>LPNX011133917.1:561463-644748 GCA_001517045.1 Pseudotsuga menziesii
TTGAGTCTTGGACCTAGATTTGTCCTTTTTGACAATCATAGACTAGTATAGCGTCCTAATTACTAATTTTTTCTTTGCTTTATGAGCCAAATAACACTAATACTTTATTACTACTTTTATCCTTCTTTTGTGAGATTTAAGTAGCTTTTCACGGTTTTTCATTTAGTTTAGGTGTAACGGTAAAAATATGTTTACTGGAACTTCTCAAACTTCCAAATTTGAAAATACAAATAATCCATGAATATATATAAAATATGATAAAAGTATGATATTATATTTACAATGAGAGTGTATTCTATATAAATATTCTTACATGGTGACTATTCACCAAAGGGATGTGTACCTTGATTAACTATAATTAATGTTATGTTATTATATTATTATATTATTATTGTTTGTTGCTATTATTATTATGATTATTGTTTATATTTATCTATATTGTATTATGTTATTATTTTTTTATATAACATTAGGATTAGGAAGTTGCACTAGGATGAGTTGGGAATGCTTGCCACTATTTTACTCAACTAGATTCCATACTTTTCTCCTAAAATCCTCTCATTTCTGATTTTAATGTCACTCATGGCCTACCTAACTTTAGTTAGCCAATTCATGACGTCTAGCTATGAGTTGGATGATGGTACTTGTCTAGATTGGGGAATTAGTAACATCTAAGGAAACCTTATTGAGATCTATTTTAATGTCGTCTTTATCATTCATTTTTCTCTCTCGAGATGTATTATTTATTATAATCATATTGATGAATAATATAAATATGGATATTCTTCCAATTGAGTTCTCTCTGTGATGTTTCGGTTCACTCTTTTCTTCATTATTATTCTTATCTTTGTTGTAATTCTTAGTGAATTTATAATTTGATTCAAGGTCCTACTATGCAAATTCTAATATGGTATCAGATCTCTTCTAATATGGTATCAATAATTATAATAAACTAGATATTTCAACACATACAACTTCCCCAACTTTTCCCATAGTTTCTTTGGATTGTCTTGTTCAGAGACATTCAACAATATAGAATATGTTAAACAAAGTCAGATTGTACTCCTTTCATCTATGTATATATTTTTCTAGTATTCCTTCGACACACCCTCTTGAGTCATTCTTGGTTTGACATCAATCCATTGTTCTCGATCTACAAGGAGATCCTCCATCTTAAGCTTCCAAAGCTCAATTTTTTTCTCATCAAACTTGTCAATTTCTATCCTCAAAGTGTTAGCCATTCTAACTATAAATCAATTCTTCTAAAATACTCCCATGTATGTAACAAGTATTCCCCTAGATATAGGACCAAGTCGAACCCTCACCAACAAAGGAGTCTCCTTGTGACCAAATACAACTTTGATACCAATTGTTAGGTTTTAATACATATTACAACATGTTTGCAAATTGATTCATAGAGTTAAACACAATTAAATAATACAATGGTATACAACACATTAAAACATTAGACAAATATTACCCTGGAAACCCATCTCTTGGGGAAAACCAACAACCAGTGAGATTTCAACTCATCTAGTAATTAACCAATCAAATCAATATTTTACAATCGTGTCTTGCTAGAACACAAATCACACTTCATTACATGATATTGCTACACATTAATTCACATAGTTCAGTACATCATGCATATCCATTACATCTTATTTATAGATGCAATACAACTAACCACTCATTAATGAGAATCCATAACTTCCTAAGCACTTTCAGTTACTTTGTTACGGTTGACTTGAGTGGGTCAACTTTGGTTGATTTTCCATTGAACATTGGTTGTTATGTTAAATTCCCATTGACTAGTCATTTGTCTTCAACCAAAAAACTATTCTAGTTGGTTGGATGAAAAGACTTCCACCATCTGTCACCTCCAACTATAGTCGACTTATATGAGTCAACTTTTGACTTTTCAAGTTGATTTAGATGAAAATCATATAACATCCCCAACACATACATTATATCCCATTTTCATTATTGGCATGTATATTCATACTTGATATATGTTTTCATTATTGGTATTTGACCAAATAATTTTCTCCTAGTTGTTGATTTCAATTCATTAGCCAATGGGAAAAGTGTACTTGTAGGTAGGTTGTAGAGGCGTATTCATGGTAGCACTTCACTTTCAACTGATCAGCCTAGGTCACATGTATTTGACCCCATTTCCTATTGGATAGGTATTTGGACACATAATGGAGTTCTCAGAGTACATATATTCAATGGCTCTTGACACCCCACAAGGGAACATCGTCCCCTTGAGTCGCCATTGTTAAAACTTAGTTGTCTGATGCACTACTCGAGGTTGAGATCCAACGTAATTACACTAGGCTTGTAATATTTGTTCATTGATCCATGAAATGAAATAATCATGGATATTTCCACATCTACCATGGCATTCCAAGATAGTAAAAATCAAGTCTAAATGAGAATGCTCATCTATCTCGTTCAGTTCTACTATTTTTTGTTACCATCTCATTTTTGTCACATGTGTCTAGTAAAAGCCAAAATATTAAAGCGAGTAATGTGGGTGGTAGTTAGAGTTTGGATGGTGAAAGTATTGAGTCAAAATAAATATATTTCCTTGTTTATAGAACCTAAGGATAAATAAAATTATGTGATGTACAAAGATACATGAGAGTTGCTATTATAGTATTTGTTGGTTTGGAAAACAATTAGTGTAAGGTTTAATTGTTAGGAAAGGTTTCCTAGCTATTTGAGTTTATTCCTTAGGGGATAAATTTTGTTGTAAATGTATCTTCAAAATATATTATTCAATGTATCATTTATATATTTTGTTGTACTTTTATTTTACCTCATTTCTTGGATTCTTTTCCCTCCGATCAGAAGGTGTCATTAATGTAATTGGTCATGTAAGAGTCAAGGTAAAAACTCCACTGTAAGTCAAGGAAATAGACCCCAAAATAATATTTTAAAATGTATTTTTTGAGTAACCCTAGGATAGGTCGGCCCAGTAGGTCCAGAAGTTGTCCCAGTTGGTCCAAAAGGTCACACACATGATCAGTATAAATAGGGATATGCCCTCCCTCATTTGGACACATTACAAGCTCAAGTAAGTTCACTCCAAGGAAGAGAAAGACAAGTTCACTAGTGAAGAAGAAGAAGAAGCAGTAGAAGACATCTTATATTTGGGTTTTCTATATCCATCTAACATTGTACTAAGTGATGAATCTATACATAAGACATTCTTGGGTTTTTCTCTTGTTTGGGTTTCCCATGATAAAATTCTTGTGTCTTTCTTTTATGTTGCACTTGTCTGTCTTTCAGTGATCCTATTGCATATGGTTATGATGTTATGATATTCTGTAACAATTAAAAATATAACATGGTATCATGTCCACCATGAAATAAGTATTTGTGCAGCTGAAACACTGCTACAACTGCAACTACTGTAGATTAGGGTTTCATGCTTGAAAACCCTAGAAGGAAAAATCTAGTCATTTTGTAATTTTCTATATAACTCGACTTTGGTGAAGGATCAAAATATGAAACTTAGAAAGGATGAATATGAAAGATTTATTTACCTTGTGTGTGAGTTTCAACCTCATATTATCTATAGTTAAATAGATACGATCCCTAAAAAATAGGGTTTCTTCTTTTTCCAGAATTTAGTCTCAAGCTTGTGACCTAGGGAGAATTGCTATATCTAGGGCTAGGAATATCCAAATTGATTTTCTTAAGATGTTGAATATAGGGAAAAAATTGTAGGTGTTGTGATGCAATTTTCATACTAAGAAGTTGAAACAGTGACATGTGGAAGTCCAGACAAGTTCGATATATTGAACCAGTCCATAAACATGCCACCTAATTGGGAAACATAGAATAAGTTCCTCTTGGTGAATCCAATATTGATATAAAATATGGAGTTGTAATAAATACAGATTAGGGTACCTCAGGATGTAGTTTTATACCTTAAGGAGTATAAATTTTTGAGATACAACAGAATTAAGACAAGACAATTCTGCAGAAGAAATTGAAGAAACTAGGGATTCCTGTTCCGAACACTTCCCTCCATTGATCAGTTGAAAAAGGAGAACCATATAAATATCCATAGGAGAGAACATATTCCTATGTAAATAATTTCTAATTCTATGGATTTTCAATTTTTGACTGTAGGACACTACGGAAAAGGTCTAGGGAATCAAGTTTTTGGAGTTTCCCTCCATATTTTTTTGGAAAAGGACCTTAGTAGAAAACTCACCTCAAGGAGGCACATATTTCTATCCAAAAATAATTTCAATATTCCAAACTTTAAAAATTAGTGTTTCTCTATCAAACCCTAAGTCCACCAAAATCATTCTTCCAGAAAAGCACTCAAGCAAGCATTCGGTTGAAGCAATCTCACTGGTAAGTTCTATTTTCTCTATTTCCATTTGATGTTCTTAGTTGATCATGGTGACAAACAGTACCAAGCTTGAGGAAAAGCTTGAAGGAGCCGAGAACCTTTAGGAATAGAAGTATAAAGTGCTTCTCATACAAAAGAGCATGGCCTGGAAGACTATGTCAAAAGAGAAGTTGTAGATCCATAGGGATATTGAAATGACAAAATCGTTTCTTAAGGAAATAACTAGCACAAATAAGCTAGATTACAATACTTTATGAATAATAAAATATAATATTGATAAGATAAGAGATGATATTACATGAAAATGCTTGCTTGTATAAATACACATGTTAGGTGAATTTTTGTAAAGAGGCATAACCTTTCATCAAGGCATCTCTCCATTAAGTATTTTGTTAATTTAATTATTAACATTTATTAATGTTTATTTATTTATTTATATATTTTGTTCATTACATTGAATTCCCCTTAAGGGAAGCTTTGTCCTCCAATATTTATTAAAGACAAGGATTACATCTGATTTCTTGCTTGTAATGTCATTTTTTTATCCTTTATTTTAGTACTTGTGACACTTAATGAAATGAGATGATACGAGTTACGAATTCCAAGGAAAAAATGCCGCATCGTTTGCGACGTGGTCCATCCGAGATCTATTTTTATCGGAGGTGGTTGTTGATCGTCTTGTTAGATAAATCTTCCCATTTTCTTCTCAGGTTGTAGATTTTTTGTTCTTTTGCTTATGAATTTATAACCCCTTTGTTTATGTTCATTTTGACCCCGTCATTAGTCCAAATGTTTTTTGTAGTTTGGTGGTCGATAAGTAGTTCTTATTGCTTGTTTTTCTACTAGATTGACTTCCTTTTGAACTATGATGGGAACCCAATTTATATTCACTTCTTCTTCCTCAGATGCAATTAGTTTTCCAGATAGTCTGGATTCTTCCATATGGATTTGAATTAATTTGTTCTCTAATATATTATTATTATTATGAATCTCCTCAAAACTTTCGTCTTGCAACTGTTTGCTTTTTTTTAACTTATTGATTTGTTCTTTGGTTCTTGATTAACCTTCATCATTGCATAATTTTCTTCTCCCTTTTACGGTAATTTTTGGTTGAGAGCTTGAATATTATCTTCTAACTTTTGACTGCATTGAACTTTATCTTTTGCCTTCTTGATTTGTAGAAGTAATTTCTGATTATGATCTCTTAAACGAGATATATATTCTTATTTACTTGCAATAACCTTGTCAAAATCCTTGTGTGACGTCTATATTGATTTCCCATCTCTTTGTGACATCACCTTTGATATTTCTATGAAGAATTCAAATGACGCGACTTCTGATTTTGACTTCATGTTAATGTCCCACTATGCGATTTTCTTATTTTTGTAGGGAAATGTCATAAACTTCTTTTCAACATTTAAGATAAAAGTTCCCAATGTTTCTAACCACACTAATCCCAAGATTAGGTCTCCGTCACTACTCCACAAGGATTTAACTATAAATTGTGAAATGTCGGTATAATCCCCAATGTTCCATTGTAAATTGCTTATTACATATTCTTTTTTATTCCTAAATTTTAACCTTTCACCTGTATTTGACTCCGGAATCACTAACCCATTAGAAAATTCATCACTAATATAATTATTGCATTCGCTGGGAGCAATAGAAATAGTAA
This sequence comes from Pseudotsuga menziesii, assembly GCA_001517045.1. Classification (NCBI taxonomy): domain Eukaryota; kingdom Viridiplantae; phylum Streptophyta; class Pinopsida; order Pinales; family Pinaceae; genus Pseudotsuga; species Pseudotsuga menziesii. The sequence continues at coordinate 567,514 of LPNX011133917.1, forward strand.
TGTATTTCCCTCTAATTGTTCCTTCTATTTGGAATAAAACTGAAACATAACTTTTTAAATTGCTTGGAAATCTTCCTTGTTTTTCACCATGAGACTGCATTTTAATTTTCAATTTTTTTTTCAATAATTATAATTATTAATTAATGGATTAATAATAATATTATTACTAGTAACGTTTTTTTTATAATATATTATTATTATTAATTATATATATATATAATAATAATAATAATAATATACTATTATTAAAAAAATTATATATATGTATATACATATATACATTTACATATATACATATACACATATATATACATATATTTAAATAAAATTTACGATGGCCCGTGTGGTGACAGTGATGATTCGACGGAAGAGTTGTGGAGGACGAGAGTCACCAGAGGTTGGGGTAGAGGCAACGTGTGGATGGGGAGGGTAGTTGAAGGGAGGCTGCTAGAGGTGGAAGCACTAGCAGAATAGATGATTCAATTTACTTTTTTAACAAGTATTCATGGAGATGGAAGGGATGTGCGTATCGCAGGAGGGAAGTATGGAGGAGGGGAGACTAGAAATGAAGCTTGGTTGGACATAGGTAAGAGTGCATCAACGTCAGCGATGAGAAATGATGGTGGGGTAGTGGGTGTCATGGTATTTTGTTGGTGTTTTGAAATGGCATGGTAGTGGGTGTTGATGTCTGCGAAGGGGCGTACCAGCAGAGGAGTGTGGGACATGGGTGTAGGAGTAAGGGAGGTGGAGGTTGGGTTGATGCATGCGGGAGATGGGGGAGCATGGTTGATGAGGAGGCATTGCTTGGCATGGAAGGGGAGGAGGTGGGGGTAGATGCGGTAGGGAGCGACCAGAGAGGAGGGAGGAGGCATTGGGGATGAGCACGAATGAGTGTGGGTTGAGTGTAGAAGTGAAGGGTGGAGGCTGGGTTGATGCTGCAGGAATAGGGGGGAGCATGTATGAGGAGGTACAACGAGGAAGTCATATGGAGAAAATGATGGCGAGGAGATGTTTTCACATGTGTAGAGAGTGGGAAGAAGAGTTGGAAGAGGGGAGGGCGATGGAAAACACACATTATGGGTGGAGAGAGGGAGAATATGGAAAGGGATGTGGAAAGGAGTGATGCGCTAGAGATCGACGAGGGGGTAAGAGGAAGTGGAAGGGAAATGAATGAGCAGTGGTGGTGGCAGGATATGTGTGGTCAATGATCATAAATTTGAAACCCTAGAATACAGGATAGAAGCCAAAGTGAATCCAAAGTGAAGCCTGTTAGGGTTAACATTGACTTGAGATCGAGTCAAAGGTGGTTAGGTCTAGCACATGGTTTGGGCACATGGTTTGTTGTAGCCCATGGTATTGTCCCATGGTATTGCATGTNCTAAGTACTGTATGGTAATGGATGTGAGTACTATATTGTACTGGATGTGGGCATTGTATTGTGCTGGAAGAGACACTGTGAGAGTGTGAAGAGGAAGTGCAACGGTTTTGCTGCAGGGCGTATCCCTTCATCTTTCTGGACTAAAATAAAAGGACTGAAAAATTTGTTTGTGGACGTAGCCCATCGTTTGGGTGAACCACGTTATATCTGTGTCTCTCTGTAATGTTTAATGTATTTTTTGCATCTTGTTTAAAGATTTAACTGTATATCTGTTATTGCTCTGCGGTCCTGTTTTTTCTAACAAAGCCAAAGGTTGGGATCAAGCCCAGGAAGGGGCTCTGATACCACTGAAACAAAAAAAAAACATTTCTTAAGGAAATAACCAGCATAAATAAGCCAGATTATAATACTCCATGAATAATAAAATATAATATTGATAATATAAGAGATGATTTTACAATGAGAATGTTTGCTTGTATAAATACCCATGTTGGGTGCCCTTTCGTAAAGATGCATAACCTATCATCAAGGTGTCTCATCATTAAGTATTTAGTTTATTTAATTATTAATATTTATTAATGTTTATTTATTTATTTATATATTTTTTTCATTACATATATGAGGATAACGCTAAGCATACGAAAAACCTAGTCAAAGCCAATAAGATTATTGTAGATTCCATCAAGGACCAATTGATCTCACATGTTTCATCCAAAGGAGATGTTTGATGCATTGACACAACTAAGAATAGAACAAGGAAATATTCCTCAATTAATAAGGAACATGCAATTTGATCCAGAAGGATTCAACCCATGATGAAGAAGAATCTCTTATACATCTCAACATTGGATAAGAAGGGATGCAATTATGATTGATAAAGAAGAAGGGACACTCAGATATATGGTGTAATATACTTTATCAACATTTCCCATCATGAGCAAGATAAGAACATGTCCTCATAATTAGACAATGGAGTAAATCACACTGTTAAAGACTCCAACAATTCTTGCAAGGAGACAATGACCAAGAGTGAGTCTACCAAACAAACAAAGATAAGTGTTTAATTATCATTTCTTGTATATCTACTTACTTAAATGATATTGTTTAGTTGTGTTCCTATATTTATGAAATGTACTATGCATGTTTGAGTGTTTACATTTATGAACAATATACTACTAACTTGCATGTGATGGGTAAGTAGCCTATGGTGTTGTACAACATTCCGTCACTACTTATCTAGAATGAAACCTCTTTGCTGACATGTTGGGAGTAGTGCACACTCTTAATAATGTTCTGGTAGAGATGGAAGGAATCTAGAAAGTTACCATATATGATGAATGTTGTAGCATTGGATAATATAGTTGCATGACTGTGTGACATATATCTTTATGCATAAGAATTTGTTGTTATTAAAAATATGAAATGTTTCTAATCATGCAAATAAATTTGAATTGTAGGAAAGATCGTGTACAAACACCTACAAGAAAAGAAGGATGAGACTTGTTTCAAAGAACAAGTGCCAACAATTCAGCCATAATACTAAAAGAAGATTCACTCCAAAAAAAATGAAGAGGAACTTGAAGCTCCAAGGGTTAGAGACATTGTGATGGAAGAAAGAGCGTCATAAGAATATGAGAATAATGATTCAGCTGAGCCACAAAGACCTATAGATCCACCGTGAGAGGTGAACATCCACGAGAGAAGACCAAATTATACACGAGAGATCATCAAATATGAAGAAAAGTACAGTGAGCCAAATGGGACTTCTGAAGAAAGAAAGAGGCCTCATACACACTCAAGTTATGCGACATTGTTGTGTTACATCAATGATGCATATCCTTATAGCTATGAAGAAGCAACTAAGAAGAAAGAATGGAAGGAGGCTATGATCAAAGAGTATCAGTTGATCATGGAGAATGATGTCCAATATGCGGTTCTAATACTTGAAGGGAATTCTATAGTGTCTTCCATGTAAATATACAAGATCAAGCATGAAGAATATGGAAACATCAATAAATACAAACCAAGGTTCGTTTTTTCTCTCAGAAAGAGGGAGTAGATTATGGCGAGATGTGATCCATTGACTAGACACAGTTCTATAGTAAAGTATAAGTGCATATCGTGTAGAGAACCACATGTCTATAGAAGGATTTGTACAGGATTAGAAGGAACCCATAGGACAACACATACAGTTTCTTGAATATCAAGACCTAGAGTGATAGAGATCTCAACCTTTTCTACAAGGTTGAAGTTGGAAGCCTATAGAGGATGACAAGATCATAGATGGGTGAAAGAGGAAATTCGATATGGAGGATCTCTGTATCCAGTGACCTTGAGGGATGGCATAAATGGATACATAGAGTATTAGTAGAATAGGAGGCTACTTATCATTCTAGTGTAGAATGACTTGATGCAAAAAATATAAGTTGCATATGGAGGATGGTGCTCCGCTTCAGAGGGAGTGACTATAGTAGATCTTAGATTTCACTAATATTGAGATGATTCTTGGGATTATAGGTGTGGCATAATCCAGAGGATATTTTCCTTAGTTAAGGAAAAGATGTGGTCAAAATGTTGTATTGTGAGGTTACACCGATGTCATCAAACTTGAAGAGAAAATTAGTTCCACAGCTTGCAGGTAGATGATTGGTTCATTGATGACGAGCATGAGGCTTGATATATGATTTGCAGTGAATACCTTGATCCAGTACATGGAGGAGTTGAGATGTGTTCACATGGTTGCATAAAAGCACGTACTGAGGTATCTAGAGTGTATGAATGAGTATGGCCTCAAACATGTGAGAGATTTGAGGATCTTCCTGTAGGATATGTTGACTCTGATTGGGATAGTAGTGCTACAAATAGGAATATAAATTCAGGGTGTTGCTTGAGATTGAGGTATGGCATGACTTATTGCTACAACAAGAAGCAAACAAATGTAGCAAAAAGTATAGCTAAGGTAGAGTATATTGCAACTTGTTCAACAAGTTGTGAGGTAGTGTGGCTTCAAAAGATACTCGTTGGACCTCTCGTTGTTGAGTTAGAGACGACTTGTGTGTCGTAGCACATTGAGATCCAATATCACTATATCTAGGATATGGTGCAGAGAGGATAAGTGAAGCTCTAGTATGTTGCGATGGGAGAGAAGATAACTGATGCATTGACTAAGCCTCTAATGAGAGTGAAGTTGGAATACTTCAGGGATAAGCTTGGAGTTGTGTAGATCAATGTCCATCATGCGAAGAAAGTATTAGATGGTGATAGGATTGAATTCAGTATGAAACATGATTGACCCTGTAGATATCCGCATTCTGTATGAAACATGACTAGCCCTATGAAGACATCCAATATGAAACATGACTAGATATGTGAATCCCTAGATGGTTATAGGCCTGCATTTAGTATGAAATATGACTGACCCTGCAGAGATCTGCATTCGGTATGAAACATGACTGAACCTATGAAGAAATCTAGCATGAAATAGAACTGGCTCTATTAAGTCCTAGATTGTGCTAGGCCTATATTCATTATGTAATAGGACTGAACCCGCAGAGGTCTGCATTCAGTGTGAAACATAACTGGCCCCGTAAAGACATCGAATATGAAACAAGACTGGATCTGTGAAGTCCTAGATAGTGTTAGGCTTGCATTCAGTATTAAATATGACTGAACTTGCAGAGATACACATACAGTATGAAACATGATTGACCATGCAAAGGAATCCAGTATGAAAAAGGGCTAGGAATGCAGAGATTTGCATTTAGTATGAAATGAGACTATCCCTGTGAAGGCATCCAGTATGAATCATGACTGGCACTCAAAGGTACATCCAATATGAAACAAGATAGACACTGTACGAGGTACATCCATCATGAAAAAGGGCTGGTAATATACAAATGTGTTGATGAATCCCTATATGGGATCTAGGCCTACATACAACATGAAATAGGGTTAGCTCTGTAGAAATTTTGAGGACTTCTAGAGATGAGAGATGAGAGATGTTGCAGCCATGATGATGATCCAAAGTGATGATAATCTAGAGTACTGATGAACGAGCAACAATGATCCACGGTGATGATGATCCAGTAATGATGTTGTCCATAGATTATGTCTAGTTGTGGTGATGAGTGGGTCGGAAGAATACCCTACTTGTTAAGAGGGAGTGTTGTTGTAAATATAACTTCAAAATATATTCTTCATTATATTATTTATATGTTTTGTTGTAATTTTATTGTACGTCCTTTCTAGTATGTTTTCCCTCCAAAAAGAAGGTGTCATTAATGTAATTGTTCATGTAAGAGTCGAGGTAAAATATCTGTTGTAAGATGGGGAAATAATACCCAAAAAATATTGTAAGATTTATTTTTTGTGTACCCCCAGGATAGGTCATCCCAATAGGGTCCAAAAGTTGGCCCTATTAGACCAAAGGGTCACACACATGATTAATATAAATAGGGAGGCACCCTCCCTCATTTGTACACATTGCAAGCTCAAGTAAGTTTGCTCCAAGGAAGAGAAAGAAAAATTCATTGGTGAAGAAGAATAAGAAGCAACATAAGAAATATAATATTTGGGTTTTTTAATCTTCATCTAACATTGTACTAAGTGATGAATCTATACAAAAGAAGTTGCTGGGTTTTTATCCCATTTGAGTTTCCCATGATAAAATTCTTGTGTCTTTCTTTTGTGTTGGACTTGTCTATCTTTCAATGATCCTATTGCATATGGTTACGATGTTATGATATTGTATAACCATTAAAAATGTAACAAGAAATCCTTTTGATTTTATGAGGCTTGTTTACTCACTTTAGAGGGGATCCTACGATGGCATGCAAGTTCACAAATATATTATTCTATTAGGGGGATACTTGTGGTATAATTATTTCTTACCCACTTTATAGGGGGTCATGTTTGGGAACTCATGTTCAAAAATATAATATTGTATTATGGGGGCTACGTTTGGTCTAATTCTCATTTACCCACTTTGGAGAGGCTCATATTTGGGAACTCATGTTCATAAATAGTATTTTTATATTAAGCTCCACCCTCTTTCCCTAATGACATGTTGAAGTCATGAATGGTGGATTAGAATGTGGAATTAAATCAACCTTTGGAGGCATATTAGGTAGAAGTCATTTCATATTCAAAATATTGAAAAGATCCATTTGAGACATGTAGTGCCATTAAAGAAAATCTAATCAACATGGGAATCAATGGATTGTTATAAGGACAATAGTTGGGTATTAATAAAAGGGGTTCTTGGGACATATCTGACATTATTTGTGATGGCCAACATTATGTTAAAGAAAGCAATTAATAATTAGAGATGGTAGTTAGAAACTCGGGGAGGTATATTTTTACAATGATAAGTTCATGGAAACTTATAGAGTTTATGAGAATATTGATGTTATTTTATTTCCATCTAGCCCAACATTGTTTTTGGGGATTAATTCAGACCTGGAGAGTACCCAAACATATAGAATATATGTATGACAATGGAAAATACTATCCTAGTCCAAACAGAACAATATATTGAATGTAGTGTCCATAAAAAGGATTGCTTAACAAATCCAAGAGAAGTTTTGAAGGCTCATTCATGCACAGATTTTAGATCCAGGGATATTTCTAGGCATGTAATACCTTAGCAATAAATGATGATATTAAGAATCATAGATTTGATAGCTTCAAAATTTTTCACCATTCCTCTTAATCTTATAAGATTTGTTCACTTAGTAAACAAGCATTGTTTCAAGAGGAAGTTCGATCTAGGTGAATTCATGTATCTTGCATCCAACATAAAGGGCATAGATATTATAGGAGAATAAATTACCAGCGCTTCCTTTACCAAGTTTATAAGGACAAATATTGATGTTATTATCCTCACCTTGAAACAATTACACACTCTGAGTTTGGCATAAATTATACAACAAACGACACAACATCGAAGGTAGTCTTAGGTAGTGAAAGATGACGAGTTTTGATCAATAAAGGGCGCAACCATCTAATCAAAATTTTCATCTTGATCAAGTTAAATAACACCAAAAGGAGGGACCATCTAACAAATCGATTACTTTAGTTTGAAGGAACACATTCATAAAGAATTTTATTATTTTAAAAAAGGGGAAGGGTGAGTTTATCGTGCATATGATAAAACTTACCAAATTATGAGGGATGCACAACATGACATGGAATGACCTCTTGTGTTGTAATTAGTTCATGCATGTTCTTAGTTGTGAAAAAAAATCAAGCATTCCCAATATACATGAGTCCTGCACATGAAATAAAAGTTTAATGAAGCGATATATGTTGAATTCATAAACACAACGTAGAGGAAGGTGCATTCAATCAAGAACAATTGTTAGTTTTAGAAGAGGGGTGTACCTAATTATGTAGAATTAGTACTAGGTTAGGGGTGCATGATTAATAAAAAATTTCAATTGCTATTGTTATTTTGGAATATTTAACTTGTAGTCAATAGTTTGGATTTGACCTTCAACAGTAGTGAAGGGCACATCAGTGACCGACTCATACTAACATAACCAAATTTGAGATCAACTTGCATGAGGATTCCTCTAAGAGAAATAGTTTGAGATCAACCTGCATGAGGATTCCTCTAAGAATCTTATATATTCATAAGATGAGGAAGAGAACAATGTTAGACATTGTTGCAAAGGGAATTCGTAGCAGTGGAAGTTTTTAATCTCTCCATCATCATATTCAACTGCCACCCCATTTTCTCGAAGAAGGATTTCAGAAGCATGTACACATTGATCGTTATGGTGCAAAAAGCGTCTCAGTATCGACCATATTTGATCATACTTGCTACTATTTTTTATTTTCATGGATGTTATTGGCCATTTGATAATAAATGGTGTTCTTTGTTTACTCCTTTCTGTATGTTTTGCATGACACTCATAACAAACATCCTCTCCCTTTTTCTTTCATTTTTGCGGTTAAAATACTTTCTTAATGGTATTGTCTCAACCATCATACAATTCCAAACATGTGACTTACAATCCCTCAAATTGTTTCAGCACATTAGGAAAAGACATTTCAGTGTACTATTCTCACATGTTTTCTATTAGTTTTGTAGACAAGTATACAACATATGATGATTGAGTACACCCCCCTCACATTGGAAAGGCATGGGAATAAAAACATAGAGGAATTGAGTTGTGCTTGGGATAGGAGGACTATAAGTATTTAGAAAACATTTGAGTGTAGATCCACTTGATAATTGGTGGTATGTTGGAATAACATGATGTAAGAATGCACTCCTTAGAATGACCAATCGATCCACGAAGAGAGAAACCAATCCAAGAGGAAGAGATACATGTCAAGTGATTTGTAGACTCTCATTGATATTCCATTGGAATAGTGTGTTACAACTTTTGTAATATTCTACACTGTTTTATTATTGAGTGTTATACTCTAGATTGTAGTTTTAATGTTATTCAGTCAATGTTGAAAAAAATAGCTAAAATTGAGATGAAAGAAACAACCAAATCACAAACCATCCATACAATAACACATGATATACCATTGTAAAACCCAATACAAGAAAACCCCAACTTGAAGGTGAGGCCTATGCTTGGATTTTTTCTTCTCAATAGTGTATAATGAAAATATAAATAAAGGAGCATTCACTATGGAGTTTCTATAGAATTTGTGGCCAATATGCTTGCTACATGATCTTCTACTTCCTCTGTTCTACTTCAATTCCCATTTATTTATGTTTTTCTATACCATGTGACAATACACAGTACAATAAAAATGAACCCCTTCTTTTCCTAGAAATTTAGTATTTAACATAACTTGATTGTCGTTTAAGGTTAGGGTTATTGTTCTTACGTGCTTCAATCCCTAATTAATGTTAGGGTTTATAATCTTTAGAATATTCTTGAAATCCCATGCATGAATAGTTCTACATGTGTGGGTAATGTTTGATGATATGGTATCCAGTTTGTATCATGGTGGTCAGCAAGATAAGTCACTTTGTAGGAGGCATAACTTTTTCAGATTAAATCTAATTGAGGTAATTTTTGCATTTTTGAAAATGTCTCAATGTGTAGAATAACATCGAGGGGATGAGATTATTCTCACAATTTTTTACCCAAAACATCTCATTTAAAGGCCTAAAACTTGGTATATAAAGTTATGGACCCTAAGTCACCCAAGTCACACATTCTCTTAAAATGGGCCATACAAGCCATACATCCAAATTTTCCACTCATAAACACCAAAATTTGTAACAAATAATATAATGATCCATTTTCATATCATTGAGAAATATTCGATGTCATTAGAGGGTTGAGGAGATAGTGGATTCAAGTAGTTCACGTGCGCTATATAATGGGAACAAGATAGTTTAGGTCACAATTTGACGTAAACAAAACAAAATAACAAAAGTAGTTAATAAGAATACCTTTAACATATATCTAAGGGGTCACTTAAAAATATTTGGAAATGACCTAGAGGCATTAGTGAATGTTAGGATAGTTGTTGTATGAGTTACTTTCTTCCTATCTATCATATCAAGGGATTTAACTAGGAAACCACGTGGACTCTCATTGTACGATATATAATCATGGGAAAAGGGTCTCTTTCATCCATGGGTCATGTGCATAGGGGTAATAAAGTATGAAAAATTAGTAGTACAATTATTGCATGTAAACTAAGGGAGGGAAATAAACTTCAAGTACATCCCTTGGAAATTATGCTCAAATAGATTAGGTTTATTGGATACCCAAGATCATAAATTACTAAGGCCAAATTAAGAGAAATAACTTTGAGTCTTGATGAAATCACTTGGAATATAATAAAAATTAAGAACTCAAAGGGTCTAACAATAATGAACATGCCATCCATTGCCAAGATAAAGGGAGAAAGGAAAAGGATACCTCATCAAAGTAATAGACATCATGTGGACGAACCATAATGGCATGCCTAATTTATACAATGTGAATCAAGGAGATTGAATTGACACTAATAGGTTGTCGTAAGGACAATTGCAAGGATAATTTTATTTGACCTTATTGGCCTTGGGGACCATTTGTATAGATGAATATTTAATTGGATATTCCCTTTGCTCCCTAAAGATAAATAATATTACATTTTTTTAAAGGTATCTTGTTTTCTTTCCCATTAACCCTTTGAGAAAAATCATTTAGGTTCTATAGGAACTATATGTGTTATGATCACCCATGTATTTTCTCCAAATTTCTAAGTAAGAAGGGAGTTTTGAGGCCCCTGTAAAGGACAAGCATATAGAAGATCAATGATGACATGCTTAGAAGATTTATGGTGTGTAACAGACCACAATCCCTACTTAAATGTACTTTATCATAAAAGGATCCCATATATGGTTGATATTATTCTTACTAAACATATATCAACTACCAACATCTATCCATGAAAAGTTGCGGGAAATAAAAAATGGCAAGGCTTGGTTTTGGGTGAATGATCAAGACCTTACGTGTGAGATCTAATATATAGTGAACAAGTTCCTATGTAAATTTGAGGAGGAAAAGGTAAGGGGTACCTAAACTACCATGAATGGTTTATATTTCTTCTACTAAGATAGATACATTGCCCATACCATATCCATGTGCAATTCATTGAGATATTTAGTGAAATGGTACATCAAATATCATGAATGCTAATATCAACCTTGTGTTTTCACTATCTATTTAAATAATCCAAATTCCATCAATGAGAGGTTGTGTTCCCAAGTGTAAAGAATTGTGATGCTTAATGAAGCCATGAAAGACGGAAATTTTCCTTGTGGTTGGATATTGATGATCCATCTCTATCTACACTAATATTGGCAGATTTGTGAGGGTTGTCTTTGAAAGATTGCAAATAGTGAGGATCATCCCCATTGATTTAGACCTATGATTCTTGATCCATTGATGAAAATTAATTTCTCTAGTGTAAAATATTGTGGTGCATAAGGAATTGACAATGTTGGCCCTTCACTTTTATTATTATCCATGAACTCATGAGCCACTTTTCATTGATTTAATAACAACCACCAAAATAGAAAGGAAGAGCTAAGTTGAGACTAGGGTACTTATATAGGATCCAACAAAGGCTCATTATAGTTTAGAAGCGTTGAAATTTTTTATCTTCTTGAAATAGAATAAAGTCTCACATGAAGTGCAACCAAGGATAGTTTTAGGTGAGATAAATGCTAGTGAATGAACACAGTTATGATTGTAGAGTCCATTTTAGCTTTAACTTAAGTTGCATAAGAATAAGGAAACAATGTAACATTATATACCAGACATGCATAAACATACATAAATCATAACATAGTTTTATCCATTAGACATTTATTAGACATCCATGACTTAACACAAATTTTAGGGGCACTAGAAACTTTATTCTTTATTATTCATTCTACAATAATAATAGATAAATACAAAACTTTTACAATCTCATGGGATATATATCTCACACTTAGACCTAAACTATTATACCCATCCCTTTACAAATATCACAACAAAAATATCTCTCCAACTCCATCCCCTAGCTATTCATTATCTTTGATACAATTTACAATGGTTGGTTCTAATTGCTTCAAGATGGTTACAACCCAACTACTCTTACTTGGATGCATTATTAGGGTATTTTTTAAGGATTTTAAATGATTCAAGTGCCCAGGTGCACGATGGGGACAACATTTTGACCGAATGAATCAAGTACTATTATGTAATAAGCACAATAATAATCAACAAAGCAAGAAATACACTACACATAGAAACATACACACACACATAGAAAATATGCAAGAATTCAAACCAATTTATGTTACTTCATTACTGTTGTATTATGCTCATTACTTTGATCATATATTACAATAATGTACATGATTATATAGAGTGATTATAATGCTTGGGTTGTCTTCCTATTATGTTCAGTTACAGAGAAGTTATAATAGTTCAGAATTTCAATTGTTACAGATGACTGGAAGACCGAGAGACAATCTTCCCTAGTTGTTTCGATCGCAGGTGTTGATGATGCATGTTAAGGTGATAAATATGATGAGGTCATGTTGAGGTTTGAACTTTTCGAAGTTGATGTTGAACCCATCGAAGTCGACAAACAATGCCAACTGCTTGGTTGATCATACCTCCTTCCCTAATAAACAATATTCCCCATTGTTTGCTCGTATAGATGAGGAAACTTGTTAATGAGTTCAGTAGAAGAGTACCACTTTCCTTGTGCTAGGAGCTGTGCAGATTTAGCCACCTGAAACAAGGGAATTGTGTTTGTGCTTGTATGGAGTATGCACCGTGCCACAATGGTGTCACAAGGAAGAGGGTCCCAAACATCTGTATGGATGTATTCGGGTTTTGCCATCTGTAAGTCATTGTGTTTCAATAGTGGTGCATGGTATGGTCGAAGTAGAGCCACATTAAATACTGGAAGTAGACCTAAGCATGAAAGAATGTTGAGATGGAAATCATTTTCTCTAATATTATTAAGAATAGTGTATGAACCATATCGCAAAGGATTCCACTTCCTGTAAGGACCAATGAAGCATTCCTTCTTGATATGTAACCAGACCTGATTTCGAATTTGAAATGAATGAGGGATACAATGCTTATAATCGTAGGACTTAGCTTTCACATTAGCTCATTGCAACATTTCTTGTGTTTGTTTCTGGATGTTGTAGATTTGATCTCAAAACTTCAATGCTTTTTCAAATTCTTGTCAGTTAGAGTAATTTTCGTTTGACTATGTCAATGAAATAATCAAGATGATGGACGCCGATGGTTGAAATCCATAAAATATCTCGAATGGAATCTTTCCCATAGAGTTGTGCTGAGCACGATTGTAACTGTGCTTTATATATGTGAGATTTCATCCCGTGTCTGATGATGCTTCTGGTTGTACATGCAGATCAGTTGTACTACCAAGAGATTCACAACTTTCGTCTGTCCATCTATATGAGCATGGAAAGTTGTCGATAAGGAGAGTATTGTATATAGCTATTGCTAGAGATTCTTCCAAAATATGCTGAAAAATATGGAATCTATATCGAAAATGATGGTCATTGGTAAGCTAGAATGTTTCCAAACTTGTTCAAAGAAGAGCTCGGTAGTCTACTATGTTGTCGTATTCTTTTTGCATGGAGTGAGAATAACCATATTGGAAAATCTGTCGACTCCTACTAAGATCACGTCATGCTGATATTTGGTAGTAGGATATCCCATCAAGTAGTCCATAAAATAGATTCCCATGGTCGACTAGGAACCACCAAAGGCGTGTAAAATCCTTGTCGTTGATTCAACGACTTAGCAATGGCACAAACCACACATGATCAAATATACCTATTGACCTCAAATTTAAGTGAAGGCTAATAGAAATACTTTTGGAGGATGGAAAGGGTATTTGCTACTCCAAAGTGTCCTGTAGTATATATGTAGTGCACGTCCCAAATGATATTTTGTCGATTCTCACTTGTCAGTACATAAAGATGTCCAATCTTGTATAAAAAGGTATCTTTCATAAAATAGTCGATAGTAGACAACGGGTCGGTTTGAAGCTATCGATAAATTACAAAAATGTTGTAGTCTACCAAATACAATTGAGGCTAAATAACGGTGTTGTACCCTGCATACTCATCACTATAAAAGGTAGAGTAATCGATGCTCGACTCAGAAAATAGGATGTAGTATTGTATTTACCTTTTCGATACTTAATTACCAACTGGAACTGTTGTAGGTAATTAATCCACTTGAGTTGTTGAGTTGTTTGTAACTTCGGCTAGGATAGGGTGAACTGTAAAGGCTTGTGTTTAGTAAGAATGACCGTCTCCTTCCCAATAATTTAATGTCTCCATTGATTAAAGGTTTGCACAATGGAATACAATTCCTTTTCATACATTGAATACCTTATGATGGTGTCTTTGAAAGTTTCAGAATGAAAAGAGACTAGGTGACCAAACTGAGTGATCACTATGCCTAAAGCATAGTCTAATGCATCCGTATCAATATCGAAAGGCTGATGCAAATTAGTTAACACAAGTAATGGTGCAGTACCGAGTTTGTGTTTGAGTTGCTCAAAATCTTGTTATTGTGTCAATGTCCATTGGAAGATAGTTTTCCCATTTCCCTTAGTCAAGTGATTCTAAGGATAGGCTATGTGATTGAAGTTGAGCATGAATCGTCGATAAAAATTTGCCAAACCAAGAAAAATTCTTAGTTCATGAATGTTTTTAGGAATGGTCCAATATTTAAGGATTTTTATTTTGTCTGAATCGATGTGAATGCCCGCAGAGTCAATTACATACCCCCAATAGTTGATGTTGTTCATTGCAAATGATCATTTTTCCATGTTCAAATAGAGTCGATATTGTCTAAGAGCATCGAGGACTTGTCGAAATTATCGGACTTGTTCTTCCCATGATCAATTGAAAATCAAGATATCATGTAGGTAGACAATGACACACTTGCTGATGAAAGGTTGAAGAATGTCATCCATATATTGCATGAAGTTCATAGGTGCATTGGTTAAGACGAAACACATGACTAACCATTCCAACAATCCTTGCTTGGTTTTGAAAATAGTTTTCCTTACATCGGTGGGCTCGATCAGAATTTGATGCTATCCTAACTTGAGGTCGAGCTTAGTAAATAATTTAACACCGTTCAGACAGTCGATGAGTTAATCTATCCTTGGAAGAGGGTATCTGTTCTTTACCAAAATTTTGTTGAGATCCTGATAGTTGATGCACATGCGCCAAGTCCCGAATTTATTTGGAACGAGGATGACTGGACTTCCACAAAGAGAGGATATGGGTCGGATGTGACCTTTGTTCATTAAATATTCATTTTTCTATGAATATCTTCATTCTTGATAATGGATCTTCTGTAAATAGTTGTGTCAGGTAATGAAGAACCAAGAACAAGTTAAATGAAGTGTTTTTCCTGGAAATGTAGAGGTACTCACTCTGGCTCTTGAAATACGTTCTGGTATTCATCAAGAATAATGTCGATCTGCTGCTGCTGTCGGGAGTTGCACTGGACAGTGAGTGGACTAGATGCTGCAGTATTCCTGGGATGCTATGGTTTAATAATGATAAATGCAAATCTCTTAGCATGGTTGATGAGGTTCTTTTTCTATTTAGTAGATATCATTACAACTGTTGGTATAGGTCGTCACTTTGGTATACCATACTATTGGTTCTGTGTTTTGATAATCACTTTCTGAGGCCCTAAATGACAATTCCCATGTCAATCCCATAAGTAAGGTTTCCCAAATAGGGCATCGACTATGGAAAGCGGTGCCACATCACATAATACTTCATCTTCAAAAGGCTTAATGAAGTAGGTGAGTCCCCATTGTCGGGTGATTCTCAGTCCTTGTCCATCCATCATCCAACCAATATTATAAAGCTGAGGATGTGGAGTGGTGACAAGACCTAGTTTGTTCACGAGATCTTCAGAAATAAATTTCTTCTGGATGCCATTATCCACAATCAGATGCAACAGATTGTTTTGAACCCATATATGTGTATGGAACATGTGCTCTTGTTCCTCCTCATCGACGATAATCGAGGCTGTCGAAGTGGTCGATCTCGATGTCAAGAGAGCCAACGCTTTTCGGTTAGATTCTACCATGGTTTTGTCGGACAAGTTGAATCTATAAATTTTTTCCAAAAAATGTCTTTCAATCCTTGCATTCAGATGTATCATGCCATGATGAATTGTGGTAATCACATCATTTTTCGGTATGGGGTTATTTTCTACGTTCCCTCTTGTCTTTCTAAGAGTTATTTTTTCCATGGTCTTTCTTTGGTGGGGTTGACTAAGAAGGGCGTCTTGACTTGTTGGAGTCATCTAGTGACTTCTTGTCGGATGTTCAACTTGTCGGCTTGGTCATGAAGCATTCTTTTCCTTTATATTTGTCTTCAAGCTTACTGGCATAGTGGAATGCATCTGCAAGCACATTAAGAAACTACATATCTTGCTAATTGGACAGGGATAATCCTCTCCCATACTTCAAAACACATAATTTATCTTCTTCTTTAACACCAAGTTTCTCCATGAGTCGATATAAATTATCGGTGTAACTCTGCACAGACTGGTATTTCCATTTCCTTAGCTGATTCCACTTCTTATACTGATGTTCAATGTACTTGCGCGGGTAGAAATCCTTCTGGACGTACTCGATAAATTTCTCCCATGTATCAATGGGGTCTCTATCTTTCTCCATATTTGTTGATAGATTATCCCATAAGCACTGCACAGAGGTCAACATATTTAAGGATGTAATGCCGATCTTTTCATATTCTGAGAATTGATTCATATAGTAATACAATTCCAGTTGTTGCACCCAATTGTCTACAGATTCTACGTCAATATTTCCTTCTAGATTCGATATTTCCAAATTCATTTGCACTTTGAATGAACTGATTTTATTGGATATGGATATTGTTAAGGATCCTCTTGATGTCGATGAAAATCACGTGAGAATCTCATTGAATTGGGTGAACATTTTGGTTCATTGTCTAGCCAGTGCTTTCTCTATGAGTTGATCTGTCTTGTTAGTTACATGTCTATTGTCAGTTTCTTCGGCAATCTTCAGTCTAGTGGTGTGAGTAGATAGATACTGTGAAGTATAACGTAGTGTATTCTTGTATTATTGAGTTTGTGATCATGTTTGAACATGCATAAGTCAGGTGATCTTGACAGAGGTGTCTACACACGACTTAAGCATGGACAAGCTCTGAAACTAATGATTCAGGTGCCCAGGTGCATGATGAGGACAATGGTTCGACTGAATGAATTTACTGTTACGGTGAAAGCATATTAATAATCACCAAAGCAGGAAACACACTACACACACAAAAAATATGCAAAAATTCGAGCTAATATACGTTACTTCATTACTACTGTATTATGCTCATTACTCTTATCATATAATACAATAATGTACATGCTTATAAAGAGTGTTGAGGTTGATTGGGTTGTCTTCCCATTACATTCCATTATAGAGAACTTAGAACGGTTCAAAATTTCAACAGTTATAGATGACTATAAGACATAGAGATAATTTGTCATAGTCATTTCAATCACTGGTGTCGATGATGCATGTCGAGGTGCTAAATCTGTCGAGATCTTATCGAGGCTCGGACTTGTCGAAGTCGATGTTGAACATGTCGAAGTTGACAAACAATGCGAACTGCTGGGTGGATCATTAATAGTATACATGAGTGTAGTATTCTAGGCAATTATTTTGGATTGAAAAAAACATATAAATAGATAGGGAGGCGAATATTAAATATGAAAGATACAATTTTCTACTGGAAATTGTAAATTTTGGTGAATATTATGATAAAAAAACATATTTTTTGTAGATATAGGAAATATTAGAGACTAAAAATGACCAAATAGCAAGTTTATGTTTTGAAAAAATACCAAAAAGTAGCCAATTGGTGAAATTTCCCTAAAAATTACTTGGTGCATTTTTATTGTACTTATCTTTCGTTGCATTCTCTTGTGAAATTATTCATGCGTTGAATGTTCATACATCTTCTATAACCATGTATTTAAATATGAAGGGGCCAACAATCCATGAACACAATCATTTACTCACCCTTAAGTAAAATCAACTGTTATATTGACCCTTCAAATGAAGGGGTAACTTAGGTGCCACCGACAAGCCTTTACTTTAAAATTATTCAAAAATTTCAACATGTGCCTTTCATTTACCCATCAAAATATTAGCGTCAATAATGAATTCCTAGGAATTCTCACTATTTGGCATTGATGCATTCTATCTCTTCAAGGTCTTCCACTATGAATCTACAAATGATTTTAGCTGTTGCAACATAAGCTAGGCGAATTAGGTTACAGGGTGGAATTATTGTATGTCCTTATTGGAATCTACTATAGCTTCATGGAAGGCCTCCAACTAATCATTATTAGCTTTAATTTCTTTGTACTTTTGCATATCCTCCAAGAGATTACTCTTGGAATGTGCCTCTTTATGCATCTATTTAATCCTCTTATGCAACTCATCAACATGAATATGTCGTTATTGCATTAGACCCATCCAATCCTACAAAGTAGAAAATATGACCTTGCTTTACTTTGTAAATCTGTGGAGGTGGGTGTGGGTTGCATTGCTATCACCTACCAAAGGAGGTAATCAAACCATGAGCTCCTAATTACTTCCTTGTATTTGGATTGTGTCAACTTCAACTTGCAAAATATTTTCTATTTCATGCAATTATTTAAAGGAGGAGTAGAGAAACTTAAAACCCTACTATAGACTAGTATGGGAAACCACCTCCAAAAACTCAAGAAAAAGTAGTCAAAGTTCAAGAAACATATTTGCGAGCTGCTAAAAAATGGACTTGTCATCCTTTTCTGTAGCCTCCCAAGCCTTTCGCTCAACATATCTATCTACGATGGATTTAGCTAGTTGGACCTCCATCTGCTGATATGCTTGTTTTGTAGATTGCTACTCTTTCTCCACCCTAACAATATTCTGCTCGAATTTATAGGTGGAGACACACATCATGTGAAGGGGTTTCACAATAGATCAAATCCATAGATTTTCTAGAGTGGAGGTAGCACCAATTGGAGGAATCCATTTCAAATGTTTCCCACAAGCAATTGAAGTATTTGACTTATATCAAGTCTGGATGTTTACCTTTGCTTATGGTCATATTGATTGATGCTGCTACATAATCGTGGCCTATATATCCTTTGGAAAAACTGAAACCACATCCATGTGTTCTTAATAGACTCTCGACATGGCTCTATAGTACTTAAGATTTTGAGTTAACTATTGTAGTTGCACTATGCTTTGCATATTGTCTTAAGGGGAGTAGGGAATGCCTGGAATGGTTTTGGGAATGCCCCCCATAGAGTTCATCCATGATCACTTATGGAAGGGTGCTCTCCTCAATTTGATATTGTGTTGGGAGATGAGGATGTTGTGTGATCTCATAATGACCACTACCTCCCACTCCTTGACCCTCTTATAGTGTAGATTTCATTGGTGAAGAAACATTATCTAGAATACCCTTATCCCACGCAGAAATTGTCACAAGAGATTTGGTCATTGGTTGTTTTTTCCTCGATGGATGAGCTTGTTTGACCTCATGAGTGACCGAGATACTAGGGACATCCTACAAGGACCCCGGTTTGTCATCTAAATGGTGATGATTGTGATGGTAGTGTCTAACTTCTTAAAAACATGGAAGCATTTAAGAGCCTCATCCACCGAAACCAATTCATGCTTGGCCCCAAAATACTTCAATTCCTATAGGAAGGGTATGGTGGAAAAATAGATGTGGTTTCCACAACATTCGTTGTGGTGGTTGGTGTATCTAGCGTGGATGCTGAGGAAGGAATTCCCACCGCAAGTTTAGTTGGGTGCAGGTTTAATGGCCACAACACCCTCGAATTTTTGAGCAGGATCCCTTGAAAAAATTTTGCTACTGAAACAAGGCATGATTTGAACTCCTTACGAGTTGTCAGGGATAATTTAAGAA
Organism: Pseudotsuga menziesii; assembly: GCA_001517045.1. Lineage (NCBI taxonomy): Eukaryota > Viridiplantae > Streptophyta > Pinopsida > Pinales > Pinaceae > Pseudotsuga > Pseudotsuga menziesii. The sequence goes on from LPNX011133917.1 coordinate 587,409, forward strand.
CACCCCTGAAATTTATATGTATAATAATTGGGCGAATATACCTAAGATATAGGAAAAGTTGAAGTCTATTTTACTAATAATATAATATGTATATATAATATTTTGGCTAATCTTTCATTCTATTATAGAATCTTGTAAAATTTTGGTGAATCTTTCACTAAATTATAATATATTATAGAATCTTTGCAAACATTTCACTGAATTATTTGTAAGAAATTGGTGAAATTTCATTAAATTATAAAACCTTATAACGTCTTTGTGAATCTTTTGCTATGAAGAATTAGCTTTTGATTTTGCAAAATATTAAGGTAGTGCAATAGAAGAGCATATACAAAAGCTCAAATCTCTCAACTCCTAGACCCTCAAATGAACAAATGAATGAATGAGGAGAGGACGTGTTTATTTATAATTTTCAGAAGTGGTTTTGGGTCACTCACAACTAGCGGTGTTGTTGAAATACAACTACATTAACTAGATTCATGGCAAGTGGGGACTCTATTTTTATCTTGTCGCTTAATGGTCCAACGGACATTGGGGGACCCAAATCTTGACATACCAACACACTGATAGAATTGAAAACTTTACATTGTGAAGTGATTATGGCACCCACGAACCAGTATTACAACATGGATATTATCGAGACCCACAACCTTAATATAGTGTATGAATTCTCAATTAGCTTATTTCCAAATCTCTCATTTTTAAGCCACTCTTCAAGAAAAAATAACTTGCTTATATGTGTATAGATACAAATGCCACTTTTTCCTTTATTGTGTTGACAATCAAAATATGAATTATATCATTTGATTTAGAATTTTTAGAGTTATTTAGAAACTTGCAATGGTTATTAGAAATAAGAACATACACTAATAAGAATAGAAAATACATTAATGCATCATCATGCATATCATTAGAACTACTTTATTAAATACTACTTTTTCTCAAATAAACTAAGGAGGTGTTTGTATCCATGTCCTAAATTTTTGAAAGCATGGAAGATGTTGTAAAATTATCTTAGCACCCTCATTGAATGCAAAATACTAGATATCAAATCGCATAATGTCTACATCTTAGGTCAAACATGCCCTGTAATTATTATATACAATCATGATGGAAATTAAGTATTGTGTTCCAACTAAATCATATATTTAGAATACACAACTAAACAAATCAACAAAAAACATTTTACTTCTGAATGACCCTTACAAATAACAAAATATCGTAAAACAAGTACTGTACCCCCAAAAAATAGGTCACAAATAAAATTGATGAACTTGCCAATATGAATAAAAAAATCTACCAATCATGAACTTCTCAATACAAAAAAAAAGAATCTACCAATATGCTTTGGACAACTCTACAAGAACACATCCAAAATAATGACAATTCCATTATAGCCCGCCATTATAATCAATGTGCATACATTTCTATTACAAATATCCCAAACATCAACAATAAAAGACCTAAAATATGAACATATACACTATCATTAACTCCTTATATCCAATAATAATTGCAGACCAAGATCCTAATAAAAGCACATTTTAAACAACTCAGTCGAATTCAACTTGAATATATAAAATCCATGTGGCGTCTCTTCATCAAGAGTAGCATCCACTAACAACATATAAATGTCACTCGATAGCTTAAACATGACAACACACAAAGTAAATCATATCTTTTGAGCTTTATAACAATTTCACGGAACCAATACTCCTAGGATAGAATAAACCCTTATAACATTGAATAATCCCTATGAATCAAGAGTTCCCTAGAATTCAACAGGCCTAAAAAGAATCCATGATAGAAATCATGATAAAAGGTAAATTTACAATATAATAATCTATTGTAAATGTGGATAAAAAGCATAAAAAACATACCATGTTAATTATTGGATAAAAATAGCGACGCAAGTTTGTATTCTTTGATAAATTGCATGTTCAACATGCCCCTTCAAGACTTGAGGTTTCGGGAATGGAGATGTTATATGAAGATTAAAATGTCAAGAAAATTAAGAATGAAAAGTTGAATCACATTAACTAGAACCTTCACCCAGTAAGCACAATCTGATGTGGGTGAACCATGAATCGCTGTAGCCTTTATATAGAACAAAATATACCTTGATTTTCCTTCCAATATTGGAAATCAAGGGCTCAAAGAAGGTATTGCATGAAATTGACTAAAACTATAGGTGAATGTAACGATCTTCTTGAATTACAAGGAAAATGGAGGGATAAATAACCCTTGGGAGCCTCCATTACTAGAATTTGGGGTCGAAAGAGTGATTTCACTAGGTTTTCTATAGAAATTACAGGCCAAAGATAGATTGGAGGGAGATTTTGCGAGAATGAAAATATTTTTTTTTTCATTTTCCTCAATATATGGGAGGCTATTCATTTTGAATTTATATATTTTCTAATTAATACTGGGCGAATATATTTTAGCTAAAAGAACCCTTTCCATATAAGAAAATATCCCACTAAATTTTTGTAACCCCCTTAATATAGTCCATGTGCTATATATAGCCCCTAAAATTACCCATGCTAGTTGTCACCTAAAAATGTTTCACCCTCTAAATTAGCGAAGTAGGACCGGTGCTAAAGATCAACAACTATTTGGGATACACACACAATGTCACCACAATGCTATCGCCCCTCATTTTAGGCCCTCTCCTTGGGCCATTGGAGGATTTCCAAGCTAGGTAAGAATAGATCTGTAAGATATGCAATGGAAACAACTCTATCCCTAGAAGGCCTTCCCATTGTTAATGGACCAGTGCCTTATTAGAGTAAAAAAGAGAATATACAATAAATGTTGATTGACTTAGAATATTTCGGAGATATCAATATTCGATGCTATATACGTAACAAGATAAATCACTTTTCTACATTAAAAAACCAACAACATAAAAATGGAAGAAAACCCAAAACTGATCATGAAAATACGTCAGAAAGTAACTCCCGATGTTTAAGATCTCGAGGAGAGTCAATCCACCCTGGGGTGCACTAGTTCCTACAAATGCTTGATGTGTTTAGGGACCAATTTCACCTTCATACCTGCAATTTCTCTAGTAAGGGATGGACATAATGATTCCAAACTTCAAATCCCCCCACCCTAAATGACATGAAAATGACCTAGGAAGTTTGTCAAATTGGGTTTGAAAAGAACTTATACTAGTTCTACAATCACTTGAATAAGGGTGATGTCACCTTCTCCTAGGTCCAACATCACCCCAAATTAGGGATTTTTAGGCTAGAAAACCACTTTTTACTTAAAATGTTCACATTTTACATATTATACAACTTAACTAAACACTTGATAGTTCTCATTTTTTATAGGTAAAATTTAGTGGCTAGTTTTATCCCGAATTGAAAAGTGGTGCTTCTAGTAGCACCATTTTTTTCAGGGATAAAATTATGACTTTTTTGAAAACCTGACTAGTGTTGATGCAATCAAATCTCAAAATAAACCCTCGAATCAAAAAGTGGTTTTACCTATAGAACCCTTTTTTGGGGTCTAATTTTATAACGTTTTCAAAATCCTAGCTAGTGTCGGTACAATCAAAACCCTACATTAACCTTTGAATCGAAAAGTTGTGCTATGGTGGCGCCCATTTCTTTTGTTGGGTTACAAGTACATTCATTATGAAACCATGCATATTCATTCCGAAACCATGCATAGTGTTAAGAAATATTTATTTATTTTTTCTTTTAAATAACTTAAAAAATAAGAGATAACACAATTTTAATTTAAAAATATATTTTGCTGTAAAAATAAAAAATTAGATGAATTTGAAACAAAAAAACATTTTAAAAATCCAAGATTTTTAAATAAATTTGAAAAATACAAAAATATTAAAAAATAAAAAAATTAAAACAACAAAAATTAAAAAATAAATACTAATTAAAAATTTAAAAAGAATATGAAAAGATAAAAACAAAAACTAAAAAAAATATAACATTAAAAAATATTTAAACAATAATTTATTAAAATCTATTTTAAAAACTATTAAAATATATTTTAAATAAATACTTAAAACAATTAAAAACATTAAAAAATAAATTAAAAATAAATAAATAAACATTAAAATATATATATATANTTCGTGCCATGGTATCTCCATCCTTGGAAGGAGGTAAGCGGTTGACCACGAGGTGGGTAGAATTTAGTTAGGGTTATTTTTTGTTTTTTTTTTAAATTTTTTAAAAATTACTTATAAATTTAATTTTTAAAATATTTTTTTGAATATTTTTAATTGTTTTATAAACAATGGTTTTAAAATCTATTTTATTTCATTTTAAAAATGTTTTTAAAACTCTTAATTGTTTTTAACTTTTATTGTTTCAATACTTTCTAGTTTTGCATTTACTATATTGTTAATTTTTTTTACTTTTACATTTAATTCTTTTCTAGTTTTATATTTACTGTATTTTTAGTTTTTTTTACTTTTTACATTGAATTCTTTTTTTATTTTTTATAAAATTTCTGTATTTTTTAATATTTGTTTTTTTGGTTTAATTTTGTCTTTCCTTTCTGAATTTAAATTATCTGAAGAGATTTCGATTAGAGGGTTGCATCTCTGTGTCAAGCTAGGGATCGATCTGGATATCTGAGGCTCTAAAGCTCACATTTGAGCAGAGGAGTAGAATTCGAAATGAGGCACTGTCACCAATTCAAACTGTCCGAAGCATGAAGCACGAATTCTAAATCTTTGAAGAGATTTCAATATGGCGGCATGAATTAAAAGTATGTGAAGATTTTATGATTCGAGGCTTGCATCTGTATGTCAAGCTAGGGTTCGATCTAGATATTTGGGGCTGTATGGCTCGCATTTGCATTTGAATTAGAGGTGTAGATTTCAATCTGAATTAGAGGTGCATTTGAACTAAGTATTGCACCGTCTCAAGTCTGTGGCATATCCCCATACAAACCGTTGGAGGCTCGCATCAAACTATCTAAGGATCGCCATTTCAAGTCTGAGGCACAAATTTAAACTGTTTAAGGAGATTTGATTTGAGGCTCACATCTCTACGTCAAGATAAAGATAGGGTTTGATCTAGAGAATACGAGGCTCACATTTCTGAGATATCTTTGACATATGTGTCAAGCTAGGGTTGGGTTCGATCTCGAGCAAATTTTAATCTGAGGCTTGCATTTGAGTTGAGGAGAAGATTTCGACCAGAGGCTCGGCTCACATTTGAACTGAGGAGCAAATTTCGGTTTCCTATTATTGATATGGACCAGATTTCAGATTTCGATCTTGAGGTTCACATTTGAACCGTTTGACATATCCCCATACAAACTATCGAAGTCTTGCATTAAACTACTCGAGGATTTTCGTTTCAAGTCTAAGGCACGAATTCAAACCGTCTGAGGATGCATGCATCTCTGCGTCAAGCTAGGGTTCGATATAGAGCAGATTTTGATCTGAGGCTCACATTTGAACTTAGGATAGTAACGTTCTCATACATCTGAGGCTGCATCCACAACTTCCGTGAAATCTCTGTGTTAAGTTAGGGTTCGATCTAGAACCCCAGGGTTCGATCTAGCCGATATTTCTATCTAAGGTTCACATTTGAACTAAGGGGCATAGATATCTGTGCGCCTCTGCTTGTGGTATACAGATAGGGTGCACAAGTTTTTTTTCTTCTCTCTTTTTTATTTCCTCTGGTTTCTCTTCTATACATATCATCCAAATATGAATAATTCACTTCTGTACATATCATCCAAATATGAATAATTCACTGCATATACCAAAAACTATGAAAGGGAGACTTAGGGAGACCTAGTAAAACAACTCTTCAAAGCTTTAGTGATCGTTTTTTTTCATTAGAGAAAAGTAAAGAAGAAAGAGATGCCAAACTTCAAATGAAAATAAGCTTGCATCCATGCTTGGAAATAGGCTCTCAACCATGCTCAATAATAAATTTGCAGTCTTGTTTGAAAATAAACTTGCACCACCCTGCATAATAAATTTGCAACCATACTTGAAAATAATCTTTCTGCCATGATCCATAATAAATTTGCATCCTTTAAAGATAACATTCAAAGATAAATAGATAATAAGATAAAAACAATGGAGAATAAGATGGAGTTAATGGAGGTTAGAATACAGTTATGAAAAAAAAAAGCTAAGGAACCAAAAAATCAACCTATCAATGAGATGTTGATGCATTAGGAAATATTAAATTGAAGAACATGTTTAAAGAGCTCGAAGAAAAAGTAACAACAAATTTGACCCTTAAGAGTCTAAAAGGTCAATTAGATATCAAAACCATTAAGGAAGAGATGAATATGTTGTTAGCATTAGAACATGAGCATAACAATCTATCCTTGAACCTCTTAATTTTTGCACTAGCTGTAGTTAAGGCATAATTACATAACCTGTCTCATGGAAGCAAATAGGTTGGGAAAACTAATTGAAAATAAAAATACACTAATTAGGGTTAAGATTAGCTCTAGAAATGACCATAAAATTATTAGTAGCATTTTAGCCACAAAGGAATAGGAATATTCATAAATGAAGACCTCATTCTAGAAGACCAACCTAAATTAAGAAAATAAGTTCAAAAGGTAAAAGAAGCCAAGAAACAAGGAAAATGGGTGATCATTAGAAATAGAAAAACTGTCATTTGGTATCAAAACATAAAAGATACCCCTAAATATCTGCTCAATACACTCTAGATCCTTACTTAGAACTGTCGAGGATTTCCATGGAATAGAGGCCCCACGTTAAGTTGGATGCAAGAAGACATTGATCTTATATTACTCATTGAAACTTGGGAGCATGAAGAATCTAAGGTCCCTAATATAAAGGTTTTGTCCTATGGTCAACATTTAATAAACGATCCTCTTGTAGAGGGATTGGAGGCATAACTTTCTACCAAAAAAAAAAACTCCCACGGTTAAACTTTATAAGAAATACCCTTCCAATCAATATATTTTGCTAGAAGTAACTTACATTAATGCTAGAAAAAGTTACAAAACAATTTGTTACTTTTCCCTTATTAGGTCTTTAACTTTGATAAGAAATGCAATTTAGATAAAAAAATTCCTTATAATATCTTAGAGCGTGATATTTCCAGCCTAAAAAATGCTAGCAATATCATGTTAATGAGGGACTTCAATGCTCGAATCTCAAGTAACCAAACTATTCTTTTAAGCAACTATTCCAACCCTATCCCTATATAGTTAGATGAATACCTTGTTTCAACTAGCAGATAAAATATAAGTTTTGAATAACTAGGTGAAAATATGTTCAACTGAGAGTTAGTCAAGCTTTGTAGTGCTCAACATCTTATAATCTACAAAAAACTAAAGAAGTGTCCAAATTTGAGTAGGATTACTTGCATTCATTGTCTTGGAAGCAATGTTGTTGATTATGTCATTTTTTACTTCGCTCTGTACAATGAAATAATACATTTCAATATTTTAAATGGCCATGCGCCCGATTCAGATAATGTACCTTTAATTTTAACCCTTAGTCTTTCCATTCATAATGAACCCATAGATGAAAATTCTCTAAGCCAAAATCACATGGTCTTCGATAGTGTTAGTACCTAGGTCTGCACCTAGGAATGTTATTATATTTGAATCTACTTAATGAAGCTTAGGCTTATCCTATAATCATTTCCAAAAATTTTACCCTAGGAAAGACTCTTACCCTTGTTAACTTGTGATACTATGCTTTATTTTATGTTTCTGTTCAAATTTTGATTGTTAGTTAGTGAAAGTGACAAGTTGGCACAATATACATAGAGTTTGCTATGATAATTGACTCTTGCAGGTGTCTATTTTCTTGATTAAATGATATTTTCATTTTAAAATGTGAAACTCGGCAGCAAAACAAAAGTTTTCCTTGGGAAAAAGATGCAACCATATGAAAAGGAAGCAAATATTCACAAAACACCATAAATAAAAAGAAGATGCCCAAGATGGAATGGAAAGAGTCCCAAAAATTGGTCATAAAACCATAGAAAATAAATGAACTTTGCATGTTGAAAGTTAGAATATCAAAGGAAAAATGAGTAATACTACTAGGTCATACGGTCGTTGAGAATCCCTACAACACAATTTAGAAACTCTTGTGGAGCAAAAAGAGCACTATAAGAATTTATACACATTTCTCTAGAGCCACACTACAAAATTCCATGTAGGTGACAATGCGCTACCGAACTGCCTATAGGTGACACTTTCGAATTTAAATAGAAATTTTCAACTTTCTATAGGTTTTTAAGGTCTAATAAGCGGCAAAATGCCTAGAAGTCGAAGGTTCCAAGGTTGTTGAGTGTTCCAAGGTTGTTGAGTGCTAATGTTGTGTTGGCATGAGCAAATGCAATTATAGTTATAGTTAACAATATCTCATATTTTTTAGGATCTCAAGTCTAATGAGATTTTTCATTTTAAATTGTAAGTCTCATAAATCAATTTGATATTGTTGTAATATTTGAGGATAGTTTCAATTCATCCTTTTTGAAGAAAAAATAAATGATGTTATGTAATAATATCCATCAAAAGATAGGTTCAAGAGAACATAATCTAATGCATACGGTATCTTTTGATCCACAATTCCAACAACCTTATTTCCTGTACAAGATAGTAACTTCGAGAGTGGTTCTCAAGAAATTGGAGAATAATTGCACAAAAATAAAACATGGGTGTTTTTTGGAAATGAGCTAGTTTACAAAAACCTCTTTCAGTTTTTCAAAATATTTCACTATATAGTATATAAATGTGGTGTTTTGAATCCCATTTTTTCAGATTTCGCCAGATTTAATTTCCTGCAAAAACAACTAGTCCGAAGTTGAAAATACATCTCATCAATTCGATTTGGGATCTAATCCTTGCCATTATTTGAATATGTAAGCTTAAGATGGAAGAGGAGGTTTCCAGTTCCATTAGTTTTGGATGTTGATAATTATCTATTTTGTTATATAAACTATGAAAACAAAAGAAAAGTGGAGGGTGGTTTGAATTTTGAGATAGCCAAGGAAACCTTGGTGGAAACTTGTAATCCTTTTTGATACATTGGTTTACATACATTTTAAAGATAATGTGAGTCAGGAATAGAGTTGTGCCTCTCATCTATTTTCTAGCTAGTAATCTTTTTGAATACAGAATTTATTTATGCATTGCATAATCAGTTAATTCTAGAACTAATGACATTTATTTCATGAATGTACATTGCCTATAATTCCTTTTTTTGTTTTCAATTAGCTTTCCTTATTGTGATGTTGTTATGATATGGGATATTAATGTAATTCTATGAATGAGTAGCTTGTTTTTTCATGTATTTGCATCCTATATTTGTACTAAATTCTGAGTTCATGTCTAATTCATGACTGTAAAGTATTTAAACCATGATTCATTATTGTTTTTCTTCCTGCACTATTTATTATTCCACCTAGACTTTATATGGATTATTGATTATTTAACCACTTGAATTATAAACCTTAAACATGCAACTAATTTGTCACACATTTATATCTAAGTTCCATAGATTTTCCATCTAGTAGTCAAGGTGCCAACCTTACGGATAACATATTTTGGAGTCGTTGTCAGGGGGCAGAGTAATGAAGTTATCTTCCCTGGGATATGCTTATTGATTAAATATAACTTTTTAAGGTGAAAAAATTCAAATAGTGGTAGTGACTGCAATTTTCACATGGCGAATCCACGCTCATAAGACTACATTGGAGGAAGAATCCCGTTGACAAAAATATGAAGAGTTGTAATGAAAAGATCAAGTATCAATTAATCAATATTCTCCATGAAATTTTGTTCTTGTTTATAAGTTATTTCCTATCTCTTCCCTTGCATGTGAAAATAATTATCTTGTTCTTTGTATATACATAATATCATAAGCCTACTGTTGTATATCCCTCTTTCAAAAAAGAATTTTTCTATTCCTCTTGTACTATTGATCTTGATACATTTCCCTTATCTGAATCACAAGGAAATCATGATGTCTGTATCCAAATTCCCCCTAAAAATGAGCACTCATGTAAGCTTGTATGTAATGAAGTTAATATACCATCACCCGTGATCCATACTTCTTCCTGTAATCAACTAACCTGTTTAGTCTAAGATCCGAGAAGGTTGTAGACCTCTCAAGCTGCCATTTATCCTTCACATTTATCCTCCAAATTTTTTGGACTATCTTCCTAAGTTTAGTGGGGAAAACTATGTTACAACATAGAAACACTTTTATTCCTTCTAATGTTTCATAGATAACTTTGAAATCATTCATGAGGATGTGCTCATGAGAACCTTTTTCCAGTATTTACAAGGATATTCTCAACTATGGTTTAAACATTTGGTGACTAATTCAATAGATTCATGGATTGAATTTCATAATGTATTCATGAGATATTGGGGTAGGAATAAACCTTATGAACAACATCTTTGTAAGTTTTATGAAATGAAAAGGGAAAAGGAATAAACCATCACCAAGTTTAATAAGAGATTCCATATTTTTTTATCTCAACATACCTAGAGACATTAAACCTTATGAAGTAGTTACTAGGCTATTGTATATTGCAACTCATCATCATCCTGATTTAGTCTTATTTCTTGGAGAGAGGAGATATTCATCCTTACAACAAACATTTACTGATGTTTAATAGGTTGAGGATAACCATCGAGCATGCGGAAGACTTCAAGATCAAAATTTAGATGAAAATTTGGATGCAAATGAAGAGGATGAATATTATCAACAACAAAAATCAGATTCAAACTTTTATTTGTTTCAAGATGTTGATATATTGTCTTTAGATTTGTCTTTTTCTTTAGATATTAAAACTACTCAATCACATTTTTCTTTTGTTAAAGATGTAAAAAACTTATGTTAACATGATCCTCTTCCATGTACAATAGAAAATGTTTCTAGTTATGGGTATAAGGGTGATCTTGCTATGAATTTTCTTGAAGCAGGTTATGCTGATGATTATCATTAAGTTGATTTAAATACACATTTTTCTAAATTAACAGATATGAATCAAAGTCTTGGAAAGGAAACGAGAGAGATGATGCTGAATTTTAGTTCACAATGTTTCCTTATCAAAAGAGTGATGATCAACAATTTCAAGAAATTAGTGAGCCAATACTTAATATTCTTGAATCTAAAATCAAAGAGACATTTAGTCAAAATGAATACCTCATTGAGCATGTTGTTCTTGCATTTGGAATTGATGAAACTATATTGTTTCCTTCTGATTCTCATGATAATCTTGTTGTTTTGGATATTTCTAAAGAATTTTGTGTCCAAGAAAATTATTAACATAATCAAGAAAATTTTGTTATTCTTGATTTTTATGAAATAGATGGTATCCATGAATTATTGCAAGGATAGATGGTAACCACATGTTTACTGATGAAACAAATTTCACACAACAATTTTGTATTTTAGATCATGTGGATCTCTGTCATGATCTTCAAGATCCCATGGAAACTTACATGGAGTCTGTTTTTTCAGAGATCTTAAACTTTTGTATAATTTGGCATACAATCAAATTGCAGTAGTAAGTATGAGTTTCCAATTAAACTTCTGTTGCAAAAGTTTCATCATTTGTGCATTCTCTCATTTAGTTGTAAACAAGAAGATCATTTTGCTAGTAAAATGCTTACTTGGATAGACTAGAAATTTGCTTATATATGACCAAGTTGAATTCAATTGGCTAATGTAGGATGTAAATAATAAGCTTGGTTTTCCAAGAATTTTCTTTTATGTTTAATTTTGTGCGCAATAGATCAATAATGAAGTCTTCATGGCCCAATGGAGAAAAGGGAACTAGAAAAGTAGTTTTAGTTTGCAACATGGTTGTTTTCGGTTTGCATTTTGGTTTTTAAGCATGAAGAATGATTTATTTTTAGCTAAGAAGAATAAGTTGCAAGGTACATAGTTGTCCAAACTGAAATGACATTGATATGTAGGTTCTCAGCACCACATAGGGAAGTTCTATCCCTAGATGTCTAGCCATTGTTAGTACCTAGGTATGTACCTAGGACTGTTATTATATTTGAATATACTTATTGAAGCTTAGGCTTATCCTATAATCATTTCCAATCTTTTACCCTAGGAAATTCTCTTACCCTAGTTGTTAACTTGTCCTATGATACTATGCTTTATTTTATGCTTTTGTTTCAAATTTTGATTGTTAAATAGTGAAAGTGATAGGTTGCCACAATATACATAGATCTTTCTATGTTAATTGAATCTTCCATATGTCTATTTTCATGATAAAATGATCTTTACATTTTAAAAAGTGAAACTCAGTAGCAAAATATAGTTTTTATTAGGAAAAGTAATGCATCCATAGGAAGATAAGAAATTATTCACAAAAGACCAAAAATACAAAGAAGATGCTCAAGATGGAATGGAAAGAGTCCTAGAAACTGATAAAAAACCATATAAAGAAAATCAACTATGCATGTTGAAAGTCAGGATATCAAAGGAAAAATGAGTAATATTACAGGTCCTAAGGCTGTTGAGAATCCCTACAACACAATTCAGAAACTCTTGTGGAGAAAAAAGAACGCTACAAGAATTTATAGGCGCTACAAAAATTTATTTAGGTGACAATGCACTACCGAACTACCTATAGGTGACAATTTTGATTTTAAATATAATTTTTTACTTTCTATAACCTTTTAAGGTCTAATAAGTTGTAAAATGCCTATAAATAGAAGGTTCCAAGGTTATTGAGAGATAATGTTTTCTTAGCATGGGAATATAGAGTTATATTCAAAGTGAATAAGATGTCCTATTTTTTAGGATCTCAAGTCCAATGAAGATTTTTCATTTTAAATTGTAAAATATCATAAAAATCATTTTGATATTGTTTTAATATTTTAGGATAGTTTTGACTTGTCCTTTTGGGATAAAAACTAAAGGTTGTTATGTAATAATATCCAACAAAATATAGGTTCATGAGGACATAATCTAATGCAAAGGATATCTTTTGATATACAATTCCAACATCATTATTTCTTTTACGAGACAATAATTTCGGGCGTGGTTTTCAAGAAATTGGAAAATAATTGTACACAAATAAAACATGGGTTTTTTTGGAACGAGTCGATTTTCAATCACCTTTTTTATATTTTCAAAATATTTCATGATATGGGAGATACAGGTGGTGTTTTGAATCCTATTTTCCCAAATTTCTCCAGATTTAAGTTCCTACAAAAATAACCAGTTAGCAGTTGAAAAGAGATGTAATCAATTCAATTTGGGATTTGATCTTTGATTATTTGAATCCGCAATGATGAGGAGGTTTTCATATCCATTAGTTTTGGATCTTGATAATTATGTATTTTGTTATACAAACTATGAAAACAGAAGAAAAGTGGACGGTGTTTCAAATTTTAATATAACTAAGGAAGATTGGCAGAAACCTATAAGCATTTTTGATATAGTAATATATATACGCTTTAAAGATCATTTGAGTCCTGAATATAATTTTTCCTCTTATCTATTTTGCTTCTAGTAATCTAATTGAATATAAAAGTTATTTATGTGTTGCATAATCAATTAATTCCAAAAGTAATGACATTTATGCTATGAATGTACATTTCCTGTAATTCTTGTTCCGTTTTTTATTAGATTTCCTTATTGTTACATTGTTATGATATGGGATATTTATGTAACTCTGTGAATGATCATCTTGTTTTTTCATGTATTTTCATCCTATATTTTTTCTAAATTGCGAGTTCACATTTGATACTTCACTATAAAGCCTTTAAACCATTATTTAATACCATTTTTATTCCTGCACTATTGATTATTCCACATAGACTTTATATGGCTTATTTATTATTTAACCACTTGATTTTTAAACCTTAAACTTGAAACCAATTTGTCACACATTTATATCTAAGTGCCCTAGCTTTTTTCTTTAGCAATCAAGGTGCAGACCATAGGGATAATACATAGAAATAATTCAGATGGTTTTCTAAATGTTTTAACAAAGAATTTGATCCCTCTTTCTAATAAGGAAAACATAGAATACCTCTATCATAATGTTACTTCTTACCTCTCTTTTTCCATCAACAAGTTCTCTCTCAAACTTTCTAGTAAAAATAAGAATAGAAGAACCAACCCTTAGTGTGATAACAAATGTAAGCATGCACATAGAGAAACTAAGGAATCTAATGATGATTCCATGAAAGATGACAAGATAAATAAGAATATAACGCTAATTAAAAGAAAATATACCTACTATATAAATAAATGATAGGAAAATCTTTTACTCTTATGTAAGACAACTCCTAAGAAATTCTCGAGACAAATTCAAACTTGTAAAACTAAAGAAACTAATAAGATATATTTGGAGGATTGGAACTCATATCTTAAAAATATTTACAAATACTTGGATGTCATGGATAACATTAAATCCTTCCTCACAATTGAGCAAGTATTTTATTTAGAATACATAGACTTTGGGATTAGGTTCCTAGATAATGGAAAATATAAATCCATTGAAGGGTACCAAGCAAAAATCCTAAAAATTGGAGCACCATCCTCATCTCCTGCATTCATAATATCTCTAATATAGTAGTCAAGTGTGGATTACCTAAGCCTTGGAATCAAAACCTTATAGTTCCTATTTTTAAAATCAGAGATAAAACTAACCCCTCTACTTATTGAACCATCATGATTAGCCCTGTTTAAGCCAAGCTATATAATATTATTTTGGAAAATAAGATTAGCATATGGCTTGAAAATGAAGGAAATTGGGCTAAAATATAGTTAGTATTCAAAAGGCATCACTGAATTACAAACCGCATTTTTATGCTTAGGATCATTGTGGAAGAATGTTGTAATAATAAATACAATTTTTTGTTTTTGATTTGTGGATGTTAGAAAATATTTTAATACTATGCCTAGAAAGAACCCATGGAGTAGATTATAAGAGCTAAAGGTTCTTTTCGAGCTGAAGGCTGTGACTATAAGTGTCAAAACCCTGAATTTTCACAAAAAATCTAAAATTTTGAGATAGCATAAAATGTTACAGTTGCAGTTAGATAATTGATAGCAACTATTATAAGATATGAAACAGAAAATAAAAGTAACCAATTAACTTTAACACATAAAAATTAATGCTGTTTTAATTTTGATATGTGATGTAAGTAATATGCGTTTGATTAATTAGTTATTCTAATGGTTTGAATGTCAAGTAGGTGAGGAGTCATTTTCTAGTCGGGGCTTACTTAGCAACTGCTAACGTATCTGTATTTTCTGCATCTTTACAGGCTTGAAAGGTAAAGTTTGACCCAGTTAAAAGTTTATTAAGGTGTTTTAACCAGATATAATTGTTTAGCATAGAAATATACTGCTAGTGTAAACATTCTGCTTATAAGACTCAATAATCCGCAAGGTAAAGTTTTGTTTCTTTTTGTTGATTCACAATACTATTTTACTTAGTCTCTGTATCATAGAGGCTATTAATGTCGCCCTACTGTTTGTCTCTTATCAGTAAGATCTTTAAGATAGATAAAGATTTCTTTTTAACATTACTCTAATTGATTTCCATTTTTAGATAAGCTCATGATAATAGTTCATAACTCCTCCTTAGACATAAGAGTCTACTGATATTATCATCATAATAATTAAAGCACTGCTCATCAATGTATACATGGACTTATGCCCTTCGGAACATAAGCCTTAAATCTTCTTTTTAACTCTATTTCAATTAGGACTCCACATGGTTAAAATTATCAGCTTATCATCGTGATTGGAAATCCCATTTTCTTTATGACAAACATTATGCGATGAATTCACATTACCCTGCTATCTACTGAATTGTAAAAGTAGTGCAATAAAATCCTAGATAGTTTATTATCTTAAACTCTAAATTCTAACTTAAACTTGATCCAATTTGGCTTAGAACTTGGTAAGCACTGTGGAGTTCAAAGATTATGTACCAGTAGGTTTTATATCCTACATCTAGTACTTTAGATTCCTTTTTGAGTGAAGGAACTATTATTGTGTACAAGTGTTATTATATTTTTATACACCATATTAGTTTAATTCTATTCTTATGACTTAACCATTCATAGCTTATGAATATAATACCAAGTTATTTAAAGCATTTTCAAACATAATCAAGTTTATACTAACCTCTTAATATTTTCTTTACCAGTTTGATTATGAAAGGTTATAAGAATCCTTACATCATTGTCATTGAATTCATAAACAAAGCCTTTGAGAAACAAGGGCATCGAAATCATATGTAAATCAGTTCTTTTCCCAAGCTATTTATAAGGTTATACATTATATTTAAACGTTGGAAAAACCTTTGTTCAAAGTCGAGGCTTGACTTGTTTGGCAATGATATCGTATTGAATTTACGTTAAATTACAATATCATTACATGCATATAGTAATTGATTATCAATTATTCGGTTCGATTGTTTGCAGTCATAACTATATAAAAGAACCCACTGAGAGGTGAAAATATCTGAGTACACGTGGAACTCTCTTTGCCATGCAAATTGTGATTTAAAAGTCTTCGTTGTAACCCTATCTCTTCATTGTTTTGTCAAGGGTTTGGTCTCTGCATGGTTTGGGTTTTACTGCGGCCATTGAGGGCTCGCAGTTGCTTGCCTCCAGCTCCACTATCTGCGCAATAACTTTGAAGAGTCGTTTTTTAGAGTGAGAGTTTACGCCATAGCTTGTGAATGAATAGTTTTCTGCAAATACTTTGCTTTGCATGTAGGTTGTTTTACACAGTCGAATTTACTGGGTTGAAGTCGTGGTTTTTTCCACTGCCTTGACTTGCTCTTGCTCCTGTTGACAGTGTAGCTTGCATGGTGTGCTCTCCGTCATCTCTGTCACTGCGAAAATGAGGGTTTGGCTTCTCCTTATGCTGGTTGTAGTGTTGTTGTTCCTTCATGGCTCCCTCATCTTCACTTCTAGGTGAATACGATAGTTGTTGTGCTTGAGGTTTCGGTCTGTCTACTTCTTGACCTCGGTTCCCATAGTCCAGGTAACCATCATTTTAAATAAGTTTCCAGCTATGAATAAATTATGATTTCAGTGCTATACCCAAATTTTAATTATAGTTTGAATTTTATTTTGCAGGTGACAATTCGCATAACCCTTGGAAGGAAACACTTCAAAAATTGGATTGACGTTCTGTCTCTGAGTAAGCCCTGGTTACCAAATGGCTCTCCCTGCTTGTGCAGACCTTAGGGGACAATTTCCAGATGGAAGAAAATATGGCATGGTTGTTACCTAGTCTTGGGTTGTTGTTCTTCAGTTTACTAGTTTTTGGTTTTTGTTTAAACCCTTGCTTTCAGCAGGGTGACTCCGGCACAATGTCGCGACTTGTAAAGCTTTCTTCTTGTATAAAAAAGGATTTTATAAAATGTAGTTTTAATACTTGGTCTGTTATTTTTCGTTATTTAAAACCCCATATTATAATATGGGTGCATCGGCTTAACGCTGGTTTTTGTACTCTGTTTATGTTTAAAGCCTTACGACCTATCATGCAATACACAGTTCTTTTGAAAACATACGGGTTTCCTTTTGAGCTCGGACTCAGTTTACCCTAGAGTTATTTATATGATTGTTTATTCTTAATGTTGTTTATGTAACTATGTGTACTTAGATGTATTATCTTATTCGACTGTGTAATAATATGTACTGTTTATTAATTGCTTTAAACTTTTGTTAATGGGTTTTGGACTAGGATTAAACTATTTGCATCAGAATATAATTTATAATTTTTGTTATTTGCTCAAAAATATGAGCTAGGTTTCTCCTTCGAATGAAACCCTGGTTAAAGAATTCTTTAGTTTTTTTCTAAGTGAGCTCTGCTACTTGTAAAACAAATACTATTTTGAATAAGTATTATTATTGAAGTGTAATGGGTTTGCTTAAATTTGTATTTTAAACAATTATATGTTAAAAATACTGTGACTAGTAAGTAACAGTTTGTTTGTTTATGTTTGTATAAAAAGATCCAACAAATGGATTATAACTTGGTTGTTTTTATTAGAAACAAAAGTATTGTTAGACTAGGGTTTCGACCTGATAGTTTTCTTTTGCAGAAAATAAACCTTTAGTATTTGCAGTATAGTTCTTACATAGATATCTAATGTTAATTATTTATCATATTCTTATTGTTTTGCTGAATTGTTAGCTAGGGTTTTATTAGAATTATTCATAAACATTATTTTAGTAATGAGTCTGTTTTTGATAAAGAATAATACTTTTCCTAAAACCCTTTTTATTTATAGTAACTATTGTCTTAGTTTGTTTAACAAAATAAATATATAAACTAAGTAAATATAGTTTCTTTCTTAATACCAGAATTAATTTTTCATATCATTTTCCTGAGTTAATAGTATCTGTTAGTCTTTACACTATTATGATTACTAAATAAACTACATACTTATTAATTTATACCTTTGTTGTACTGAAAGTAAACAAGTAGTTTTAGCTGTATTTCTTCTACTGCATAAGCAATAGGTTACTAAGTAAAATACAAAGAAAATAAATATGTAACATAACACAGTTTTCCATCCTGCATGTTCTAAATTCAAAAAGATAACAATGTATTGTGTGTAAGCATAACCTATTTTCTATTAGAGTATTTATTTATAAAAATATCCTTCTACTTGTGCTGAGTTATTTCTATTTCTTTTCTAAAGTACTTACATACATAAACTGGTTAATAATAAACATATATAAACAGGTTATTGGTCTTTTCTGATAATAACTACATACAGAAATAAGTTACTCTGATATTATGAAATGCATAATACATCTATTCATTTCAGATTCCTATCATATCCTTCATCTATTTTAAATACACTGCATGTGCTGGAGTACGGTCTGGTCCTTCCAGATGTGGAAAAACACAGGTTAGGATTATTTTTTTCATCTATTTCAGATTCATTTTTTTTTCCAATAAACTAAAATATTACCAACTCTGACAGTTCACAACTAACATTTAACATTCATTAATTAGTTAGACTCACATTTAACCATCTAATACAGTAAAACAAAAAGACTGTAGAACCTGATTAAGCTGGACAACAACAGTGTTAGGAGGCTGTTCCTCCCTACCAACTCCTAGAGTGCGCTCAAACAACGTCTCCTCAGGACACCCGAGCCTGTTCCTGGTCTCCTTGGCTGAGAACTGGTGGAGCAAGCAAACAATAGAGTAGTCTAATGACTTAGAAATCACTCTGCACTCAGCAGTAAGATCCTTCAGCTGAAAAGCTGCACTAGATCACTTAGCAGTTAACCCCTCAAACTCTTTCCACAAATTCCCTCACCTGAATGAATACTTCTCTAGAATGAGCATCCTCAACTCTCTTCAATGGACATTTTTATAAAGATTGCCTAGGTCTTTTGGGTCAGTTGTCATTAATTGAGCCACCTGCTCTGATCCCACTTTCTTAGGGGATCATGACCCCAAATGTAGGGAGGTTGCCACTTGCAACAGTTGGAAATGTTTGAGGATGCTGCCACATGTCTTTTTGCTCCCCACCCAGTCTCCTCCACCAACTTGACTAGTAAACACTCTTTTAACAGCTCTCCTAAGCTGTTGTCTCCACTTTTATTTATTTATAATTAAAATATTCAGAATTACATTCAATATCCTTGACTCTGCTGAGTCATTAATTACAACTTAACTTAAAATTTAAGATAATGTCTTTAAATAAAATCAAATAAGATAATATTATTTTTGCAAAATTGGGGAATGTGACAATAAGGTTATATGATAATGCAATTTCTAATTTTAAAACCACTGATGGGTGGTCACATGATATTAAATGTAATATTGGAGTTAAGAAAGGGTTCCCCCTTTTTTGATGTATTTGTAATTTTAGAATATATTCTGATGTATATTATCATTGTATGTTGTTGTACCTCCATTGTATATGTGTTTTCCTCCTTTTGAGATGTCATTATTGTGTATAGAACTTGAGGTACAAAATTCATTGTAAGTTGGGGCAATAGCCCCCAATATAACATCAGGTAATGTATTTTTGGAGTCTCTCTAGGAGAAGTTGACCTTGTTAGGGTAAGAGGTCAGCCCCATGCATCTAATAGGTTAGTTACTTGAAAGGTATAAATAGGGAGGCACCCTGCCTCATTTATAAACACCTCACACTCACTCAAGTTCACATGAGAGAGAGAGAGAGAGAGAGAGATAACTAGATTTTTAAGACTTCTTATTACTGGGTTTGTTCATATTACGATACAGTCCTTGTGACTGTACTATTTTGAGTAAGTTTGCAGGGTTTTCTCCTTTATGGTTTCCCCGGTGAAAATATTTGTGTCTTGTGTATCTGTTCTATCTTATGCATATTGTTGTACTTGATTCTTTCAGATAAATATCCTAACAAAGGTAATAAGATCTAGAAAAAATAACATGGCATTAGAGCCTCTCTGAAAGAAGGCACTATGCAACAACGGAAACTAGGGCTTCCTAGTTCAAGGTATTCTCCCCACAAATCATCAATAAAAGAGGGCTAGGATAAGTTGCGTCAGTAGGGCGCATATTTTGGTGGAAGCAGTTTTAGATTTGAAGAAGTTTCAATTTTGACCTTGTCACTAGTGCTGGGAGAAGGTAGGGCATCAAATTTCAGAGACTTCCCACCTCAGTCTTCAGAAAAGGACCCTGCTGAGCAACTCACCTAAAGGAGGAACACCTTTCTATCCAAACAAAAATCCCAAACTCCAAGTTTGGAAAATTAGGTTTTCTCTAACAAACCCTAGGTCAACCATCTCCAAAACTAGGTCGGACACCTCAAATCTGTAAGATCTAAATATTTTCTATTTCCATTCGATGTTCTCATTTCAAAAAATTACTCACCATACTCGGCTTAAGGGAAATCTTGGAGGGGATGATAACTTCTAAGCATGGAAGTACAAAATATCCCCGATTGTTGAAGACAATGGTTTGGATCAGTACATCAGTGGAGAAGTTCCAGATCCAGAGGGAGTTGAGGCTAAGGCTACTTACACAAAAAATTGGTTTAAACCAAGAGAATTATTGCATATTCAATCAAGGATCACCTCATCTCCCATATGTCATCATTCAATACATCTAAGGAAGTAATTGATTCTTTGACAAAGATGTTCAGAGGGAAGAACGTAACTCGAAAGATGACTTTGAGGAACCAGTTGAAGAATGTGAAGATACATAACTCAGAGACTATATAATCCTACTTCATAAGGGTTGCTCAAATCAAAGAAAAACTTGAAGTAGTTGAAGAGAATGTCGAAGAAGGAGAAATTGTGATGATTATCTTGAATGGTCTCCCTAGATCATGGGTCTCATTCATTCAAGGAATCTATGCAAGAAGGAAGATGATCTCTTTGATAAAAATCCAAGAAGAATGCACATAAGAAGAAGCTCAACTTGTAACAAGAGAAGATAAGATGGGAGAAACTGAAGATCAAGCTCTCATAGTTCACACCAGGAAGAACTACAAGAAGGAGAAGAAGGAGAACCATCATCACAACAAGAATAAGGATAAGAAACAAAATAAGATCAAGAGAGATCCTTCCAATGTTCGATTCTATACTTGTGATGAAAAGGGACACTTTGCAAGAGATTGTCCCATTAGGAAAAAGAGACACCATGCTCAAGTTTTTAAAGATGATGAACAAACAAACAAAAGATTCAGAAGAGAGAAGGATGATTCAGATGAAGAGTATGTGCTAACCTCAACAATGGCGAGAACTATCTCACATGGAGAGAATTGATTGGCTTGTGGATAGTGGGGCATCCAAAATCATGAATGGATATAAAGAATCATTCGCTAAAAAGTTCGAGCATGAGTCACCTCACAAGGTGAAACTTGGGGATGATTATCAATTCCCCATAAAAGGGAGTGGAGAAGCTTCATACAAGCTAGACTCCAAGAAATATTTAAAGATGAAGGATGTACTATATGTTCCAGGATAGAAGAAGAATATTCTCTCCATATCTACTCTAGATGCAAAGGGAATGAGAGTTGCATTTGTTGATGACCAAGTTCTAATGTGGCCTAAAGGAAAGACAATAGATGATGCAATAGTGATTGGAGAAGAATACATAGGCTTGCACAAGCTAAAGGGACAACATGAAGAAGCAATGGTTCATGATTCAATAGAACCAAGTGTACTATGGCACCAAAGTCTTTCACACTTGCACTATTGAGAACTACCGATGGCAAGCGAAGTAGTTTCTGGACTTCCAAAAATTCAGGAAAAGCATGAAGGAATTTGCAACGGATGTGCACAAGGAAAGAATGCAAAGAAAGCATTTCCCAACAGTGAAAACAAGGATAAAGGAATACTGGAGATAGTACACTCGGATGTATGTGGACCCATGTATTCTAGTTCATTAAGCTGGTATGTGTACTATGTTTCCTTTATAGATGATTTCTCACGTAAAACTTGGATATATTTATTGAAATGGAAAAATGAAGTATAGAGTAAGTTCAAGGAATATAAATCCTTGGTTGAGAACCAAACTGAAAGGAAGATCAAGACTCCATGGTTAGATAATGGCGGATAATTCACCTCGAAAGAATTCAAAGAACTTTGCATAGAGTCTGGGATTAAGAGGGATTTGAGAACTCCATACAATCCTCAATAGAATGGGGTTGCAGAATGAAATAACCGAACCATAATGGAAGCAACGAAAGTAGTGCTACATTACTAGGATATTCATATGCACCTTTGGGTGGAAGCAACAAGGAAATCTATGTATGTACAGAACCACACTCCTCATTGAGTAATTGACAACAAAAATATGGAAGAATATTTCTCAAGAGAGAAACCATAATTCATCCATCTTAGAATATTTGGCTGCCCGGTGTACATACATATCCCAAAGGAGAAGAGGACCAAGATCGATCCTTCTAGGAGGAAGGGTATATCCATAGGATACAATGATACATCAAAGGCCTACCGAATATACTTCTCAAGGCTCAAGAAGATCAACATGAGTAGAGATGTAACATTTGATGAAGACTCAACATACTTCAGATCTTGGAGGCTACCTATTCAAGAGGTCGAGGAATCTAAAGAAATGAGAGTCTAAGGTATAGAAACTGGAGAAGCAATTCTAGCAGACCGTGAAGATCATGACATGGGAGAACCAAAAGAGCTGATAGAGACACTTCTCAAGAAGGACTCCTACAAGAGGAAACCAACATGGGAATGTGAGTTCATACAAGAAACAAAAAGGTATGGATATTCAGAAGGAATGCATAGAGAAAGGAAAAGACCAAAGCCGTACAACATATATGTGGCCCTACTATGTGACATCATTGACAAGGAAGGATTCCATGATCGAGGAGTATCAGTCGATCATGAAGAATGATGTCTAGGAGATATTTTCGATACCGAAAAATAAGTCTGTCATGACTTTGAAGTGGAAGTACAAGATCAAGCATGCTGCAGATGGAAGCATCAATAAATGCAAGGCAATATTCATAGCACGAGGCTTGTCACATAAAGAATGCATAAACTACAAGGAGATATTTGCATCCTTGGTGAGGTACACTTACATTAGGTCCATATTTTCTTTGGCTACAGTTATGAACTGGAATATACATGAGATGGATGATAAGACAACATTCTTGAATGGTGTAGTCGAGGAGGAAGTATACATAGAAAAACCATTGGGATTCGAGACACATGACAAGAAGACTCATGTGTGAAAATTAAAGAAGGCCTTGTATGGATTGAAATAGGCATCGAGGACATGGTACGAAACTAATACATAATATCAATATTGCAACATTTTTTCATTTCTATTTCCATGCTTTGTCGTCTCAATTGCGATAATAATGGTCGCCACGTTTCGTGGCACTTATTTCATGGATCTAACAATGAACTTTACAAGCCATTGATATAGAGACAAAAATTAGCCGCCACATGTATTCTTTACAGTGGCCTTGAAATTGATTTCCAAGAATTCATTTTCTAGGTTTCGTCACTCTACCGAAAAAGTTTTGTCTCTATAACGACGAAAATATGGCCAAAAACTGCTAGACAAAATCTAGTTTCCACGCAAAACTGTGGAATAGTTTCGATGAATGTTTGTCTCTCTATCGACGAATTCTAGAATTTGAATAGAAATTTCTTCCACGTAAAAACGTGGAAAACCAATCTCTATCGACGAAATTTGTGATGGTGTTCCATCGATATAGAGACGAAAACTGGGTGCCATGTGTCTTCTATACGGTGGCCTTGAAATTGATTTTTTTTAATTCATTTTCTATGTTTTGTTGCTCTATCGACAAATGTATCATCCCTATAATGAAGAAAATATGGCCAAAAACTGCTGGGCAAAATTTTGGTTCCACGTAAAACCGTGAAATAGTTTCGATGAACATTTGTCTCTCTATCCACAAATTCTGGAATTTGAACATAAATTTTTTCCACACGAAACCATGGAAAACCAATCTCTATCAATGAAATCTGCAAGTTGAATGGTAATTTTTCCATGAAACTGCGTCGCTATAGAGACGATGATCGTGGAAAGCCACTCGGGGTTTCGACGGTTTTGTAATACCTGTGACGAAAGTTTGTCGATATTGCGATGAAACCAAGAGGTTTAAAAATATTTATAAACCATGGAAAGGCACATTCCTTTCCATGGTTTTGGATCTTCAATAAGTGCTTATGATTGATGTGCAGTCTCATGGACCTTTTAATTCTGTTTTAGACTAGATTTAATCAACTCTACAGAGCAGATTTCCAGAAGGTAATTTCTAGCCACAAATTGGGGCAAACCTACCATGTGATTTGATGTTTTAGGAATGAGTTTAATACATGTAAATGACAAAAATTTTCAGATCTTATAAAACAGAAAATGAAAGATGAATTAATATTTAAAATGGCATAAAAGCTATGATTAGTGCCTAACAAATCCAAGTTAGGAAGATGGGGTCAATTGAGGATCTCATGGAGGCTTTATTGATTAAAGAGTAGATATGGTTGAATGGTTCAAACCCAATCTGCTCCTTAATAATTAGATCCACTTCAAAAATCTTCAATAGGAAAATCCTAAGCTAGACATTAGATATTTGTCAAATAAGAGCCACAAGGTGGCAATGTCACCACAATTCCTAATAATTATTACTACAAGACAAATGCTATAGAATGAAAATATACCTTTGTTTCAACCCCAACAAAGCCTCCCATGCCAAACCAATAAATCTATCATAATACACTTGTAATATAACTACAAATGGTAGCTTCAGAGATGGAGGATAAAGGATAATTTCTCTTACTAGGTTTTAAAACTCGAGACTCCTCTTCCCCATGAGAAGGTTGGAAGAAGCTTGGACAACAGGAAAAGCACCTCCATTTTCACCCAAAAAAGGATTCTCGTGCAATATTTTGGTTTGGTAGAAAATAAACAGGAACAAAAACTTCCAAGAGTTTGGTAGAAAATGAAAAATAAAACACAATTTTGAATAGTAATTTAAAGAAACGATGAAGAAATGGAGCCAAAACCTGAAAATAAATAGTTTCGATAGAGGGAAAGTGGTTAAAAAACATAGGTGGGCAATGCATAGAAAGAACATAAGAGTGATAAAAGCAGGGAATGGTGAAGCAAGAATACAACATAAACAGTTAAGTATGATATTCTTATGTTTCTATACAAACATTGGATAGGAAGCATGATGAAGAGGATAGAAATGAAAATAACAAATTTATATTATACGACAACCTACAGGTACAAGCAAGTCATATAAAATATTAATGCCTAAGGATAATGTAGGAAATGCAAGAAACCTTACCTTATCAATCGCCTTTCTCGAGGTCCATTGGCCCATACCGATTGCAAAGATTTGTCCTAATAAATGGAAAACCACTGTGTGTTGGCTGGCAATTAAATTTATAAATTAAATAAATAATCCATTCCTAGACCTATACACAAGTGGTCATTTTGCTAGGCATGGAAAATATCAAAATACTCTATGAAATAAAAAATGGGCATACAATTAAATCAGCTAATGTTGTCTAGAAAGTGTGTTCTTGGGGTAATTCCACCAAGATATGTGGTTCTGGAGTGACATTCCACATGTCCTGCGAAGGAAATCAACAATCAATCTATCCAACACACATTTTCCACCAGAATATCAACTCGTGTTTAAATGCTATATTACAATACCATTGCCTCAATGATGTGGAAACTTGTGTTTGTATTCGACAAGATTTCTTTAACCATTGTATTAAAATGAAAAAAACACACAAATTTTAAAGTTTAAGACATAAATATATTAAATACACATATAAATAGATTTTTACTGGAAATGTGTGGACACTATTAATACCACCATCCTGTCAAACAATATTAAACAAAAAATAGAGGAAAGAGTCATGTTGTCTTACTATATGAATAAAATATCACTAAATAATCCAGAATGCTTTTGTAGTGCACATATTAATACATTTTTTTACTTATAAAAAAACTAAAGAAACAATTTACGGGAGGAATTTTAGGGATGAACCTGCAGAGCTACGAGCATGGGCTTGTTGTGGGAGTCATTGCATATGATGTTTCCATCATTATTCATTCTCCCATTGGATATTCCACATAGAATTGGGGACCGCAGTGGATCTTTCTTGACCCCTTTTCTATTATTTATTTCTCATTTTTTCTCCTAACAGTCCTTACAAACTCGGCTGTTACAAGGGTTAAGAGCAACACAACCAAATTTCAAAAACATGCACACTATTAAACTTTTCAATGACAAGCATCCAATGTAATAGAGAAAGGTCTTACCCAATTATAATTTATTATCAAGAGACAATTGAAGATGATATCCATTAACCAAGCATCAAGTATCAAAGAAATCCAATCAACCATCCATAAGCATCAAATAAGAGTACTAAACAATAGTATAAGAATTCTCTTCACAAATTTTGCTTTTCTTTTTACCACAATTAGATATTTCAGTTGGTTGTTATGAAGGAATTTATATTAGTAAACCACTCCATTTGAGATGTATGAATTTGTAGGCATATCTGTGTATGCTAACCTCTTATGGTTCAGTTGATATAAGAGGAGGAGGTGGAGCTCATGGAAATTAAAAAAAATTAGGATAGTGGAGACACACCCGATCCTTTTGCAAATGCAGCTATCAATAATGTTGTAAATGGTTAGGTTGCCCCTACTGGATCTACATCTCCTGCAGTTGATCACTCACAAGAAGAATTCACTAAGGTTGGTTTCTCTCTCAACATATTTTTTGTTTGACTATAACATTCCTTGGTCTGTCCTTTGTTGGTAATCTATATCTTATTCCTATTACTGCACATTGCCCTTTACAATGAGTATTTCCTTGCTTCCAGTTTGAAATTTAATATTAGCTTTGAAAAAGGGTTTATTGAATTCTAGTCAAAAAATGGATAGGGAAGTTCACAGCAAAAAATGGATAGGGAAGTTCATAGCAGTGCCACAAATTTAATTGCAATGAAGTTAAATCAATTCCATTTACGGTTGTGGATCTAAGTTACATGATATGTGAAAATAGGTATGTGCTTCCAAAACTGAAACACTCTGGAAATGTGACCACTCATTTATAAATAACACATTATATTGGAACTTTGAAATAAAGGATTATGAATAAATGAGCAAGAACATTTAAATGACAAGAAAAGTTCCACCATCACTTATATTGGGATCATCACCATTAGTATCACCCTGTACCTTTGGCTCTACCTCAATCCTCCAGGGACATCGATTAACACCATTCAATTTTGATGAAACTACGTAATACAAGCCTTAAAATATCATAGAAAAAGCTAATGCGAAAGAAAGGATTTTGGATTGAGTGAAGGGTACATTTTTTCTAAGGCCATGATAGAGGAATTCAACAATCAATGGCACCAACCTTGGGTTACATAGAGGGCTTGGTGATCTTGATTAAATGCCAATCCCATTCCTTGATACATGATAGAATCCAATCAAATGACTGTAATCTTGCCAATCCTGAAAACCTTTAAACTGTTAAGTCTGTTGAATTTTGAATGGAGTATGGAATTATACTTTCTCCATATGAAAGTATGATGAGGTTGGAAACTTTCTCAAACATACTGGAACAGTTAGTGGTAATCTTAAAAATTTAAGTAAAAGGATAGAAAAGGAAAGATAGAGGAAATGTCAACTTATACCAGCATTTTTGGTCAAGTCTAGTAAAAAACTGAGTCAAACCAAGTCAAAATAGGTGGATGTAGAGAAGAAAACATGTTGTATGGACATGGTATGGCATGGAAATTCTTTTCCAGCTGTAGAAACATGTTTCCATTGGACCTGTCTTTATGGCTGTTAGTGGTAACTGGTAACACATTTCTAATCTCTACCACACATTTATGTACCAAAAGTTTCATGGCACGACACCTATTCTGGTATTTCCGACAACTTAGCCATGGACTCTAGTTCCATGGAAAATGCATTTGGTTGCAGGGAACCTTATTTCTATTTAATTACAAGGAAAAACAACTATATCTTCTACACAATTGTATTAGTGACTAGTGCCTTTCAATCAATCACTTCTATGAATGAAGAAAACATACTAAGTTGATTTAGTGCTTACAGATGCAAATGTAAATGTATCAAGTCAATGTATTCAATTCAAGATATATGGAATTAGTATCAAGGTAATCCAGTAGCACTTTAGCATACAAGAGATCATTAGCCGTGTAACCATATACAATTCAATTGCAGTATTTAACCAACCAATAACCTTCCATTCAAGTATGAGGACTCATATAAATATAGCAGCAATAATACAATATGACAGTTCAAATTATGACAATTTTTTAGCAGCAATGAAGGTTACCAATGTAAGGTGTATAAGAGTTTTAGTTTTTCATTCAATGTAAACCACGCCACTCCAAACCTTGAACACTATTCTTAGCAATATCAGACAGCCACCAAATGTATGTTCCAGACTTGTAGCTATGCAAATAATTTAAATTTTCAGACTTTATTTACCTCTCTTAAACAATATCACCATCCAACTAATAGTTAAAATTTGATTCAGTTTGGTCTTTACTGTGGTTGCAGGTAGGGAGGGTTATCAAAGTTTGACAATTTGCAGTTTATTGCATACTGTAGGCAGCAGGTGGAAGTGTGTTGATATAGGGATGTTACAACCTTGTTTTTGAAATGGTTGCTAAAATGGTAACAACCAACATAGATTACTCTCAAATATAATACCTGGTGTCCCTTTAAAGAAAAAACATGGCATGGAGTTATCTTGGCACCTAAGAGAATTGGGTTTTCGAGTCCACAGAGCACCAATTACTGTATTATAATTAACACAATAGCCACTTACATATCCTATTAAAAACATTCACAATCTAGCTTTGAACTGTCAATTCATGGGAATTTTGACATGATTCCCAAAAGGAATGAACAAAACTAGAAACAAACCCACCTTTTGCAGACATGCCAACTAGATAAATACCCACAAAATCATATGAATCAAAACCATATTTTATGGTGAGGATATGAACTTGCTTACCTTGATCATAAGCCGTGATGTTTGCAAAAATCAGAAGCATCGTCGAGAAAGTAAAATCATTTAGCCTCATCCCCATCATCAACGCTTGCAAACGCATCTTGAGAGACTCTTCATCTTTCCCATTCAGAGCATACCCTGCAATCATATAGCTACTCAAAACCACCACATTCCATTCAGGCATATTGTCAAAATATCTCACAACAAGCAAACACAGGCATGGCAGCATTAAAATATTTCATTCCCTTCCTCCTTTTCCTCGATAACTGTTTGTTTTATTTCTCACATTGAATTTCCCAAGTTCACCTGGATAGTTCATGCTTCATGCTTGCAAGGATATTTGAGCCATTTCATCTACACCACATCCACAACAACGAAAAAAACCATGAATAAAATAAAAACACAATAGGCAATCAAGAAAAACATAGAAGGAAACAAACCTGAAGGTCTAAACATTGCTGCCATTCTGGAGGTGGGGCAGGTGGTTCTAGAAGCATGGGCTCACATGCAAAGGGAGTGGATGATGCACTAATAGGAAAATTCCTTTGCCCACCCTACCTGTAAAAAAACATCATATCGTGTTCCATATCCTTTAGTGAAAGTTCGAAATCGAAAAACCCCAAATGGGAGTCGAAGCAGATCCTGCGCAGGTCTCTGTTTTTTAATGTTAATGAGCTAGTGCGTGGGTGTTTTTGAATTATACGTTAATTGTTTTATTATTTGCATATTTTATACTTTGTGTTTTGTTTTGTTTTTTTATTTTTTTATTTATCTTTTGTTTAGTTTATTTTCGGTTTTTTTTATTTGCATATTTTATATTTTGTTGCATTTTAAATTAATTATACTTAAACAACTCTATGTTTTTAATTTAGTGTAGTTTAATTTAATTTAATTTAATTTAACTAGGATTTTGTCATAATTTGTATTGGTTGCATTTCTTATAGTGAGATCTTATACATAAGTCCCTTCAAGCACGAACACGATGATGATGACGATGAAGACGAAGAAGATGATGGTGATGATGAAAACATCGATGATGATCATCATCATCATTATCCTCATCATCATCCTTTTCATCGTCATCACCATATTCTTCTTCATCTTCATCAATATCATCATCATCATCTTCAGAATCATCATCATCGTTGCCGTCATCATCGTCATCGTGATCTTCTTCATCACCGTCATATTCCTTATCACCATCGTCGACATAATCATCATCTTCATCATCAGTTAACGTCTTCATTATCACCATCATCATCTTGATCATCATCATCATATTCATTGTCGTCATCATCAGCATCTTCATCTTCATCATCATCTTCATCGTCAACATCATCATCATCCAATTCATCAGCATCTCCATTATCATCATCATCATCATCATCATCATCATTTTCATTATCATCGTCATCATCTTCATCATCATCATCATCATTTTCATTATCATCTTCATCATCTTCATCATCATCATCATATTCGTCATCATCGTCATCATCTTCATCATTGCAATTTTTGGGCCCTGTGAAGCCTCTTTTTCTTAGATTTGTTCACATGAAGAATCAAGACTTATGGACCTAGTTCGATGTCTTAAAAGAGGAAGATCCAAACTGAGCAGTTTGGTAGTTCCATAAAGTGCATTCTTTATAGGAGAGAATAATCACTCATAACCATTCTATTATAATGTTGTCAAAGCTCAGAACAATTTCGTGAAGACCAAGGCAAAGATATTGTCATCACATCTTCATCATCATCATCATCTTCATTAGAATATTCATCATCATCACCGTCACCATCATCATCATCTTCATCATCATCATCATCATCATCATCATCCTAATCATCATCATGATAATCATGATCATGATCATCATCTTCATCATCCTCATCCTAGACATCATCATCATCCTTATCATCCTCATCATCATTGCTATCGTCATCATTACCACCAACATCATTGATCATCATCATCATCTTCATCATCATCATCATCTTTATCAACATCGTCATCATCATCATCACCATAATCATCGTCATCTCCCTCTTCCTAATCAACATCTACAGTCGATCCACGGAAAGTGGTAGGGGCTGGGAATATCTACATTCGGAACAAGATGTTGGGTATATCAATGGGTGAGAAGCATTCCATGATCAGAAGTTTCTCACTCGTTCAGATGAAAAAGGGTTAGCAGAATGTTAAAGTTCTCAAGGTTGAGCGGTCCCGATGAAGGTAGTTTAGAGATCGACAGTTGATATTGATCTCCCCAAATCAAGCTATGCAGGTTGATAGTGTTGATCTCCCCTATTATGTCTCCCCTCCTCACTTGCCTCACCTTTTGACTTGAGTCCTCTTCTTCTTCCTCCTCTTCCTCCCGTGGGCTCTTTGATCTGTGCCCTGAGTGCCCTTGAAACAAAGAATGATCTTTGAAAGTCTCCGAACATGTCAGAGACTAGTCATAAATATCCATAAAAATTGGGGCTTTTGTTTGATCACTTTGAATTGAGCATCTGGGGAGGACATGATTCAATTCTAAAAATAGTTTTTGAATTTAGGGTTGATAAAAAAAGTTGCTGCCTGAAAGCATTAGGTTTACATTATGGGTTTTTTTTTTAGGTAGGCGCAACCACACTTGACCAAAAGAGACGCCATCGAGCGGAATCAATCCTCATTCAAAGGTCCTTCCAAATTCCAATGGATTATTTTATCAACGACCTAATGAATGAATTTTTCACCGACCCGACAGAGTTATCCCTTATCTAAGTTCAATAAACTATATTCTCCATGGACCGAGAGAGTAGAGACCGCTTTATATATGTATGGAATTTCATTAGCTAGAATAATAATAATGATGTATCTGCATGTGTCTCTATATTTAGGGTGTTTTTTTTAATCACAATTTAGACTTCCTTATTATCTAGCTTAACATTTTTATTGTTTGGGTTTGGTCTTAGTTATATAGTCAACATTACCAATTTCCTAATTTTCTCTTGAAATGTGTTGTTAAAGATATATTAATAAATCTTTATCTGTTACTCAAATCGACTCATTGTCTTGATGATGAACCTTTATAAAGGTTCATATTGTTGACATATGAAATGGAGTCTACAATTACCTTGGATACCACTCCTAAAACCTATCAACCCAGAATTTAAGAGAAGAGATTGTAAATATGTTTTTTGTCAAAATAACATTTTTGAATCTGTAAGGTTCACAAAGAGATTATAGTATATAATAGTCCTTGTTTTTTGTCTAACCTTTTCACATAAATATAAGATGAAAATTTGAAAAGATAAGCATGGAATCCCTCTCAAACTTCTTCTCGTGTGAGATCCAAATACTAGTAAGACCCACATTGAAGTTTGAAGGATACCTTTTTCAATGTGTTTGAATAATAATTATATGCACCAATTTTTGAAAAGAGAAATGAGAATCCCTATCAATACCTCTCATTTGACATCTAGATGTTAGTAGACTCAAGGCTAAAGTTTGAAAGATAAATTTTCAAGTCTTCTAATACTTAGGTTTATTATGGTGAAGACGATGCTTAGGGATTAGGTGGAGTTTGAAATTGAATGGCTAGTTACTCATAAACTGTGTCCATATGGAAAAACATATCAATTAGCTTTGTGATGGTATTTGTAACTTTTTTTTGCCATTAATAGAAATGTGGATCCTAAAAAACTTATTTAGCTGGAAAGATAATAAT
Organism: Pseudotsuga menziesii; assembly: GCA_001517045.1. Classification (NCBI taxonomy): domain Eukaryota; kingdom Viridiplantae; phylum Streptophyta; class Pinopsida; order Pinales; family Pinaceae; genus Pseudotsuga; species Pseudotsuga menziesii. Next base: position 620,614 of record LPNX011133917.1, read on the forward strand.
ACAATGCTTTTAATAGCATGTAGAAAAGTTCATTTCAAAATAGGTAAGGTAAAATGTCATGGAAAAGTTATTCTTCTAATTTTTTTTTACTTTTAAGTTTTTTATTTAAACCATTGGTTATGGCAATGATCAATTGGTCACAACAAAGATCAACAATTTTAAATCTCCCAGGGATGTACAATGTTAGAAGTACACTAGTTTTAGGTGGACACGTTGGCACTGGACAAAGATCATATTTTTAGTTTTTGTTATTAATGTTAGGGATTTGATGCCTGATCTCTTTTGGCCTTGTAACATAGTAGTTCTAATAGTGGAGCTCTTCTCAAAACAATTCTAGACAGAAATAAGCTTTAGTACCCCATGAGCCTACTTTCACCCCTAATTTCATATTATGCATTCAGATAAGGTTGCGAGTAGTTCTCAACTACTCTAATCACTTTAGCATGATAGGAAACAAACATTTCCCTTCAAAAAATAAATAGGCCAAAGAACATGCAATACAAAAAACCAATACTCCTAATGGTTATGGCTATGTTCACATTAACAAAACAAGTGCATCAATCTCTTTCTAAATGGGCTTTTCCCCAATCTCATCTTCCATCACCGTTACATGTTCTTCATTATCAACCTATATTTTAGTCTCTCCTCCTCTATACTAACTCTTGAGTAATCCCCATAAAAATAATTTGGAAGTGATAAATCATACGTACATGGTTTACCTCACTAATTCCATGTAAATGTTGAATCACTTAGGATTTCTTCTTATTGTCATTTTTTTTCTATACAATGTTTTTAATAAATAATGAAATTTTTTTAACACTTAAATTTTCAAATGAAAAGAATGATTAATTTTTAAATTTCAACATTGAAGGGTTCAATTTCTCATAGCCCTTCAAAGTAAAATGAGACCTGCCCTTCAAATTTGATCCCTGGTGACTCTGGAGTCGTTCCACCTGGTAAAGGTGGTGTCCTGGTCAGGTCTGGTACAAAAAGGATGTCCTCACTTGCCAGCTGACCAATAATCATATCCTTCGATGCCATTTGTGACATGCCTTAGGTGAATATCATGTCCAAAGCATCACCAATTCATCAGCCTTCTCGACTCCAAAGATCCGGCACGTGGCTTGCGTAGAAAATAGCGGGAGATCATGAAGTTTAGATCTTTGAAGTGACGAACCTGGCCTCTACATGAAGCAAATGGATGTGGCTAGCCAAAACCATTCCGAAAACCACCGTCAACGTAAGTGAAAAGGAAAAGAATGTCATGTCCAAACACCGTGATCCATGTGGACAGCAATGCAGCATCAAAGGAGGCGACATGACTGGATTCTCAGCAGAAAATAAAGATCCCTACCCACATGTCCACTCGTGCTACCATTATGATGACCATTCTTCTCTGTATGCATACTCATCTTCATCACCGTATATAAACACCACCTTCCCAGGCTGATTAAGATGCATAAGATGAATCAGTAATTAGGGACAATGCTCGAAGTGTTATTCTGCTAAGAAATTTTGAGAATTTTGAAAGAGTTGAAATGGCGATATGCTTTGAGAATCTTATCAATCTCAGGGTGTTGATGGTTGGTGAGCTTGATTCCATGCTCATCTATCGCCCTAGTTTTTCACACCAAGAAAGAACCAACCATCGGGGCCTAAATGTGAAGCACTTTGAATGTTTCTGGATAGTTGTACCTTCGGCTGCATGGTGCCTAGGTTTTCCTATCCCGAGAGTGTCTCCCTAGAAACCCTAGAAGATTTCACGGCTTCCAAAGTCCCAGTACATGGTGACCATGTTCAACGGCAACCAGTTGGAGCTAATGCTCGTGCTGCGCTGGCGGGTGTCCAAAGTCTTCATCGCCTCCTTTGTGAAATCCACTTGCCAACTTTATCTGAGGTGGCAAGGAGGTGGAAGATACCCCCCACTGTATGACCTATAGGACAACCCATGCCATGGGAGGTGGGGAGTACAAATCTTCCCTTCTCCAAGTCCCCTCATACAACAATATTACTAGGACAGAGGGGGGTTGTAGAAAAGGCAAAGCATGGAAATGATATAAACTCCTTTTCCAGTCTAGAAACCATACATAAAGGTGCCTTTGAGCACGAAACACACACTCAGGAAGGACACGTTTCTAATTCAATAGACAGATGAATGGTCAAGCCCAGTGGTCCATATATAATGTCTATTTTAATATATGTAAACCGTGGCAGTAGTACCATGCTCTAAGTTGTTAGTTGTTGATTATGACTAGCGTAAATAATTTCATGTCTTGTTTCGAGGATTAGCCTCGAGGACAGAGATAGTATAAATTGCTTCCCATAGAGGGGAGAAGGGTTGGGAATATTCAAGAGTAGAGGATCTCCACTGTAACATGTTTAAAGCTTTCTAGATATGAATAAAATCGTAGAGGAATGATAATCCTTTCATGGTAGAGAATCCTCATGGTCGTCTTTTTCTTCAATAAGTAACTTCTTTATGTGAATGTTTATCTTGTTTTTCACTCTAGTTTGTATTTGATTTTCATGTTTGAGCATTAGTGTATATGGTCCAGAATTCGTGTTGTATGCTCTCGGCACATTGTTCAAGCATTTTCAAACATTTTCTTCTAAATTCATGCATAATTCACCCTGGTTAGGTGCTCTGTGTGATGGACTGTTTTCTCCTATCTGCTAATCACTTGATAAATATCTCCATATTGAAGGATGGATGACTATCTTGCCTCTGTTCATAAACTTTCATGATTCCTTACCTCTTGCAACATATTTAATACTGGATTGTTGACTCCATTGCCCAATGGTCCCCTCCATGATTGTCCCACCAGAATTTATAAAAAAAAACTTGTCCTATTCATAAATCTGACCTTCTGACTTGTCTTTGATTGAATATATTGCGTATGAAAACTCTATAAATAGTGAGACAACCCTCTCTAAATTAGCCACCAATTAGCTTATTGCATGCCTATTGATTTACAAGTGGTTTCCATTTTCATACATTGAGTTTCCCACATCTTTATCATGATAATGGGGCTTGTGGCTGTTGTTGATATGTATATATTCAATTAGTATTACTCATTGTATACCACATGGATGTAAGGATGAAAAATAGAACTTGGGGATGCATAACAACAACCCTCATATTCATAGATAAATTCATAAAAGCCAAAAGCCAAAGAAAATATATCAGGGTTACACATTACAATTTACAATTGTCATAAGGAAAAGAAAATCACTAACTTGAGCCAACTATAGTTGTGGAAGCAAGATAGCGTAGACACCACCCCGTGAACAAGAATGAACCATGGATGAAAAAATAGGGTTTTTCATCGGTGGATGCAAAAATGGCTAAGTATCCTCAGAAAGATGCCTGCCCTAAATTATGGGTTAGAGTAAATGCCCGCAGCACATGGAGGTCTTGTAGTGGTCTTCGGCCTACTCGACCATGTCTTCAGATTGGCTAGGAAGTGGATGAAGAAATAGTTATGGACCTGCCAAAAGGGTGTTTTAGGCAGATTAGACCAAATTGAGAAATTTGTCTAAGTATGGAATTGGTGTTAAGTCTGCCCAAAGTGGCCTTAAGGAAATGCCCGCCATGCCTCATAGGATGGTGTGAAAAATGTATTGATAATGTGAGTCTCTAGAGTGTTGTATGGAGCATACAACCATCTCACTTGCCTCACTAGAGAGTCTCTAAGGAGGAAGATGTCAACCTACCAAAAGTGCCTCCAAGCCATATTTGCACTATTCAAGTACTGGAAAAACTACCTAAGTGGCTTCACGGAAATACCCGATGGAGATTGTCCTGATGATGATAAATTTATCTGAGGGTATGGGTTATTCTTTGATGAAGTGGCTATCTTGCCATGTTCTTAGTTTTTGTTATGGCGACGACATGAGGAAAATAACAATCTGCCAAAATAGAAGAAAAACTTTTTGCATATTCAAAAGTAAGAACATATTGACTAAGTGTTAAGAAAAGGAGTTTCAGAGGTCAGTTGGAAATGACCGCCAAGGGCTGTCTTTGTTCAAGTAAATTCATCGAATTTAATGGATCCATTCTTTGGTAAGTTTTCCATCTGCTCATGACTTCAGGTCTCCATAGGGTGTTCACACATGTGAAATAGGAGTCTGCCAAAATAGGAAGAAATATGTTTTGATGCTCAAAATAAGTTAATAAGCTATTTTGATATGCATGCCACAGGCTCAGGCTGTCTCAGTAAATTCTAAGGGTGACATGGTCTTGTTTCCTAGTGGACTGGATATCCATCCATACCTTTAGTTTGCTTAGTGATGGACATATGACAAAAATATGAGTCTCATTATGTGATGAGGTTGGAAAGACACATGATGGTGTCCTAATGTCTCATGATGTATTTGTTGCATTTTGATAGTGGTTTGCAAGAGTATGATAATTTTGGGAATTTGACTAAGTGATGAAAAACTGCCCTAAAGTAGCTGCGTTATGAAAATGTCCATAATAATTCATTAGAAGAAGAAAATTCCCGGCGAGGAGAGACAAAGAAGCTTCAAAGTATGAAAGTGGTCCTGATGGAATCACCATGTTGGCCTCTACCGATTGGGTGTCTCACACCTCTAATTGGATGAAAATAAAAATCTCATCACGTTGACCTAGGGAAATCAGTTTGGTTGTGCTGAATGGGATGTACTACATCATCTGGTATCATTGGTTTAGGAGTTGGTGAACTTAAAAATCCCTCATGTTGAATTAGGGTTTTATAATTTTGTCCAAGTGGTAAATTTGTAGTTTAAAATGATATTTTCAAATGCCCACTAGATGATGTGTGTGTGTCAATTAATTAATCAAATTACATGTATTTGTTCCTTGTTGAAGTGTTTATGCAGTCATGGTTTCAGTTTTCCCTATGGAGGTCACATTAGTGAAAAATTAACTTTCCATGTTGAAAAAAAATCATGTTCACATAGTGTATGAGTTTTCCTGCACATAACTTAAAAAGATATAATAAAAAATTTTCAGATGCCCGCACAAGCCAGAGATTTAAATAGAGATTGCTCAACCAGTTAATTAAAAAAAGATGAAATTAATAAGAGACATAAACAAAACAAAGTTTATTATTTCATTAACATACATAAATTTTTTATTTCTAAGAGATTGATGCTTTCTTTCACAACCTACAAGCAGTCTCGTATTGATCACTGAAAACATTGTATTCAGAGATGAATTCTCTATAATGTTATCTTATATACCGATAAATACAAAACTCCACCATACAAAAAAAAATCATTAACTTTCTATAAATACATGTATATAGTGATATGCCAACTAAAAAGCATTTTTCATTATATGCCGATAAATACAAAATTCCATCATACAAATATTTTTTTTCATTAACTATCGATAAATACATATATACATTGATTTATACATGTCTAGCATGTTTCAGAGATGGCTGCAATCCATCCTCTTGAGCAGAAGACAAATATGAATTGTCTCCTTTGCCTTTCGTAGAAGACTGTAATTGTACTGGAGTTGGACAAGGCACTTATTGCGATTTCTTTTCAAGCTCTTTAACTCTTTGTGAGAGTTTTTTTAGCATTATAATGGCAAAAAATTGGTTGTAAAATTACCTCTTAGGTTTTATAATGGTGGATAATTATGTTAAAAAGAAATAAAAAGCTTCTGCCTTATTCTATGATATAAAGCTAAAGGAAATGGAGTTTAAATATCACTTATATTGGAGTTAAGTTACCTGTTTCATCATATTGAACTGCTTTATATTTATGGTATTTATCCTAACATAAAGGAAGAGATCTAATTATTCATAGTACTTAGAAATGAAAGCTAATAGATAACATGTTTCGACACCTTATACTTATATGAATAATCAATAACCATAGAAGCGGTAAGTGGCAAACAATCTTGCAGGCCCTCACAAACCCTATGCAGTTAATTCCAATGGTATCTTTTTATGCATCATCTTCCTTGAGCTCCAATTTGTCTCTGGTATGTTTCAACTAGTTTTTAACTTTAGTCAATTCACATTTTAGATTATGTATTTCTTTCTCCTGCTCTTTTTCCATCAACTTTGTCTCATTGGGAAGGATAGGAATTGCACTCATCACAGCAGCCGACCCTTTTAATTCCTTCTCCAAATCAGCAATTCTAGATTTAAGTGTTTGAATTTCCATATCACATCCCAAATGCTGAACTTTTCTACCTTCTAAGAGTTTTGATTCTAGCTCCCTTATTTTTGCATCTTTCTCGGCCATCTTCTCTTTCATTTCTTTATGTAACGGTGATGAGCCATACAAATCACCTAGTGTAAGGCTCGCTGAGAAGCTTTCTTGTAGCATCTTCTCTCATATTTCTAAGGACTTCTCTCACTCTTCTAAGGACATTGTACCTCTAGGTGTAATTTTCCTTCTGCCCTTACCCTTACCCTTACCCTTACCATCATCTCCTTTGGTACCCTTACCTTCACCCTCACCACCTTCTTCACTGGAATTTTTTTTTCTCTACTTTTTTTTTAAGTTTTAAATTTTTAGAGATCCTTGATAACCTTGTTCCTTTTGGCTTATCAGCTTTCCTAGAAATGGTTTTTCTCAAATGAGAAATTATCGATTCTAATTCTCCAACTTTTTTTCCAGGGCTTGCCTCCCACTCTTTCAACTTCAACTGATATTCTTGTACTACCTATTCATATTATTTAATTTTCTTCTCCATTACATGTAAAGGACCCATTTCTATCCTCACTAGTGGTACATTGAGAACAGGTGGTATTTTTTTCAACTCTTCTTTGAGTTCACTCGCTTCAGCATTAGCTTTTTCCAATGCCTCTTCATACGCAACCCTCACGGACTGAATTGATTTTTGAGCAACATTAGTGTGTTTATCTACTTCTTCGGATAATACTTTAACCATTTCTTCTTTCCCTTTTATAATTATGTCTGCTCTAAAATGATTATCCACAACTGTCTTCTGCAACGCTGCTATCTGTTTTAGGCATTGTAAAATATTATCATCTTTTCTCAAGCACTCTTCCACCCAATTGCATATATAGGAATATTGTTCCTTGAAATGCTCCATTTTATCATATAGGATGAACACGTACCTACTATCAAACTTATATGATCCAATGTATAGATTCATAGTGAAAGCCCCTAATTCTGATTTGGAAGGACAATCATACTCAATTGCCAACTATTTAGGAGGAATTCTATCAAGAATGTCTTGAGGAATGGAAAAGTGAGCAGTAGTTTGTTCCATTTCGTTGCCTGTCACCTCCTCCCAATGACCTCTATCTACATGCCCCTTAAACTCTTTCAAAGTTATGGCAGCATGAATTTCATCATTTGTGACCAAATTAGGATACTGTACTCATAATTTGCCATGGTGCTTAGGACTTTGTACTGGCAATTCCTCGTTCTGTTCAGCAGGGTGTAATGGTAATTACCCATGGTGCTTGGGATATTGTAATAATTCCTCGTTCTGGTGAGGAGCCTGTACTGGACATTCCTCATTATGTTCCCTGCTTTTACGTTTCTTAACGTATGTTTTATGAATAGGTGGTTTTGGCAAAGATATTTTTCCATGCTGGTTGATATCGCCAATATATGTTTCAGTAGAATGGGGTTGAAATAAATCAATAATTTTTTGAATTGTTCTCAAGAAACTAAATTTAACCTTCCTTAATTTTCTCTCTTGTAGGGCAGAGTGGAGTTTCTTAGCTAGTAGAAACATATAGAAAAGGAATTTGGAAATAAAAAAATATAAAGATCATCATGACATAAAAGATATAAACACGTGCCTCTACTCTTTAATAATTAAATATCATTCATGATCTTCTTCTTCATCCAACTCAACATCTGTATCAAGATCTGGTTCAAAATACATATTCATGAAAGGCTCATTCACATCAACATCATCATCAATGGCATCTTTGCTAATATAGTCATCTATATCATCAATGAGATCATAGTCTACTAGATTTGGACGATCGACCTCTTCAACTTCTTCATCGAACACATCGACTGCAGCCACCTGCTTCTGATCTGAATCATCATCATCTTCTTCTTCTTCATGATTATCTTCATCATCTACATGATTATACTTTACTGGTCTTCCTCTTGGATCGTATCTAACAACGTATGATGAAGCTGCTTTACCTGGTACCTCTTTGTAAAAGACTTGCTCACATTGACTTGGAAGAACATAAGGCTCTGTATCCGGTTCAAATGCCCTTGTATTAACCATGGTAAATCCATTAGCATGCTCAATAACAGTTCTTTCAGGATCACATTCATGCATCCGCATCCTGTACCACTTCACTTCAAACAAAGCTATTTTAAAGGAATTAAAATCACACTCAATTATGTCCTCCAAATGCCCATAGTACCTATTCTTAGTTTCTTCTGGATGTCTGTCACTTCTAGAGGAAACATTGGTGACCTTAAACACTACAGTTATCCCACAATCTGAGGTTTTCATCTTATCATCCACCATTTTGATACGAAATTTACGACCATTACACCACATAGCCTTGTGATGTTTCAACTGCAACATTGACAACAAGTAAAAAATACAATGTGAATTAATAAACGTCATATAGAACTTAGAAAATATATTTGAAAACTTAAACAAACCAAATACATTGAAAAAATGGGAATTAACTAGAAAAATGTGGGTAAACAATTTACTTGCCTTTTTATCTTTTAAACCATAGGCTAAATCAACTTCCCTTTGCGACGTAAGATCAAGAAATTGATATCAATGATGGTGAGCTATTTTAATCATATCACTGACCCCTTCCCATGATAACCTACCGAAGCATTCTTCACAATCTTCTATCCAATACTCCATCAAATCAAGTTTGTTTGCAATGTATAAATGTAAAGCATCCCACACTCGAGCAACTATATGAAAAAATAACAATTCACTATCATTAATTATATATCATTACATGCATAATTTAATACAGTTGAATATGCAGGATTAATAAAAAAATAACAAATTAGTATGATAAAATAAAAATGGAAAAATACATGATATATTAATTCCACAAAATCTAATAATTACCTTTCACGGTCCTCATTGTACCTTTCCCCAGTAGGACCTTCCCTTCAAATTTGTTGATAGAGTTGGGATGCCAAATGTGAGGCACATTCATATTTTCTACTAATTTAGGTAGATATTCACTAATATACACCATGCATTGATATACCATATATCCCTCAACCATAGAACCCTCAGGACGTGCTCTTTTTCTAACAAGATCCTTCAACGACTTCAACTGCCTCTCCACCATCCACATCGACCTTATGTGTATCGGTCCACATAATGCAATCTCCTCAACTTGGTGTATGAGGTAGTGTTCTTGTGCATTGAAAAATGCTGGAGGTAGATACTGTTGCATTTCACACATTAGTCGGGGAATTTCTCTCTTCCAATACCTTATATCTTCTTTCTGGATTTCTTTTGAGGAAAGCCACCTACAAATGGTGCAATAAAATAATATCAAGCCATATATAAAATTTGCAGGCAAAACATGATATGCCAATAAGTTCCTCGGAAAATCACGGACCAAGTACATTTTCCATATAAAACATTAATTGCTTACCTTATGTGTTTTCCAAGAACATAAATAATTTGTTTTATGTTGTTGTCAAAGTCGTCTGGGAGAGATAAAGGTAGAACATACTGTATTAAAAAACACATAATTATTATTTATTTCCAAATAAGAGAATAGAATTAATAAAATAGTGCATAGCAATAAGGAATTATATTAAAAACTCACAATTACCTTAATGAATGTATTCCATTCATGTGTTTTAACCCCACCAAAATCACATTTTTTCATTAGGGTTTTCTTTATGTTACATAAAACCTTGTCGGAAACCTGATTTTTCTGATAACCTCTTTTACAATATTGCTCTGTTGCTCTGTCAAGCACCAAGGAAGACTAATATTATGTTGAAATCCATCACCATTAGAATTAATGATCACACTTTGCAATGCGTGATTAGCTTCTTGGATGTCACTACAAATATTTCCAATTCTTTCTTTGTCAGTCCTTCCATTTAATATTCTCCATAACAATTTTGCTATGTTATTCCCAATATACATTGTATCAAATAAATGAACTATTTGTAGGTGCTCGTAGTATGGAAACCTACTGAATTGCATCGGGTAAATTTTCATTCCTCGTGGAATCCCATTCGTGCCTTACCGCCATTCATGAAACATCAACAAAATCAAATTAACACTAACTAATCAATATAGGTACATATAGTGCTGAACATAATTCACTAAAAAAAACAAAGATTTATATAATATATGATACAAGTTGATGTGATTGTCATTGATGTCAAAGGAATTCAGTGAATGACAAAAGGATAACCAAAGACATGATGGCAGGGTAAACTCAGTGAAAGACAAAGGAATGACAAAGGCAGTAATGACATGGCAAGTATGATGATGTGGCATGTATGGTGAGGCTAGAAAGAGACATAATGGTGTTCTGGTGCTATCAGGAAGTCAGTGTTGTAATCTTACATTATTTTGGAAAAATATGGCAACTTTGTGAAACTTTGGAAATTGACTAAGTATGAAAAAGTAGTCAAAATAGTATTTTTCCTACTTTTGGCAGATTGATATTTTGCATATGTGACCATTGTAAGTCAGCCTAAAAGTATGGCTGGATATCCATTTCAACAAAGAACAAATCCATGCCAATTGATGAACCTATTGACATACACCCAACATTTGGCAGGCATTTCAAAGTGGTCTTCCAAACTGCTTATTGACACAGACAAATCTCTTCAAACCCTAAGTCACCAAGGTGATTTTATTTTTTTCATCAAACTTGGAGAGTGAGACATCCAAAATGTGAGGAACATCATACTGACTCAACCATGCCAATATTCTCTCCTACAACCTCATCATCTAACCTTGGCAGGCATTTTATTGGGATAGTGCAAATGAAGGTGAGAGGCACTTTTGGCATATTGATATCTTCCTCCTCATAGTCTCTTTGGGAAATATGAAACCATGGTTGGATGCACCAACCAACATAACAAAGCCTATCACTTTCTGATAATTTTTCTCATCATCTTATGAGAGGTGGCACACATTTCCTTGAGGCCACTTACACAGATTTTACCAATAATTCCATACTTAGACAATTTGTCCAAAACCTAAGGTGGATTTTTCATTTCACTGAAAACCTAAAATAATACTACCAATAATTCCATACTTAGACAATTTGTCCAAAACCTAAGGTGGATTTTTCATTTCACCGAAAACCTAAAATAATACTACTAGATGATGTATTACACCTTACTGAGCACACCTATGTTGTTTTCATTCCCAGCCTCATCTTCATTTGCCCTAGGCGGGCAGTTTACTGAACTTTGGTGTAAGACGACCTGAAACCTTATTTTGGCAGATCCATATCTTCTTCCTCAAGCATTATCAAACCAATGTGAGAACATGGTCAGGTAGACAAAACATACACCTACAAGATGACCAGGTGGTGTGGTCATTTTCTTCTACCCACAAATTATGGCAGGCATTTCCCTAGATCAATTTTGACTAATTTGACCAAAACTCCTTTTGGGAGACCTGTATCTTCTTCTTCAAGGAGTTTTTTTTGAGAACCAGGGCCATGGTCAAATAGAAATTTCAAAAAAATATGGGATGGCAATTCATGGGAGGCATTTTCTTCTTCTTATGAATTATGGTGTTCATTTTCATAAGGCAGCTGCTTTAGGGCATTTTTTCAACAGTTAGTCAAAATCCCCAAATTATCATACTGTTATCAACTAGTACCAGAATGTAACAATGACACCATGAGACATTAGGACACCAACATGGTTTTTTCGACCTCATCACACATGCCATATCAACACTTATTTTGTCATTAATGACCTCCTTTGACATCAATGACAACCATACTCAACAGTGTCCAACAATACATAAATAATTTGGCATACCTTGACGATTTCTATTATATTCCAAATTCCATAGGTGAGGTGTCATTCTTTTTGTTTTTTTTCCATTCTCTTCTTTACCATTGAATTTTGCTTTGTCTGTAGTTCGATAACTATGGTTCTTAGGCATAAAGTTCCTATACTCATCAAACACTTCCTTTGCTAAACTCCTTGAACGACAAGATTTTATCCTAGGACCACAAGTTGGACATGCAAATTTACCCTTTGTTTGAAGACCTACAAGATATATGAATTAGTGTAGCGAATTAGAATTACCATTTAAAATAATGCATGATATTTTCAATAGATATATATATAATATTAAAGAACAAAATAAAGTAACAATATACCACAAAAATGTATTAACCCGGGAGCATCATGAATTGTCCATCCAAGTATTCCATGGAATTGAAATTGTCTTTTCCCTATTGGTCTAGAGATGTCATACATAGTGACGCCAGCCCATAACTTCAACAACTCATCGATAAGAGGCTCAATATATATGTTCATATATTTAACATGGTACTTACCTAATTGGTCCAACATACATGATTAATTATATTTAGCTATATGTCGTTATATATAAAAGACATAATTATCATGCATGAAACAAAGAAATGAAATATTTAGTGATCAGACTTTCAATTAAAAAAATACAAATTAATTAAATACCCAGAACAATCATTGCCAACATTGTGTGCTCTCTCTTGACCGACATCCAAGGAGGAAGGTTATTGTTTATAACAAAAACAGGCCACACTAAGTAGGTAGAACGAAGCTCTCCAAATGGATTGACACCATCAGCTGCCAACGAAAGTTTAACATTATGAGGTTCTTCTTTGAAAATTGGCCACTTTTCTTCGATGCACCTAAATGCAGACCCATCTGCAGGCATTCGAAGAACATTGTCTTGACTTATATTCTTTGCATGGAAATCCATAAACTGTGCTATACTTTGACACCTAAACAACTGTTGGAGACATGGAATTATCAGAATATAACGAAGAACTTTGTGAGGCACCTTTTTTGTCACTTTATCGGTTCGATACCTACTTGTTTAACATTGTGGGAATTCATTTTATAATGCATATTGTCCATAGTATATGATATGATTATTAGGACATGCATCAATAGCTTGATACTCCATCCCAAATTCTTTCATAATCACATATATCTCTCGATATGTCCATGGTAAAATATTTGACGTTGGTAATAGAAATTCACCTAACAATCTACAAAATTCAAAAGAATAAGTCAATGTAAACAATATTAATCATCAATATCGCATCCATACTTTACAAATTAGATAACAATAGCAATATAGGAAAAAAGGAAACCCTTTATGTACATGTGAACATGTTGACATAAATAATTAACAAATTACATATCTTAGTATCTGTGTGAGACAGGTACTTTATAAACCATTCAAAACCTTCAAGTTCACTAACAACAATATAGCATATAGAAGATTTGTTTTTGAGCCTTCATAAAGAGGTTGACGTGCCTTCTCGAGTAGAGGATCAACATCATGACTATCATCTTGGTTCTCCTCATCCATTGGAGCAAATGTGTCTTCGATCAACCTATGTATCTCATCTTCCTGATTTGAATCACTAACATTATATCCATCCATATCATCATTAAGAACTTGATCAGCTTCAATATTCTGATCTAGATGTTCGTCACCCTATAAATGAGTATTCCTGCTAGTACTTGGCAAATAACTCTCTAGAAGGGGACATTTTGGAGGCATTGTCTATATATTTACAAACAACGTAGTAAAATTAGTGTGTATAGAACATATAATAAAATGATGACTAATACAAAAAATACATGACATGATGACTTTTACTGAAATTCATGACATGATGACTATTACAGAAAATACATTAAAAATTGAATAACCTCTTACCAAGGGATGATATTCATAACCCCCTTCGGCGTGCCCCTTCTCTCTACAATGTATTTCAACTGTCGTTCTTAAAATTCTTCTTCTTTGCAAGCCCCTGCAATCAGAGCAAGGTAAATAACATTTTCCATATCTCCTCGCCTCTAATGCCGCTCTAAAATGAGCAAGCTTCCTTGCATTTTCATTCATAGTGAAAAATCCTTGTAGTGACAAGTAATTGTCTTACCTACACCATACTAAAAAGTAACTTGTCAAATACATTAGATATATGTATATTTCTAAATGCAGTATATTATATACCAATTTCTATAAATAAAAACATGAAGACTGTGATGAATAGGATTGTCATTGATGACAACATTAATGACAATCATTTTGGAAAAATATGGTAATTTGGTGAAAAGCAGGAAAATGACTAAGTGTTGAAAAACTGGCTCAAGTACCCTTAAGAAAATTCTCGCCACAAATTGTGTGTTGAAGAAAATACCCTCACCATATGGGGGTCTTGTATATTGATATTTGGCCTACCTGACCATGTCTTCAGATTGTCTTGGAAGTATCTGAGGAAGAAGTTATGAACCTGCAAAACAATGTTTTAGGCAGATTGGACCAAACTAAGAAAATTGTCTAAGTGTTGGAAAAAATGGCTCATGTGGCCTTGGGAAAATGCCTGTCGTACCTTATAGGTGTATGATAAGAATTATCTGAATCTATCATCCTACAGCTTGTTGAAGATGATATGTCACCATGGTCTTAGTTATCAAAGAAGATGTTTTATGACAAAGATAATGGTATTCCAAAATAGAGTTTCAACCTATTTTGCACTATTTCAGTACTGGAAAAACTGCCTCAGTGGCCTCAGGGAAATGCTCACCCTATCTCATAGGATGATGAGAAAAATAATATGAAAGTGTTAGGCTATAGCTTGTGGATGGGTTCATCTAACCATGGTATCAGTTATATTGTGGAGTGTTTTACGACAAAGATATAAATCTTCCAAAAGTAAGAAAAATATTATTTTGCATTTTAAAAACACAAGAAAATTGGTTGTGTTAGATTCAGGAAATTGAAAAGGCATTTTGAAATGCCCGGAAGGAGGGGTTATTTTGATGATAAAATTCATCAGGTAGCATAGGCATGTTCCTTAGTGAATGGACTATCCAGCCATACCTTCAGGTTGTCTTATCATGGTCTCATATGCAAAATATCAATCTGCCAAAAATAGGAAAAATAATATTTTGCATAGTGAGAACAAAAGAAATTTGGCCAAGTGTTAAAAACAGGAGTTTGAGAGGTCAGTTGGAAATGCCCTCCAAGGGATGTCTTTGTGCAATTAAATTTATCAAATGTCATGGATCCATTCTTTGGTAAGTTTTCCATCTACTCATGACTTCAGGTCTCCATAGAGTGTTCACACGTGTGAAATAGGAGTCTGCCAAAATGGAAAGAAATATGTTTTGATGTTCAAATGAGGTTGAGAAGCTATTTTGAAATGCTTGCCAGAGGTTGTGTGTGTGCCAACAAATTTATCTTGTGATATGGTCTTGTTCATTGTTGAAATGGCTATCTAGCCATGCTTGTAGGTTTCCTTATGGTGATCACATGAGGGAGAAATCAATATACCAAAGTAGAAGAAAATTTCTTTTTACAAGTTAAAAACAATTTTGTCTAAGTGTTGAATTAAAAAGTCTGGAATCCTATATGCTGATGTGGACAGTACTGAAGACAAGATACTAATGGTGTATGGACAGAGTTGAGATAGGGTTGCAATATGTTGTATGTTGAATGACTTGCTGAGTACAGAATGAAGACTTGTTGATTGGTATTTTTGATGTGTGTGCCTGTGGCAAACTTTGGAAAAGTGTGATATATCAATTGTAATTTGTAATCTGAAATTTGTATAGGGAGGTTGGGTGGAGCTGTGGAAAGACTTATTGGTCTTTTAACAAGTTGAAGCTTGTTTGGATGTTATAGCATCCTAGTCAATTGTAGCTGATTGAACCATTCTGGTGGGTAGTGCCATCTTATGGGTTGTATCCCATATTGGAGATTGAAGTCTCCACTTATATAAAGATTATAAAACTATATCTTGTGTCTCCTTTGCAATGTCTTGATAGTGATGTGTTTAATTGATGAATGACATGTGCCTAGTTGATATTGTTCTATGATAAATATGTTGTTGAATCAATTGTGAAATAATGATATAAGATTGGTAGAAAACGTTGAAATTAAGTTGAATCCTTAGCTCACTGATTCAACCCCCCCCCTCTTAGTGAGCATTGTGTCTAATAGACTGAAGTTTTCAATGATGCCAACAAGTGTTGTGCAGTGGCATTTGATTTACTCACAAGGAGACCTTGATATTTTGGGCATTGGAACACTAGGTGGCCCAAATGGTCCAAATGAAAGTTTTCCTTCTACTGTGGAAATAAATTAACACTGTGTTAAGGAACAATAGCTTAGTGGAGCATTGGGTCTATAAAAAAAATGAATTGGCTAGAGTCATTGTTGACTAGACCCTCTTGTTTCAATTAATCTGGTTTAAATAAAAGGAGGGATTTGTAGGGTTGTTAAATTTGTTCGTAAGGTACATGATCCGAAGAATACAACTGTTATTTTGAGCCTCAATGTTAGTTTGTATCCCCCAAAAAAGAATGCATGCTTACCTTTTATGAATTTACGGCCATATGATTGTTGTAGAGTATGACTGATCTCTCTAGTTTTGGATATGGTTGATAAAGAAATCTGAGCTCAATCTATGCTCAATCAATCACAACTATAGCAAATGTGTCGAAAATTAATGAGTTAGGTGGTACAACAGACGGATGATTCCATGCACATTCTCACATTACTCTTTCAATTATGGAAGGATTGAGTTTTTAGCTTGGAGACTCCAGAGACACTTTGTGTGCTTATCAGAGAGGGACTGGTAGGAAACTGATGCAACTTGTTGATGATTTTTATAAATATAAGACTTCTTTCAGACAGGTACCCCTTCACCTAGACCCAACATATTTGTAAGACAAAATAAAATTTTAAATATGAGTAGAGTTGTGAAGGTTTAGAAAAAAGAGAAGCCTTCTCTAACTCAGCAAGGATAATTATTAAAGCCATTACAACTTGACCCACATGTAGACAACCAAGAGCTATTAATTCCATTAATTACAACGTGACCCGCACGTAAACAACCTTTGAAAGCTAGCATTGGTTTCGCGGGTGTGAAAAGATAGCCAGATATCGTCGATATAGAGACAAAAGTTCGTTGAAAATTAAAAACGTCAATATTTCCATGGTTTTTCCGCCATGATAAAAAAAATAAAGTATTAATCCACGAATGTTCAAAACATGGAAGTATTTCGTGGAAAAATCTGCCCTGATGTATTAGTGTGACATGATGGATAGCTTCCTGATGAGCCTAGGCTTTACCAAGAGTATAGCAGATTCGAACCTTTACGTCAAGGTTGAAGGCAAAAAACCAGTGATGTTTGTTGCTAGGAAAAATGCACCTCCTGTGGACAGGAGTTATTCCTCTAGTCTGAATGGTTCAGATCTAGAAAAAATAGTACACAACAAAATTGGAAGACTTTCCCTAGAATGGGTGGAGATATGGAATGAGTGTCTTTGATGGAAAGGTGTATTTGTTTCCTGTAATGATATCTCTTCACTGATGTACCTGCATGATCACATGAAACTAACACACAAGATCAAAAAGCAACAGAAAATGTTCCACTATTCTATATTACTGACTAAGGAATCTAATAATAGAATACATGATAATGACACAAAAAAATTTATGGGAAAGGAACCAATTTTGGATTAGATAAAGAAGAATAAGTTTACAACCTTTTCCTTAGTTTCAATAAGCTCCTTCACAATGCCGATATCTTGTCCCCAATAGATCCAACTTGCTCCTCCTATGCTCACCCTACTTATTTAGGTTAGAATGTCAATGCAACAACATAACTTTGCTCTCTCTCAACCATGGATATGAGCCTGCTTTTATAGGCCTTGGGAGGATAGGGATGGTTGAGTAAATGGTGGGTGAGGTGGATAGGATGTCACATACCCCAATTTTGTAAAATAATGTAAATTATTTAATTATATTCTTGATACATTATGTTAAATTTAATGCTAAGTAGGAATTGATGACTCAGCAGAGTCAACAGAAATGCAGTGTAATTCAGAATATTTTATTATTAATAAATAAATTGTGGAGACAACAGCATGGGAGAGCTATTAAGAAGAGGTTACTGGTCAAACTGGTGGATGGAACTAGGTAGAAAGGCAAAAGACAAGTGGCAGCATCCTCAAACATTTCCTAGGTTGCAGGTGGCAACTTCCCTATAATTAGGGTCATGATTCCCCAAGAAAGTGGGATCAGAGCATGTGGCTCATTAAATGACAACTAACCCAAAAAGACCTAGGCAATCTTTTAAAAGTACTCAATGAAGACAGCTAAGGCTGCTCAGATATTTTCTAGAGAGAATTCATTCAGGTGAATGTTATTCAGGAAATTCATTGAGGAAGAGAAAAATACAGTAAGGAAGTTGTTCTAATAGGATTGCTGTAGTAACTTGATTTCATTACAGCTTTTTGGCTGAGAGAACTAACTGATAGTTCTGGGTTAATACTGAGTTTGAAGACTGGTATCTAACTTTGCTGCACCTAGTTCCAGTCAGGGAGACCAGAGCAAGCTCGGGGGTCCTGAGGAGTCGCTGTTTGAGCGCTCTCTAGGAGTTGGTAGGGAGGAATGGCCTCCCATTTCTGTTGTTGTCCCAATTTAAACATGTTATGTCACTTATCTCTTTATGTTTAATGAGTATGATTGGATGCATGTTATGTTTATATTATATGACTGAAGAGTTAGTTACTTTAGTAATGTGAGTATCTCAGGTTATTAGTAGTTAATTTGTTGCTGAGTTAAAGAATTATTGTGTTTTTCCACATCTGGGATCACCAGACCGTACTCCAGCACAGTATCTCGGTATTGGGAAGTAGTATCCTTCTGAACCGAGCTTCTTATTTAGTTACTTTCAGTAACTACAAGTGTCTCACAAAGTCATAAGTTATTTTCTTATAGTCTTAAAAACTACTTCCTAGTACTGTATTTTTGTTTCCAGTAAATTCTACTGTAAAGGATAGATAGTAGAACTTAGACTAGAATTCATACTATTTTACTATATCGTTTCTTTCCTTGTATTCGGATAATTTCATTTCTAAAAATTAACTCAAAGCAAGAACAAGTTACAGAGCTATTATTCTTTTATTCAGAATATAAAACATNTTAATTCAAAGCAAGAACAAGTTACAGAGTTATTATTCTTTTATTCAAAATATAAAACATGTTAATATTTGTACTTACAGAACATTTGTAAGTAAACATTATAACTAAGAGAATAAACTAATTACAGCAGAATGTAGATAGTATAGTATAAACTACAGAAGAATCAAATAATAAATACTATTTCCAAAATATTATAAAATAAACTAAGGTATTAATATCAAAGCTACAGAAATGTCAGAAGGATAATATATTCATATTAGTAGTAGTAAGGTATTTTATTTTTATTTTGCTATTAATTTAAAGTAGGATTCTTATTACTATAAATATTCTCCAGAATTAAACATACTATCCGAGCTGCAAGTAATTGATAGTTCTTAATCTTACTTCTTTTAAGGGCATAACTGTGCAGAAGTAAATACATTTCCTTGTTCATAAGGAGGTTAAATTTTAAATCTGATACAGAAACCCTAATAAAAATACTTTTTAAACAGTATTTAAACCTAATACATTTTGCGCAGGAAGAACAACAGCATAATGCTATCTTCTTTATGCTATAAAATATACAAGGTATACTATATGGAGAATCTAATACTCCAATCAAGATAGGATTATTATTTTGTATTATTAAGCATTATTGTAATAATAATATTATACTTTTATATTATACAACATAGGGGCATTATTCTTTTTAGACTTGAGAATGTCAATATTGTTTAAGTTACAGTTATGAGTTAAGTATACTCGGTTTTACAGGATAACCAGTCATTTCTTGGAAACTTTATGAAAATAAATTAAAAGCAAAATATAAGAACCTTGATAGTTTAATGGCATAAACCCTATATATCGTTTAAGAAGTTAAATACATAATAAGTAAATCAAGGTACATAACCCTAACAGTAACATTATAAAAGAGTTTATCAATAGTAAAATAACTCAGTTGTTTATTTTAAAAGCAAAGGTAAATAACAGAACAAGTAAATTGCTCGAATATCGAGCTTAACCAATATGGTAATATCCATATATTTTACTCACAGTTACCAACAGAGTTTATATTTTTAATTCATAATGTCAGATTAAGAAACTGTACTTAATCTCAAACTGTAAAATTAGGGTTGAACCCTATAAATCCAGTTTATACAAGTAAAATAAATACTAAGAGTTAAGACAATAATTTCACCTACAACCATAATATAAATCAACATTATAAGTTGTTATAAGCCCATATTTTACTTATTCCTGTACAAAGCATATATTTAAAAATGTATGCGATCAACAAACTAAAAGATACAGGAAAAACATTATAATAAGTTATATTACAAAACTCTGGGTGAAAACCCTGATTATTCAAGAGTACAGTAAAAGAAAACAAGAAGTCGAGGTCATAACCTCATCCGCAAGCAAGCTTACAGCCCAATGCTTCTTATATAGTATTTTAAACAAAGAAGGAAAACTAATAATTACAACATCGGCCTAAGCCGTAACACCCATGCATAGCGCAGGGGTTATCCTGTTAAAATTCATTTTAACCTGCAGTTTAATAAGGCTGAACGGAACCAAGGTAACCACAAGAGTCACATCTCTCAAAGCCAACCTCTAACAGCCCTAAAAACCAGCAAGGAGGGAACACCATGTTTGAGACCAGGCTTACCGGGGAAAAACCAACAGCTGAAATCTTGCGTTTTCCACTCCACAAGGAGGAGACCGAACCTGCAAAAGAAGGAGCAACTTATTATTTTAAAACCTTATCATTTAATGGCTAAGCTATTTCTTGAAATGGAAAAATGAAGGAACAACCGGTAACTTACCACAGAGTGTGATAGAAGTGTAGCCACCGAAAATAGCCAGTTAACCACGAGCAGAGGAAGCGTAAACCCTTCCTTTGTCACCGAGAAGAATGAGCTCGCTGGAGCGAAGGATACCTATCACAAGGGAGAGTATTGACAGTATCAAGTCAAGGTGATGCACTACGCAGTGACAGAGTTGACAATGGGTGCAAAAAGGGGAAAACCCTAGGTATTCAACAACTTTAAAGCCGCCAACAGCAAGCTTTTAACTCCCACACAGTGCAGTAGATGAGTACGAAGAACTGGAGTAGCATGGAAGCTGCTATCAAACAACACAACAGCGAAATGGACCAGGAGGGTTTGCAGAGCGGCCAAGCCCGAAGGCAAAGGAGAAATGACGAATTAGGGTTGAGTCAACTGTTTTATAACACCAATGCATGGCTGAGGAGTGACCACGTATTACCTTAAATACATTGCATGCAGTGGGTTGAGTTCTAATGTTCCACGACGAGAACGCCATTGATTGATTTTTCCAACAAAATCATAGTGTTGAGATCCCATAAGGTTGTTATACCATAGTATCCCTGCAATACGATTTCAACCACGTAACATTATATTTTGATAATAAAACATTGTACTCTAGATATTGCTCATTATTTTAGTCTCGTATACATAAGGTATGGAGAATGGTTTTAATTATAAGAAGTTATAAGAGCATGGGAATAATGTTAAGTCGTGGTTGTTTACAAACTTACCACTATATTGCCATTTGTCTTGGTCTCAAGTGAAGGAAAGAGACATATCGTTTCTTTAAAGTCTATAAAATAGTGGGTAATTAATTTGATTATTGTCTTGCTCTAGTCTTTATCCTTGATACTTGTAATAGATTTGCAACCTTTTTAATAATCTTAGAATCTTGTAGTGACAATTAGACTTTTGTCACTTTCTAAGTTCAAAAATGTAGGAGAGATTCTATAAGTAAATATGTGATAGGCAACTTTGATATATTAACCTTCTTGTTGAAAGTATAGTCTTCAATACTCATAAATGGGTTTAATTATGATAATATAGGACTGATTCTAAAGGTGTATGTGGTTATTATCCAAATGTCGATCATGGAAATAGAAGTAGCTTCCCAAACATTGTGAATCCTTAAAAAGTTAAGAGAAGACTTGTATCAAACAGTAAACCTTGTAAATGCTTATAGTAAGAAAAGTATAGGTCGATACTTGTAATAGCATAGCATTTACATCTACAGATGCAATCCTGACTATTTTGCAATCTAAACATAGCATTGCTGCAGTAACTATAAATGATAGAATTTAATATTTGATGTTGTAATTTTCTACCTTGTTAGCTGTTAGTAAAGCGATAATTATTGCATTTTGTTTTACTTACTTCCAGTATGAATGTTTAATAGTTTCATACTAAGTGGATCTGTTAAACCTTAATTTCTGGATAAGAGAATGTAACTGCAATCTTTATGAGTAGAATTGATTTCTCTAGTTTTAGATCTTAAAAGAAATGTATAAATAATAGATCAATGCTATGTGCAATGATGCTAAGAAGAAGCACGGGAAATAGATCTTGCTACTAAAAATTCTCACAAGCATACACAGGAAAATAAGAGAGAAGAAAAGAGACTGAATCACATGAATGAAGAGATGAATATTGGTGTGTATCCTTCCATTGAATAATTATGAATAATAGAGTACATAAATAGTGCTTCCCTCATGGGAAAGTCGAATTTTATGGAAACAACTCATAAAGCTAAAAAAGGATGACTTACCCAAATATAGCAAACCCCCATAGGTGGATAAAGCACTTGCTAAATATATCAAGGACCTCACGAGTTGGAAAAAGCATGAGTGAGTTGTCAAGGAGATGGAAATAACATGCTAATCCTAGAAAATGGAGAAAAAATAATGGAGGATGGGTTGGAAACAAAAGCTCCCAATTTCCTAGTTGACTAGCTTTTATCTTATCCATAGAAAAGCAGGAAAAAGCAGAATCTGCTATAAGGTCCTGCATACTAATTCTAGATGAACCTAGAATCAGAAATAACTCATTCCTAGGATATAGATGGCATGCATTGACTTTAAGGTGCCACCTAATTAAGCTAGTGGGTGAATAATTAATCAAATAATGATTAATTATTTTATCTTAAGTTGTGGGTGGGTTTAATATATTCCAACATCCCCCTATAAGTCTGACTTTATGATGGTATGACAAAAAATATGGATGCATATGGATGCATATAGGGCCCAGCAACAAGGATATGGTCACCCTTTTACAATTATTATGTCCAGAAAAGTGAGGAAAGAGGCAAAACCACATGGGAAAAATCCTCCCTCAAGATAGGACAAGGCACAAAATTTGAAATATGTCTTAAACATATCTTCATCTTCACTTTAATGAGCTGACTGAACTGCTTCTGAATGAAGGACTTTCTGAAGAAATCATGAACTCCATGATCATGCGCTGGAGTGTAGAACCTGCAAGAAGGAAGAGGAGAGACTCCTTGTCTCTCATCAATTGATGAAGTAGGAGCATTATCTGAATGCTTCTTTCTGCTGTCAAACTCTGATCTGCAAACATAATATGAAATGGAAAAGAGATCTATGCATACTCCTTTCCAAAGAGTACAAAAAATAAGGCAATTTATTTCACACCCGATTCCTTGAATAGCTACAAAATTGTGATGTGAATCACATGTCAATCTTCCAATCTGATGTAGCACCTGTATAGATCTGATATGAGGCTGATAAAACTCTGATATATCAGAAATATTAACATATGGAACAGCAAGGACAAAGTCTTCAATGGCTCCATGAGGATATGGGGCTAGACTAGGAGAATTATGAGCAATTGGGGAAAACTGATAGGTGTAAAAATCTGAATGATGGATGGGCAGAATGAGATGTTCACAATCTTCAAGAAGGCTCTGAGTATTGATGCCAAGAACAAAGAAGGATATGCTGAAGCACATGAGATCAAGTATGGTAAGTGGTATGACACAAATAAGGCTTGATGTGGCTAAGCAAACATCCTGGAAGTCACTGGGTTGTGCACCATCAATAAGAGAGATAAGCAAGAGGTGTGAAGGATTTGGCACATAGATCTCAGAATCTAAGATAGGAGATTGAGAGAACAATGAATGGGTTATAGGATCATAATAAATATCAGCAGCA
>LPNX011133917.1:645509-736859 GCA_001517045.1 Pseudotsuga menziesii
AAAAAGTAGAATCTACTATAAGGTCCTGCATACTAATTCTAGATGAACCCAAAATCAGAAATAACTCATTCCTAGGATATAGATGGCATGCATTGACTTTAAGGTGCCACCTAATTAAGCTAGTGGGTGAATAATTAATCAAATAATGATTAATTATTTTATCCTAAGTTATGAGTGGGTTTAATATATTCCAACAAGAAAAACTTAGTAAAAGATTTACCTTTAGAGCCTGTTAAATCTGTCTAGCATGAGTATATTTGCACAAAATAAATTTATACAGCAAATTGAATTATAAACTTCCGAGATTGGTTAGCAGCGACCCGTACATCTTACCTGCATATCTGTAAGAGAAGAAAAATTGTTGCGTTAGCTTGGAAGCTAAGTAAGCCCAATCCTTCATGACAAACCCACCTTGTGGTCGCAAACAAAAAAACAATCAGTAACTAAAAGAAACTCTTCTTTAAAGTTAAGTGTAATAAAAGATCATCCAGTTACAATTCTAGTAACATAACTAATCAAACATTTAATGACTGCATTTAATAAGAATATATGCTATTTAAAAAATAAAATAAAAATTTAAATTTTTCGGAATTTTGGGGGTTCTGACATAGGAGATCCCAAAAGGATGGATCTTGAGCCCAAGTGGTCCTCAGATGTAAGGATAAGGGAGCCACAAAGCCTTCCTTCAAAAAGCGTCGCATAAACCTCTCTTTTTAACTTTTTACCAAGGGCACCACTTCTTCCCCACTATTACAGAGCAATGACAGGGTAGAACCGCACCTTGAACAAGAGGTAAAGGTGGTGGCACTACCTACTGTCAAAAGCTTAAAGGCATCCTGAGGAAGGTAACACTCATAGACTAAAAGGTAAGAGTGGTGCTGGATTTTGATATGCAGGATTGATATCTCGACTAGGATTTTCACTTCAAAATTTAGGATTCAGGGAAAATACTTTGTTTGGGACCTCATCACATGTTGATGACGAGATTTATGTATAACATAATGCCCCCCAAAGCATGAGGCTAGAGGGATATGATAGGCGAGAGATTTGAAAGAACAAGTTATCACTTCGAGGCAAGAATCGACTTGATTAGAGATCAACATCAACATGCATCTGCAATACATCAATACTTTTGAATCATGAGAAAATGTGTCCTCATCATGGTTGCAAACTAATACAAGGCAAATCCATGAGAGAGATTAACAAACATGGCTACTAGAATACATCATAAATCCATGTGATAGAGGAATCAAACTTGGGACATAGCCATAAATACACTGTAGATCTATGTCAAATGAACACAAATTCTAGCATATCCACGACCATACAAATGTGGATCCATGCTAGGACTTCATACAATATACTCCATCACAACCTGGGGTCTTCATCTCGTCTTCCACAAAGTACAATTCTATCCATGTGATTACAATGATTTGATGTCGAACATGGTAGAAACCACTTGATTACCAGTCAATGATTTGAACCGTTAACAAGTGTGAGGGAGATCACCATTGATGTCAATGATTCCCAAGGTACCCTAGTACAATATACTGAGTGTGAATAGATGATCTGATGTTGAACACTCAGTCGTGTCCATCGATCAAAGGTCAATGATGTGAACCTATGTCAAGAGCAAGAGAATCTATCATTGAGGCATACAAATCTCAAGGTACTAAAATTGTTTCTCAGACTAATTCCTGGATAATGAGATGATGTCGACAGGAATAGTCTCGTCGAAGGAGGGCCATGATGAATCCCACATCAATGACACAAAAATCAAAACAAAGTCCTGGAATGTTGTAGATAATGTAGCCATAGGACTGACTCAAAAGTTACTAACACAAAGGTTGTTTTGACTGTAGAGGTAAGCTTTCAACTTCCCTTTGAACATCGGGCGACACGACAAAAGACTTGGAAGCATTGACTCGACTAGGCGGAACACAATATGACAATGGACAATGCATTATTTGAAATACTCAAAGGAGTGACATGACTCATGAAAGTGGATCGACTCAGAGACAAGCTAATTTACCCAATTGACCGAATGAAATCCAGACAAGTGCCATGTTCAAAGGTGACGACAAACTGCCATATTATTTGCAAAATGAATTGATTCCCTTCCCTTACTTTCCCCATCATGATCGATGAGTTCCTCTTTTCATTTTTACCAGTCCAAAGAGGGTAACAAACACTTGTTTAAGCTCGTCTGAAGACAAGTCAATTCCCATATGTTTCACAAACCTGAGAAAGGAGGGGTTCGATCCAAAAAAAGGGTCTCTCAATGGTTAATTTAACGATTCCAATGAAAGTAAACTCGACATCGTTCATGTTTAGAGAGTCTGAACAAAGACAGAAGAAAACTCCAAAAAAGGGTATTTTTTCGTAAATAGTCAATCCGAACCGAAAAAGAGATAAACTACCGTAAAAAAGATGAGTCTTCAAGTACTTTTATGAGCATGAAGAAGACAAGTGTGCTCGACAATATTTTCACATTTAGGGAGTCCGAAAAGAGTTTAAAGAAGACTCCAATAGGTTTCTTTTGCATGATGAACAGGTTTTACAAGCCTGAAAAGAATCGAAAAAGACTCGGAACTTTGATGCTAGTTTTTGGGAGCATGACCAAAGCGTCAAAATAAATACTCATGGACCTTTTCCATTTTCAGAAGTATGAAAAAATTCAAAAATGAACTTCCCCATAGATAAACTATTTATTTTCGTCCCTGCAAAAATCTTAAAAAGCTATTAGTTTTCCCAAAATATTTTTAAAATGACTTTTATAATACTATGAAAAAGGGTATTTTTTGATAAAATGATTTAAAAACGTTAAAATAATTCAAAAAAACCTTAAAATAAGTTATAAAGCTATGTAAATAGTAAAAAACAAGTCATTTTACCATTTACCATACCTTGGAGAGCATTTTGGGAGATTTGTAGTGAAAATTTCAACCAGAGATTATGGAGCCATCGACTGTCCGTTTTTTGCATCATCGGGTCCAGGTAAAAGCTTAAAATCTTCCCTTCCTTTTTATGGTTTCCAATTTTTTATTTTCATGAGTTTTTGAGCTTAATGGGTGAACCTAAAAGACCAATGACGGGCACAGTGCTTGGCCTTTACAAGAAATATGGTGCCCGATGAAAACCACGGTTTTTCAGTTAAACTCAGGAAGTGGCACCACTCTATCTCAACGGGGCATAGGAGGTGCCGGTCGTGAGCTCAAGAAACTACTTTCCCTAGCCATAAAAAAAAATTGAGCATTTTTAATGGTGAAATATGTTTCTAATTAGCTTATTGATGATTTTTGGTAGGTTTAATTGGTAAAAAATGGTAATCTAGAAGGAAAGAAAACATGATGATGATGATGCTCATATTGCAAGAGATGCGGGTTGTGTGGTTTCCTTACGAGGATGTGGCCTCCTAAATTTATTCTATACTCTTGGCATGGTTTCACATGCCTACTTACTGGAATATATACTACAGATTTGGAATCTAGAGTAGTAGTATTTTGAGGTAGGACATCATATTATGACTGTGGAGGTAGAAGACATATACCTTTTGACAGGGTTGTTCAGATGAGGGGAAATTATTTCTATGACTAGTTCTAGAGGCGGGGACATCACTACATAGGAGCTCATAGTTCACCATTGCTTTCTGGGAACTAAAATGTCAAGTAAGAAGATTCCTATCAAGGCTGTGAGGGATCTTCTACTTCAGAGTGTTCTATTTACCATGTAGAAGGTGGCTGGGATCCAAGGGGCTCACCATGCATCTCGGGCACACATGTTGTATTCTTTAGAGGATATGGCATCTACTATATACAACTGGGCTAAAGCACTACTTCCTGTGTTCAAGGATCAACCGACGAAATGTCGGCAAGGAGAGTTGAAATAGTTTGGGTATGGGACCATATTGGTCTGCTTCTTATTTGAGAGGGTGCCTCTCATGAGACCCCAGGTTGTATTCATTGAGCTCAGGGCTCGAGACCCTCGCATGCTATAGTGGGTGGAGATTATGGCTCGCACAAGAGTTGGTGGGGCCAAGGTGAATTTTGAGGCTTCATTTTTTCGATGGCTGAGTGATTATATCCTCATGATCGAGTGTTAGATTTTTAACATTAAGCTAGAAATACATTAGGATCTTTAACTGAGAGAATAAAAAGCACAAAAATCAAACACAAGAGACAATGAACACAGTGTTTTTCCTTGGGGAAACCATAAATGGAGAAAACCCTGCAACTTCCTTAGAGATAAAATCAACACCAAAACTAAAACCCCAAAACAGTAAGATGATCTCCCGATAGCAGTATCCTCTTTCTTCCTAGCCCCAATAACTTCTTCTTCCTCAGCTATGCGCTACAACTAGGTGTGAGTGAGTGTGTCATAAATAGAGAGACACACTCTCTATTTATACTAATTCCTGACTTGACAATAACCTACTAGGGCTGACTTCTCTAGGAGATTCTAATAACCCTAGTGCCCCAAAACTGCAGGGAATTTAACCCTTGATCAATAGGAGGGTTACCCACCATGAATTGACATGACTTTTTTACATTATAGAACCTCCCGATAGGAACATCGAGGCATGACATGACTCAAGTACATTACAATACATCCTGGAATAAACATTAGGACACAATTTATCAGCACAAGTCTTCTTCTTTGTATCATCTGGATCATCATCGAGTCCTCGTCATCTTCAAGTCATCTTCATCTTCAATTCATCTTCATCTTAAAGTTATCTTCATCTTCAAGTCATCTTCATTTTCAGATCTGGATCATCACTGGAATATCATCACTGGATCTAGATCATCACTAGAACATCATCATTGGATTTGGATGATCACTGGATATGGATCATCAGTGTTGGATCATCCTCATGGGTGCTATCTCATGATTCTTCTCGTCACAGGAAGTTCTACAGAGCCAACCCTTTTTCATGCTGGTTGTAGGCCTAGCCTCCATGTAGGTCTTCTTCAGTGATTATATCTGACATTAAGTCAGAATGGCCCACCCAACACTTACATCTGACCATGAGAGGAATACATCCAACACCATGTCAAAAAGGCACACCCAACACTCACATCTGACCATGCGGGAACACATCCCACAACCCTATCGGAAAGGCTCTGCACTTACATCTGACTATGGGGGGAACACATCCCGCAACCATGTTAGAAGGGCTCTACACTTACATCTGACCATGGGGGGAACACATCCCGCAACCATGTCAGAAGGTCTCTGCACTTACATATGACCATGGGGGGAACACATCCTACAACCATGTCAAAAGGGCTCTGCACTTACATCTGACCATGGGGGGAACACATATCGTAACCATGTTAGAAGGGCTTTGCACTTACATCTGACCATGGGGGGAACACATCCTACAACCATGTCAGAAGGGCTCTCAACCCCAGGTTGAGGATTCTTGGTAACTGACCAGGTGCCTCCATTCTCCCAGAGAATGGCATCATCCCTTATATCCGATCATGTAGGAACCAATCCTACAATCACATAAGAATGGCTCAGCACTCACATCTGACATGGAAGGAACAAATCCTCTCACCATGACAGAATGGCTCAGCCCTTACATCTGACCATGGAAGGAACCAATCCTCTCACCATGACAGAATGGCTCACGGACTTGTCACTTCCCCTTGGAAGGAACCTCGATCTAGAGAACACCAAGCTTCTCCCTAAAGTACTCAAACTTCACTCTAGCTAATGGCTTCTTCAACACATAAGCTATATGTTCATCCATCGCAACATACTGGACCTTCACTGCTCCTCTCTGCACCATATCCCTGATATAGTGATACTTGATCTCGATATGCTTCGACTTTTCATGGAACACCGGGTTCTTTAACAACTTCACACAACTCTGGTTGTCACAATATATACAAGTAGCATCTAGCTGGAGATCAAATAAATCAGACAGTAGCTTCCTCAGCCATACTGCCTCACAACTAGCTAAACAGGCTGCAACATACTCTACTTCAGTTGTACTCAGTGCCACACAGGATTGCTTCCTGCTAAACTAAGAGATCACACCTGATCCCATACTGAAGAAACACCCTGAAGTGCTCTTCCTATTGATGGAACTTCCTGCCTAATCCGAATAAACATAAATTTCCAGGTTAATCTTTTGATTCACCTCATACTTGAGCCCATAATGAACTGTACCCTTCAGGTACCTCAGAATATGCTTTGCAACAATCAAGTGAACATGTCTTGGATCTAACAGGAACTAGCTCAAGGTGTTCACAACAAAGCAAATATCTGGTCTTGTGTTCGTCAGGTACATCAAGGACCCAATCATCTAACGATACATCATAGCATCAACCGCTTCTAATGAAGCATCACTCAATAGCTTCAGGTTCGATGCCATAGGTGTGGTCATGGCCTTGCAGTCCATCATCCCGAATCTCTTCAGGATCTCTACTATATATTTCCCTTGTCCCAGGGAAATTCCATCTACATTATGCCACACCTCCATGCCTAGAAAATAATGCATCATACCGAAGTCCTTCATCTCGAACTCGGAAGCAAGCTTCCTCTTTGTATCAGCAATCAACCCATCCATACCTGTTACAAATAGATCATCTACATATAGTAGGAGCATCATTGGGTTTCCATCTTCAACCTTGTAGTAAAGGTTGGAATCTGCTTTACTCTTGGTAAAGCCCAAACTGGATAGAAAGTTGTCAATTCTGCCATACCATGTCCTGGGTTCCTGTTTCAAACCATACATGGCTTTCTTCAGTCTACACACATGAGACTCCCTATCATGTGTCTCAAAACCGAGTGGCTGCTCCACATACACTTCTTCTTCTACTACACCATTCAAGAAAAAAGTCTTGACATTCATCTGGTGTATCTTCCATTTCATCACTGCATCTATAGCAAGTACTGATTTGATGGAAGTGTATCTGGCTACAGGAGCAAAATTTTCTTCAGAATCTATTCCTTCTTTCTGGGAGAATCCACGAGCCACAAATATTGCTTTATATTTTTATATGCTACCATATGTAGCATGCTTGATCTTGTAGATCCATTTGGAAGTTACAACAGACTTCCCTTCTGGTCTTGGGATAACATCCCAAACATAATTCTTCATGATCGATTGATACTCTTCGATCATAGCATCCTTCCATTCTTTCCGTTCTACCACTTATTCATAATTGGAAGGTTCTTTATCGATGAAATCACATAATAAGGCTATATAAGTTTATAACCAGAGCAGGACCTGGTTCTCTTTCTTTCTCTATGATTATCTTCTATAGCCTCATATCTTTCTACACCTTGGATTGCTTCTCATACCCAAGCAGGTTTCCTCTTATGAGGATTCTTCTGTTGAGGTGGATCTACAGGTTTTTGAGGTTCTTCTATTTCCCGATCTTCTTCTTGATATTCTTCGTTCATAGTTGTTTCATGAATTCTAGGTGCTTCTGTTTCTTTAGGCTCTTCAGCAGGTCTCTTTCTGGATTTGTTGTAAGCTGAGTCTTCTTCAAATGTTACATCCCTACTGATATCGATCTTCTTGAATCCTAGAAAGTATATTCTGTAAGCCTTCAAGCTTTCAGAGTATCCCACAAATACACCCTTCTTTCGTGAAGGATCTAACTTTGTCCTCTTTTCTTTCGGAATGTGTATGTACACTGGATAGCCAAATATTTTGATATGGCTGACTTCTGGTTTCTTTCCAAAAAAAAACTTCTTCAGGTGTCTTGTTCTCAAGTACTCTGTGTGGAGTATGGTTCTGTACATACACCATTGTTCTGGCAGCTTCTTCCCATAGATGCATGGGAAGATCTTGATCATGAAGCGTAGCCCTTGCAGATTCCATGATCGTTCGATTCTTTCTTTCTGCAACTCCATTCTGTTGTGGATTATATGGAGTATTTAACTCCCTCTTAATCCCTGAATCTTTGCATAATGCTTTGAATTCATTTGAAGTGAATTCTCCACCATTGTTTGATCGAAAGGTCTTGATCTTTTTCTCTATGTGGTTCTCGATCAAGGCTTTGAATTCCTTGAACTTGCTGAATACTTCATCTTTGTTCTTCATGAAGTAAATCCATGTCTTCCTATAAAAATTATCAATAAAAGAAACATAGTATACATACCCGCTTAATGAACTTGATGACGTCGGACCACATACATCGGAGTGGATGATTTCCAAGATTCCTTTTGCCTTGCTCTCGCTACTTGGAAATGTCTTCTTTGTGTTCTTTCCTTTTGCACATCCTTTGTAGAATCCATCATGTTTTGCTTGAATTTTTGGAAGACCTTCAGCAACTTTGCTTGCAAGTGGTAGTGCTCTGTAATGCACATGTGCAAGCCTTCTATGCCAAAGCTCATTTGGCTCTAGTGTGTCATGGACCAAGGCTTTTTTTGGATGGCCCTTCAATTTTTATAGACCTCCCTCTTGTTCCCCAATCACTACTGCATCATCAAGAGTCTTTCCCTTTGGCCACATGAGAACTTCGCCATCTACAAATGCAACCCTCATGCATTTTGCATCTAATGAAGATATGGAGAGGAGGTTCTTCTTTAGTCCTGGTACAAACAATACATATTGCATCTTCATAGAATTTTCAGAGTCTAGATTATAGGAGGATTCCCCACTACCTTTTATTGGATACTGGTATTCATCCCGAAGTTTCATCTTGTGAGGCGAGTCATGTTCAGATAGCTTCACAAAGGATTCTTTGAATCTTGTCATATGTTTGGAAGCACCACTGTCTATAAGCCAATCATTGCTTCCATGTGAGATAGTTCCCATGAGAGCGGAGATCAGCACGTATTATCCATCACTAGAAGAATCATCACTTTCTTGTATGGATCTCTTTGTGGAAGGTTCATCATCCTCTGCAGCATGAGCATGATGTCTTCTCTTGTTTCCCTTCTTCTTATGGGATTTAATCTTGTTTCTAGGACATTCTTTGGCAAAGTGTCATCTTTCATCACATGTATAGCATCTTAATTTAGATAAATATTTTCTAGTGTTATCTCTTTGGTGGAGGTTCTTACTTCTGGGATTATGATAACTTCTTCTACTTTTCTTGGAGTGAACTGTGAGAGCTTGATATTCACTTCCCATATTTTCTTCTCAAGTTGTTATCCAAGCTTCTTCTTGAGATCATTCTTCCCATAGTCTGCTAAACCTGACTAACTTCTTTCTTGCACAGATTCCTTGAATAAAGGAGTCCCATGATCTAGGGAGACCATTCAAGGTGGTCATTACAATCTTCGCGTTTTCCACTTCTTCATCTACTACTTCCAGATGTTCCTTGATCTGAGAGACCCTTGTAAAGTAGGACTGGATGGTCTCTACATTCTGGATCTTTACATTCTTCAGTTGGTCTCTCAGAGTCATCTTCTAGTTTATGTTCTTCCCCTCAAACAAGTTGGTTAGGGCATCAAACATAGCTTTAGGTGTCTTTAGGGAGGACACCTGTGGTATGAGGTTGTTCCTTGATTGAATCAGCAATAATCCTCTTTTCCATAACCAACTTCTTCTTGTGTAAGGCCTTAGCCTCATCTCCCTCTGGAATTGGAACCTCCTCATTGATATAGGAGTCCAACTCATTTTCTTCCAGGACCAGGGAGATCCTATACTTCTAGGCTCGGAATTTATCATCTCCCTCAAGCTTTTCATCAAGCTTGGTATGATGAGACATCTTAACTGAGAACCTCAAATGGAAATACAAAATATTTAGATATTACCAGGTCAAGATGTCGGATCTGGATTTGGAGCTAGATTTTTGCAGTGCTAGTTGAGGAGCAGATTAGGGTTTGAATTTTTTAGAGTTCTATCCAACCAAATGCTTTGATCTTGATCTCTAAACTTTGATTTTGAGGAGGAGATCAATCCAGGCCTGGGCTCACCGAAAAATTCCACTTCTATGGAAATCCCTAATTTCCGACATCAGTGTCGGGTCCAAAACTGAAAAAGCTCCGAATTGGATTCTGCTTCGACAGAAAGATGCACCTAGGGAGGAGAGTTATTCCAACCTTATTTTGCTGAAAAAATGTAGAGAGATATCCACAAAGTAGGAAGCCCTAGTTTCCGCAGCTACATAGTGTCTTCTTCTCAGGTTAGCTCTGATACCATGTTAGATTTTTAACATTAAGCTAGCATTATATTAGGATCTTTAACTAATAGAATAACAAGCACAACAATCAAACACAAGAGACAATGAAAACAATGTTTTTCCTTGAGGAAACCATAAATGGAGAAAACCCCACAACTTCCTTAGAGACAGAATCAACACCAAAAGTAAAACCCCAAAACAGTAAGATGGTCTCTTGACAGCAGTAGCCTCTTTATTCCTAGCCCCAATAACTTCTTCTTCCTCAGCTATGTGCTACAAATGAGTGTCAGTGAGTGTGTGATAAACAGAGAGACTCACTCTCTATTTATACTAATTCTCAACCTGACAATAACCTACTAGGGCTGACTTCTCTAGGAGAGTCTAATAACCCTAGTGGCTTGGAACTGTGGGGACTTTAACCCTTGATCAATAGGAGGGTTACCCACCATGACTTGACATGACTTGTTTACATTATAGAGCCTCCCGATAGGAACATTGAGGCATGACATGACTCAAGTACATTACAAACAAATCCCAGAATAAACATTGGGGTACAATACATAAGATATATAGATGACTACATTCCGAAGTTACAAATACATTAACATTGAGGATTACGCATATGTAGGGACTGACTTGACAGGAGACCTTGATCTGCCACTACCACCTGGTGCACAATGGGGTGATATCTGTAAGAAGCAAGACTCAAGACGTTGATTGTGTTTTGTATTTTATTTTTTTATGACTTTTATGTATGATAACAAGACCAGAAAAATTTACATGCAGATGTTGGTGATGCATGACCTGGGGGATCTTCCCTGATGGATAGGAAAGTGGGAGATCGATTTGTTCACAGAGGTGATTATGAGCTCATGGAGCTCAAGGAGAACCTTGATCGACTGAATTTGGATATCCTGGATGCCACTATTGATGACCTCCCTAGGAGCTTCCAGAGACATACCATGGGAGTATCGGGCCGCTTCAGTCACTTGCTATGCAGGGTAGCAAGGGCCATTATGTGCTACCATGAGCACCATTAGAGTGGTCTGCATGATGTATCCCTGAAAGCTAACTAGCTTCAGGATTTTTGTATCATTTTGTATTCCTGAAAGCCACAATGCTTTAGATGAGGTATCGTGACCAATTTTTGTAAAAACACTTTTTATACATATATATACATATATATATACATATATACAGACTTGATTCCAGTTTTTACATGTGGTTTCAAATCGATGAATTCATTTACATGAGCTTTACATGTCTTTTACTGTTTATTTTACTTTATGATTGGCCATGTTTATTTTAACCAGTTATGAATGGGCAATATTCCAGTCTAGGATGAAATTTTCCAATGAATCAGCAATCATATTATTAGACCTAGGGATATGCTTATAAGTAATGAAATCAAATGACCTTTCTAACAGATGCACCCTCCGAAAAAAGATGGAGAAGTGTAGGGTTTCTGATAGTGTAAATGTGATTTAGGTGACAAACCACTAATTGAGAGTCCATAAACACTACCAATTCATGAATGTACCGAGATGCAGCCTCAGTGAGTAAACCTATAAGTACTTGATACTCGGCAATGTTGTTGGTAGCTAGACCAATAAAAACCACACCTAAAATGACTAAATCCTGAACCGGGGAATACAACACCCAAGCTGCTGAAGCAAGGTTCAAGGTATGACGACATGCACCATCAATGAAACCGTAGAAATCCATCCAATATGCATAACCAAAACATGGTATAAACAGTATGGACATCAAACTCAAAACCATATTGAAAATGACAAAACAAACTGAAAGCCAAATATACATATATACAAGGTACCATACATAAATGGATTAAGCATAGTACCTCCTCAGGTACAACCCATTGCGAGGTTTCCCAAAGGGTATCCCATCATAATATATGAGCTCATAATCCTATTTCTCTAAGACCTTACTGACGATAAAGGGATCGTACCACATGGATTCAAACTTTTCCTTCCCTAACTTATCATGTATCTAATCGTAAGTCAGGACTAGGTCACCTTCATTAAAGACACGAGGTTGAAAAGACTTGTCCTATTGTTCCTTGATGTGTTTCTTATGTGCCTCGTTAGCCAAGGAAACATCTCTTATACTTTCATCAAGTTTAGTCAAGTACATAAATCTTTCTTTCTCGACGAAAGTGTCTGGGAGAAGTTCTACTGCGAGTTTGAGTGACGGAGTTCCAGTCCATAGACCAACTGAAAGGGTGTGAAACCAGTTGTCATTTTAATTGAAGTTCTGTAAGCCCAAAGTGCGTAAAAGAGATTCAAGTGAAAGTTGGATTTATGATCTCCAACCATCCTACGCAACATTGTTTTTAAAACCTTGTTAATGGCCTCGACCTGACCATTATCCTGCGAGTAATATGGAGTTGAGTTTCCATGATGAAAACCCAGCTTAGCACTCAGCTCAACCATCATCTGATTCTAGAAATGAGATCCATGGTTAGTGACAATAGATTGTGGGAATCCAAACCTAGCTATCACGTGGTTGAATAAAAAGAGGGTGGTGGTATTACCATCCTCTGCATATGTAGGCATTGCCTCTGCCCATTTTGTGAAATAATCCATGGCTATGATGATGTAACCTTGCCCCCCAGTTGAGGTAGGATTACAATGCATAAAATCAATACCCAATTTGGAAAAAGAGCCAACTGCAATGACGGGGTGTAAAGGAGCAGGGTGGGTGCACTTTTTCAGGTAAAAGTGCTAGTAGGGTGGGAAATATTTAAAGATCAAAGGCCAAAAATGGCCAGCACGAAGGATTTTCTGGGCTATAGCCATCCCAAAAAAATGACCTCCACATGCTCCAAGTGGCAATCATTCAAAACTGTTTTAGCCTCTTCATGTGTAAGGCATCGTCGAAGGATAGAATCAATTCCATGTCAATACAACGTATCATTTAGAATGAGGTAGTAGTTTGCATGGTGACAGATACGATGATGATCGTCATGAGCTGTGTCAGGATAAAATTTCTGGGTCTGGAGATAGATGATCAAATCTCCATACCATGGATCAGTTGTGCTTATCAAGAACAAGAATTCATCTGGGAATGAATCATTGGGATCAACTTCTGTCAAAGCATAGGGAAGGTCACACATCAGCTCCATGAAAACCAAGGATCTCTTTGAATTATCCTTGGAGAACTCAAGATCAAATTCTTGTAGGATAACAATCCAACGTGAATATTTTCCCCCTAGTACCTTACGAGTTAGAATGTAGTACATGGGGTTTTGATTTGCGAGTACAGTTGTGGTACAAAGCAGAATGTAATGACCAAATTTTTGAACAGGAATGACTGTGTCTAATGCTAACTTCTTCACACGCGAGTAATGGGTTTCAAATTCAATGAGACTCTTACTCATGTAATATATCACGTGTTCTTGGCCATTGGGATTCTCCTACGCTAGAACCATTCCGATGGTAGTAGTGGAGGCAACAACATAGAGGAGAAAGTCCTTTGAATAATCTAGGGGGTGTATCATGGGTGAATGAGTCAAAGTGTGCTTCAAATTATCAAAGGCTCATTGGGCCAGGTCATCCTAGAAGAATGGAGTGTCCTTCTTCAGGAGACGCATATAACCGTGTGTTTTCTCTGCAAAGTTGCACATGAAACAACGAAGAAATTTTTCCTTCCCTTGCAAACTTTGGAGCTCAGTAAGGTTCATTGGGGCGGGTAAGGCCAAGATAGCAGCAATTTCAATGGATCAATCTAGATGCCATCTTTGGAAACCACAGAGCCAAAAGACACATTTATGTGGATTTAGCTGTATGTTATAATGACAAAACCTAACAAAAATGTCTCTAAGGTGCCCAATATAGTCCTCCCGTTTCTGCGAATGAGCATGGAGATCATCAAGGTACGGTTCCACACTATACTTGATATCATGAAAGGCATAGGACATGGCTCGTTGGAATTTAGCTCCAACATTCTTAAGGCCAAAATGTAATTTACAATACACAAAGTTTCCCCATGGGCATATAAATGTCGTTTTGTGCTGATCGGCGGGTAGAATCTCTATCTGATTATAGCCAGAAAAAACATCCATAAAAGAAAAGATGACACTTCCAGCACAGTTATCGATGATCTGATCGATATGTGGAGTTGGGAAATTTTCCATAGGATGAGCCTTATTCAAGTATCGAAAATCGATGTAGACTCTAATAGTTCCCTTCTTTTTGGTTACAGGGACAATGTTAGATACCCATTCCATTAGGGGTATGGGTTAAATAAACCCTACCTTCAAAATTTTCTCTACTTCAGCTTTGATAGCCGTATCCTTCCTAGGATGGACTTGACATAATTTTTGCTGAACAGGTCTTTCCATGGGATAGGTTTTAATCTCATGTATGAAAATTGATGGATCAATTCCAGGCATTTCCTCATAAGTCCAAGCAAAAAAATCATGGAATTCTTTTAAAAGAGCTCTAAAATCTTCAGTTTCCTCCATCAAGCAGTTCTGGCCTATGTGAACATGCTCAATGGTTCCAGGGTTGACTAATATGTCAATCAGGTTCATCTTAGTGATGTTGCAAAGATTTCCTTCGTAATCTATGTCTTGCAACAATACAGGCATTTGTGGATGGGTGACAATATCAGTACTGATAAGTGATACAAAATCAAAATCTGTCGAACTAGCATTGGGAAGAAAACAAGATCGATGATGGTGACCTTCCCATACGGATTCATTCACACTCATAATATCCATGATGGAATCATCCAAAGGAAAAGTCAGTGAGAGATAGTCTAGAGTGGGAAGAGAGGGTTCTATCCAATAGGGAAAGTGGTAATGATCCAAAGTTACCAAATGAAGATCATCTGGTTGGACATCAGAGGCAAATTGGAAAACATCATACATCACTTCATAGGGGCCAAGAGAGGATGACTCAGCAACTACTTTTCATTTGGAACTAAAACTAGTCATGGAAATCATGTTCATGGTTGCCACTTCTGTACTAGGAGGGGCTAAAGGAAACACACTCATAAGGGTTGAATCTTTCAGTAAACTTACCCAAATCGATTGATAAGGAGGAGGGCACTGGCATAGCATAGGGATGTTATTAACGGTGGGAGTAGTGACATCTGGTGAACAAAAATTCAGTTGATCGATAGTTACAATTTTTCCTAAATGATGAAACTAGAGAGTTCGAAAGACTGTTGAAGCAACAACAGTCATATCATAGAACCAGTTTCTCCCTAATAGGAGGTTGTAATCCAATGGGGCATCAACCACTTCCACTTGAATGGAAACAGTCTTTCCCCCAATCTCGACTGAAAGAGCTGGTAACAGACCATGAGGCTGGAAACCTAGTCCATCAAAATCGTTTAATGTCACAGGAGACTTTGTAATCTCAGGAGAACCAATGCCTCTCGAATGGGCTAGAGAAAAAAACTGAGGTTGAAGCTCCCTCGTCCAGAACGGTCCAATGGACCTTTCTCCAAACTACTCTAGAGGAAATTTGAAATGCAAGTTGGTGAGGTAATATGGACTTATAGTTCTCCACATTGAAATGAATTAAGTTGGTATTACCTGGGTCTAATTCCCCCAAAGCCGTTAGCATGTTTTTATGTTGCGTTGGACAACTTTGGAGTACCTCAAGGGTGGACATCGCACAAGGTTCTTGAGCTAAATATTCAAAAACATTATAAAATTGTGCAGCTCGGGCATTGGGATTAAAAACAACCTTATTGAGGGTAGCCTTAGGTGGTAATAAAATCAAATCAAGATTAGGTTTCTCGATCACAAGAGGGCCATTAGACGAAGATGGAGGAGAACTAGTGGAAGGAACTTTCTCGAAAGAAGGATTCTCGTCCTTCTTTTCCGCAGGATTTCCGTATGACTGACTACGAGTATTCAAATTGATGGTATTTGAGGACATCATTCTGATTTCTTCTGTGGAACTAGAGGTCCCTTGATTTGACATGTGGTCTATCGATTGTTGTTGAGATGGTAAAGGATCGATAAGCACCACGGGTGTAGGGTTTCTTTTCAAAAATTTATTAATCTCTTCATGACAAGGGCACTCCTTCGTGAAGTGATCACCCCCACATAACAAGCAAGGGTACTTAGCTTTTCTTTTCCCTTTGTTATCATTCTCTGTGACTGCAGTCTTGGTATTCTCCTGTTGATTTCTAGGTTTTTTATTTTTACCTTTTCCTTTTTTCTTATTACCGGGAGTTTGTGTAATTTGGATAGTATTTACCTCGGCAGAAACCGTAGGAGCTGAAGGAGTAGTAGCTGAAGCATTAGGTTGCTTGGCATATTTTCCTGCTGATGAGGGTTGGATTGAACCCACAACCCCATCAACATGAGTTTCTGCGGGTGGCTTGGTAGGGTCCATGTTGGGACGAGGATATTGAGGGATTAGGTCATACAAAGTTCTGAATTGAGAATATACCAAGTCCAGATACTGAGAGCGACTGATAGCCTACTCTTCTGTAACAAAACCACCCATAGCCACATCTAGGGAAATAGGAGGCAACAAGGATTTGGTGAACTAATCAGCTAACATTTGGTCCTGGATGAGATCTTTAATAAGTTGTTTCCATCCTCTCCACTCATGGATATGGTCCGAAATGTGTGTGGAGGTATTTTGACGGAGTGAAGTCAAAATATTCGTACCTGTTTCATAATGGATGGGTAGCTAAAAGTGTGTAATAAAAACGGTTTCCAATGTGCTAAAATCCACAAACAAATGTTGTGGAAGTTCAATATACCACTTCACAGCATACCGGTCAAAGTGTGCTGAAAGAGTCTCAATCGAATAGAATTGTCCATCAAGGAATTCGAAGAACACCATAGATGAAAAGTCATGACATGATTTTTGGGGTCATCTCCCTAATTCCCATCAAAATTTGGGATGTCTAATGGTAACTTGAATGGAATGGTAGGCCATGAAGGGTTGTGCTGAATGGGATCATTTATCAACTTGGACAAATCGGGAAAGTCCAAAGTAGGTAGGAACAGAAGCTATCGATCAGGTTCAACATACTGATAATATTGATAGGGCATATGTGTACCAGTAGGACCATAAGCTAAATGATATATCAGCTGCTAAGCTAGTTAATGGGCAAATGATCCTCCCAAAGAGCCTCCCGATGGGGGAGGGCCTCCAGGAGGAGGGCCATCTAGAGGTGGCGGGCCTCCAGGTGTTGGGCCTCTAGGTGGTGGTGGACCCCCAGGTGGTGGTCTACCAGAAGGTGGAACTCTAGGTGGTGGACCTCTAGAAGGTGGGCCTCTAGGTGGTGGTCCTCCTAAAGGTGGGCCTCCAGGTGGTGGGCCTTCGGGGGG
Source organism: Pseudotsuga menziesii (assembly GCA_001517045.1). Taxonomy (NCBI): domain Eukaryota; kingdom Viridiplantae; phylum Streptophyta; class Pinopsida; order Pinales; family Pinaceae; genus Pseudotsuga; species Pseudotsuga menziesii. The sequence goes on from LPNX011133917.1 coordinate 662,931, forward strand.
TAATCCTATAGGTGTTGGTACTCTGTAAGGTGGACCTCTGCTAGGTGGGCCCCCAATAGCTGGGCCTCTTCCCGGTGGCCCTCCAAAGGGTGGGCCACTATAAGGTGGCCCTCCGGCACCTCCAGCAGTAATAATATGCATTCCTCCCATAGTTGGCATGTAGGACCAATTAGGTTTCCCCCACGACGTGAACATGTTTTCAGGGTAAGGGATTCCAAGATACATAGTTCCTATAGAATTAGGTGGATATTTCATATTTTCTATAGGTAATTGGTTCCCTGGGTAACCATAACCCCAAGAAGATTGGTTGACTGCAGGTTGTACCCCTAAGGGTTGGCCTGAACTCGATGGAGGGTTTACCATATTAGTATGGGTAGGAGGAACAACCACTATGGGTTGTCCTACAACATAAGTCTATATAGTACTAGTAGAAACTCCACTAACAGGTAACATAACTCATGTCGGGGTTTTCCCCTCGGCATTGGAATGTATTGACACCATTTGAGCTGAGGATTGCCCCCCAACTACATAGGGTATGGGAGGACTAGAAACAGACCTAGGATTTAAAACTATAGGGTTGGAGGTTTGACCTAGATTATGAGGAGTCACACTATGAAATGAAAACTCTTCCATAGGACCCAAAGCTTCAGCAAGTGAACGATAACCAGAACGCCATGGATCTGAAAGACGGGGTAAAAGAGCTAACACAGGTTCTTTGTGAGAGACAGGTGAGGGATTAATTAATTCTAATCTTTCTGAAAAATTGCAAGAACTATCAAGAGATGCTTGAATTCTCCTATATTCATCCTCACCTAGAGGAGGGTTCTCAAAAGAAGGTCTAGTAACCCCAAATTTGGAAAGGGCTTGACCCATATAAGTTCTCCAAAAAGGAGCATTAGGACCATATTCAGATTTAGCAGGACTATCGATACAACCTTCCATCGGAGAATGAAAGGAAGTATCAGTTGTAGGAGGCTATTGGACCAAGGGATTAATGTAAGAATTGAATTGTTCTCCGCTTTCCACAACTGTATTCCCTTCCACATGAGGGTCAGTTTCAACTCCTTGATCTGTGGCTTCCATGTGGATCTCCCCTATGACAGGTGGAAAGTCGGGTGGTAAGAACTGGTTTCTTCTGGATCATCTCAATGGAAACTCAACCAGATTGTATGGTCTCTAAAACCTAACCTAGGGTTTCAAAACTAAGGAAAATCACTCAAAACTTATCCTATACAAACTACAGGCCACAAGCAAAATTAAGTGACAAGAGGGGCTGAATAAGCCAGTTCATCACCAGGATTGTCAAGTCTTTGCAACTCATGATATACCATAGGGTCCAATAGTAAAAGTGGCGAGGTGGATCAACTGTCCCTCACCTAAATACTCGAATACCTAGACGACACATGCGTAGTAATCTCCCCGAGTGTTGTTCTCGGTGTATTGCACCAACAAGATGGCCAAAAGGGATTTTCTCAGATGGTCTTAGGAATCCTAGTAGTGCCTTCCAATATACTCAAGGTACATGGGATTTCAAATCAGTAGTAGTGTTGTCTAATGCACAACCATTCACAAGGGGCCTTCTGAGATACAATTGAGTACGTGAAGTACCTTTTGATATACCTCAAGGGTATGTGAAAGGTCGTTCGATATACCGACAGTACGTGGAAGAACCGTGTGAGTCCTGTATTGTAGTGAAGGAAAATAACGACAACTCCTACATTTTACGACCCCTGGAACACGTCTCTAACCTATCACTCAAGTTACTAAAAAAATTTAAACTATAGCTACCATTAATTTTAAGTTGAACGGTTAGGTGAATGCATGGATTTATGACAGAAATGTAAAACCATGTAATTATGATGTGCAAATTCTTTCACTTTACCTTTCAAAATATGCCTACTTACGGGAAAGAGAGAGTATTTTTCTTCTTTTTCCAACTTTGTTTCAAAACCAAACTTTCCCAAATAGTCTAAATAATGAAAAACTTTATGAGAAAACAAACAAGCAACAAAATTTTTATCTAATCTTTTGAAAGCAAGCAAATAGGGAGAGATCTCTTTTCCTAAAAAGAAAGACAAAAAACACTCAAAGGCATACTAAGCATATTTTTCAATTTTTCTTTAAAATGGAAAGATATAACTTAAAACTACTAATATTTTTTCTTTGGAAAGATATATGAATATAGATGAAAAGTAGAATATGGAGATCTGAAAGCTTATGAAACTAATTAGAGGCTCTATAATTCATCTTTGATAAAAAAATTGAAACAAATCTCAACAAAAAAAATTCTTTTTTCACAACAAGAAGAAGTCTTCTCGTAAAATTAAATGAAAAATGAAAGCAAGAAACCAACAAGGAAGTCTTTCTTTTCAGTCTTAATAAACAGTAAGAATGATATCTAACTGAAACTAAGATTTCAAGCACTCCTTTAAAAATTTAAAACTAGGCATACAAGCAAATGAAAATATGAGCCTATCCTAGTTTTTTTATTTTGACAAAAAAAGCCTTTACCACATCAAATTTTGAAATTAAAACACCTAGATCTCTGCAAACAAGGCCAGAAACTCGGAACTGAAATAAAATCAAACAAATTTTTTACAAAAACTTTGAAAAAATAAGTTTGGAAAAATCCTACCTGGCACCGCTTCTAGAGGGTCACTAACAGAGCGGTTCTGAGAGAGCACCGCTTCCCGATTTCTAAGTATAGGCGGTGGCACCACTTACTGATCACTGAATCTAGGTGGTCACACCACTTATTGCCCACTATGCATGCGCAGTTCCCTATAGATGTCCAAAACAAAATAATGGCAAAAAAATCAAAGTTAATCACTGTGAAATTGGCATAGAAATCATGAATTAACAGGAATATAAAGAACATAAGGTAAAATAACTTAGATCTAATGATACCAAACCAAGATCTCACTAGATCATCTAGTAGATCTGATGAATCGAAACTAGATCTTGGATTTTGGACAAGAGTTGAAAACCAAGGAAGATCAGATGTGCTGAAACTCTTCCCCAGCGGAGTCGCCAGATTTGTTGCTAGGAAAAATGCACCTCCTGCGAACAGGAGTTGTTCGTCTAGTCTGAATGGTTCAAATCTAGAACAAATAGTACACAAAAAAATTAGAAGACTTTCCCTAGAATGGGTGGAGATCTTGAATGAGTGTCTTTAATGGAAAGGTGTAGTTTTTTCCTGCAATGATAGCTCTTCACTGATGTACCTACATGATCACATGAAACTAACACACAAGATAAAAAAGAACCAGAAAATGTTCCATTATTATATATTAGTGACTAAGGAATCTAATAATAAAATACATGATAATGAAACAATATACTTTATGGGAAAGGAACCAATTTTGCATTAGATAGTGAATAAGAAGTTTACAACCTTTGATTTAGTGTCAATAAGCTCCTTCACAATGTCGATATATTGTCCCCAATAGCTCCAACTTGATCCTCCTATGCTCACCCTACTGATTTTGGCCAGAATTTCAATGCAACAACATAACTTTGTTCTCTCTCAACCATGGATATGAGCCTGCTTTTATAGGACTTAGGAGGATAGGGATGGTTGAGTAAATGGTGGGTGAGGTGGATAGGAGATCCCAAAAGGATGGATCTCGAGCCTAGGTGGTCCTCAGATGTAGGGATAAGGGAGCCACGAAACCTTCCTTCGAGAAGCTTCATGGAAATATCTCTTTTTAAGTTTTTACCAAGGGCACTGCTTCTTCCCCACTATTACATAGCGGTGACAGGGAAGAACTGTGCCTTGAACAAGAGGTAAAGGTGGTGGCACCTCCTACTATCAAAAGCTTAAAGGAATCCTAAGGAAGGTAACGCTCATAGACTAAAAGGTAGGAGTAGTGCTGGATTTTGATATGCAGGATTGATATCTGGACCGTGATTTTCACTTTAACATTTGGGATTCAGGGAAAATACTATGTTTTGGAGCTCATCACATGCTGATGATGAGATTTATGTATAACAATGCTCCTATTATATGTCGATGACATGTTCCTGAAGAGCGAGGATGAACTCATTAAATATATAAGGAGGATACTTGCTACATAGTTCGAGATGAAATACCTATGGATGATGCACTACTTCTTAGGAATGGAGGTGTGGCAGAGTGTATATGGGATTTTACTTAGTCAAGGAAAGTATACAATGGATATTCTAAAGAGATTCAGAATGCTAGACTACAAGGTGATAGAAAAACCTATGGCATCAAACTTGAATGTTATATGTGATGCTTCTTTAGAGTCAGTTGATGCCACGATGTATCGTCAGATGATTGGCTCATTGATGTATCTAAAGAATATGAGACCAGACATATGCTTTCTGTTATCAACCCAAATGGCACTTCTCCGTCCGAGTGCCAAAATTTCCTATGTTGGCGCACAAAAGGACATTTATGGATTGAAGGTTGCCTAAAACACTATAGATGGGCATGTTATGAAATACATTCATTATCCATCCAGCTTGCCATTTTTACCCTTTAATATGTCAATTTCCGTACGTGTCTTTGCCTATATGCAACCTGCGTACATACGTGACTTTTCCTACAGCATGTCGTGTACTGTACACGAGTATTTGTCATTGCAACCCGCATATAGATCTATATGTGGGTTTCCCTTAGAGAAACTCGCGTGCCATACGCGGGTTACCAGTATCAATACTCGCGTACACTTTTCTTTGACATTAAAAATAATAAATTGTGATTATTTGAGATTTGTTAAGCCCTTAACTATAACCATCTTAACTGTCTCAAACTCCTCAACCCTCGAAACTGCCTTATTTCACTAAGTATAAATAAAGGCCTTGGGGAGGGTATTAATCAATCATACTTGGAGAGCAAAGTTATGCTGGTGGTATCTATTCAGAAGTCTTTGGAGCAGTAGAAATCAGAATCCTTTGGTTGCAGAGGAGTCCTTGTTTCAGGCGTTGGGTTGTAATCTTAACTCATTCACTATTGTTAATAAAGAGAATCCTTATTCCAAATGTGTTTTGAATGTCTTTCATGTATCATGGTTTGATGAATATTTATGATTAAGCACTCTATATACTATTTATCTAACCTATCCTATATACATGTATAAGCTTGCACTTGGAGGATTTTCTCTTTACAGGTGAAGGAGAAACATCCCTGAAATATTTGGAGGAGAAGCAGAGCGGGAGAAGACAAAGCTTGGATCGACCGTCATGAATCGGGTGAGTCTATCCTATCTTCTTATTTACTTTCTATACTTTAAAGTTGATTGCCTCCAAGTTTTAAGAGTATGATGGTAACCCTAGACCTTCGGTTATAAGGTGTTTATTCCTGTACAATAGAACTGCTGACTCCACTGGGGAGCCCAGATTGCTGTAGGTTATTTATGTTACCCCTGACCAGTCTTTGCCTTAAGTTTGTGTGTGGTATTTTATCCTGGTTCATGCTTACCATATTGTTTGAAGGCCTTGTGTATTTTCCTTCTTTTTGAGAAAATTTTGTACATGTACAGGGGTTTCTCTGATACACAGTCGCGTACAGAGGCCTGCATACATGGGTTGCTCTCTAGGACAGTTGCATACAGTACGCGAGTTTCCCTTTTACACAATCACGTACAAGCCTTGAAATAGGGATTTTTGGGCTAGGGTTTGCTTGTCCCTGTCCTTTTGTGATTCCTGTTTGTTATTTGGCCCTCCTTACAAACACTATGCTATTAGTCTGATGACCTTGGTGGCCACACCTTGTGCTTTCTTATAAATCCATTGAGTTTCTTTTGTTTGGATTGTCTTCTGGTTGCATTTTGAAGTAGGTTTGCATGTTTGGGTTATAGGTTGAAGTATTTTTGTCTGAATCAGTGATCAGGTTTTTGGGCAATGTTTTTTCTAGTCTATCTTTAGATAGTGATTGGTTTGTCACTTACCTTCGTGATTTTTCAGTGATTTCTTGTCATTGTACCCGCCCAAGCTAGGGTTCTCGGTCTTCCCTTATGGGTTGATCCTTGGTTTTATTAATCTATTTACTTCAGCTTGCTTGTTTTATACAGTTGATTTGATCCAAATATACTCAAGTTTAGTGAATTTTAGGTGGGTGGTAGTGTTTGAGCATTTTAAAAAGTGAAAAGAAAAACATTTTCAAGCTTTTTTCATTTGTTTTTGCATAAGTAGTTTTCATTTTAGTTTTAAAATATAATCTCAAAACTACAAAAAATATAGTCTTAGTTTCTCTTTATCGTTGCATTTGTTCATCAATTTATATTTAGAAAGAGAAAAAGAAGTTTGCTTTAATAGTGGTAATTTGCTTTGAAAAAAAATACACCTTTGCTTTTTTATTTCTTATCGAGTCAAAAACACCATAGTTCATCACTCCATTTCCTTCTGAGTAAGAAATAGCCCTTTAAAATGAACGCAATAATTAAAATTTATTAGTAATTTTTATTTTTTAGGGGACATTCACCTACTAGCTTAGACTAGACTTGTAGGATAGGAAGTGTAAACTTCCCATAAGTTTTAAAATTCAGACGTAGTGGACCATTCGATAGGTAAATCCTTGTCTTTATCAATTGTATATGGGAAGCTCCTCTCAAAAGGGAGTCAAGCATGAGGCCGCGTGGAGGCATTGGACTGAGGAGATAACCCTCTGATTCCTTGTCAAAATATAAATCAATACTTTTACGCATCTGGGGATTCTGTCCTAGACAGAGTTTCGGGCTCAGCTACCCTGCCCATGCGTATGAGTCAGGCTTGTGACTATCCCCCCAGACTGTTGGTATAGCCAAGGAGCCTTTAGTCTCTTGAAATTTAGGGTTCATACCTAGGTAAACTGAAAGGCTATTTATGGTTCACCTTGGACGGGCTTGGAAGGTAACCCTTGTTGAAAGTGTAGGAGGGCGGTGGGTGATTCCTCCGCTTGTGCATAAGAACCACTTCAAGGACGCCAATTAATCGTTCCTCAAATTTTTTTGGGAAAGCATATCTTTTGCCCTTGTTGATTGTTTGAGGCTTTAGGAAATTTTATAGTGTTTGCTCTGTGGTTTTGTCTGTGTTTAGTTGGATTTAGGGTTTTATTTGTTAAATTTTCAATCGTGGAGAACCAACCTATAAGAAGGTCAAGAAGGTTGCAAAAACTTCCTCCTCTCGTCACATTGGAACCTCCACCTCCACCCCAAAGGTAGAGATTGGACACAGACGGTTCATTTGAACTAGTAGGAGCAAGTGAAGTTCCAGGTGAACCATCACTTATAGCTAACCGTCTTAATTTTGATATAGTTGAGATAGAGGACTTGCAGACTGACGAGTTTGCAAGGAATTTTAACACACCCTTGACTAATTTAAATGATCATGTGATCATCCAGGTTAGACCTTTTGATTCACTTGTTTTAGGTGTCCCTGTGGGTAGGATTATCTCTACTGCGAGAGAAAGTTCTTTTGTTTTCACCTCAGGCGTTCCGGCTGAAGGGGTACTACCTCCCCCGGCAAGTGCCCCTAGATCTAGCATACCTTCTACGCCTTTGACTCCAATGAGCTGGGTGGTTTAACCGCCGGTTCACTCAAACCTAGCAGGTGCTTCTGGTGACATGGTTACTAGGATTCCTAGTATACCTATTGTTCCTTCCTCCTTCACATACACTGCCCAAAGTGGTCTGGTAGGATCCTCAGCTTTCATCCAAGGATTTCCTTAGAATGGGGGGCACATTCCCCCATCCACTCCGTACGTAGGCCCATCACCTTCTTATGTAGGAGTGCACTTTGGAAACAATACCTCTTATGGGAAAATTTTTCAAACTCTGATCTCGGCCCTGTTTACGAGCTCTCCCTTTTCGTTGTTTAGCGGAGGGATACCTGCTCCTATTTTTCAGACCCCAGTTTCGATTGGGACGGCCCAAACTTCTTATACTGCACCTCCAACTCACAACCCTGTGGCTTACGGATGGAATCCATTTCAAAGTATTCCATCCACTTCGCAACCGGTGGCAGGGGGCAACCACACCTTTACTTATGGGCATTCAGGGGTAGGTCCCTCTAATCCCCAGATTGGCACTTTTAGTGCCCCGGTTTGACCCAAGCTTCCATTCCTGGAAACGTTAAACTTGCTAGATTTGTCTAAGTTAATGAATGACCCGGTGAAGCATGACCCCTCATGGCCACCTGTTCCCACCAAAATGTCATCGGAAATCCCTAAATTCGAGGGCAAAGTTGGTGAAGATCCTAGGGCTCATGCCACCACATTTCATTTATGGTGTTCTTCAAATTCACTGAATGAAGATTCAGTTAGGTTGAGGCTGTTCCAAAGAACCTTAACTAGTACCACGTCAAAATGGTACATTGAGTTACCTTCTGCTGCTTTCAGTAGTTTCTAGGACTTGGCTAGTGCATTCCTTAGCCACTTTCAGCTTCCAGTCCGATATGATTTCGGAACGGACTTGTTATCTACCTTTAGGCAAAACAAGGCTACCCACATCTCGGATCATATCCAAGAGTGGAGGAGGTGAAATAGCCTTATAAAAGCCACCATCCCTCCTGAGTTCTTACTAGAGTGGTTTCTTAAATCCCTGTTGCCCTACATATCTAAGGACGTTTCCACCTCAGGAGTGACGAATGAAGAAGAAGCCATTCTCAGGGCCCAGCAATTGGATTTGATTTATTCACAATCTGGGATCTTGTATGAGATTATCCCTGAGGCACCGAAGCCTACCCATGATGCGATGAAGCCTAAGCCTGGACCCCATGCTGACGGTGTGGTTGGGTCCGTAAACTCTCCCACCGTAGAGTCTTTGGCTAAACAACTTCATCAGTTGTCTATCAAGTAGTCTACGGTGGAGGCAGCAAAGGCTGCCCCCTCCCCCTAGAGTGCAAATGTTTTTGCACAGACCTCTCAAAAGGGAAATCAGCAGCCCCGTGGGAAGAAAAAGAGAGGAAAGAAAGGATAGGGAAACCAAAACAAGCAGAAACCCGCGAATAATGCTGATGGGGGAAAGAAAGAAAAGAAGAAGGTTAAATTCTTGTGTAAGTTGTGCCACGAGGATCACCTTACTCACCTTTGTCCCCTTATGGAACAAGCCCAGAAGCTGCTTAAAGCTCAACAACCGGCTGTCCTGAAGGATCCTTTTCCCCAAGGGTAGAACTCTGCTTCAGCTTCTAATGTAGCAGGGGGCACTCAAAATGCCCCTGACCCAAACTATATCAACATGGTTCGATCTTCGACTTTGTTATAGACTAGGAATAAAAAATATGAGAAAGAGACTTCTGAGAAGGGTAAGGCTATAGGTGAAACTTCTAACCCTCTCACGATCGAGAAGCCTGCTGAAATTATGTTGAAGATACCGAAAGGTGTCTTCAAGAAGACCTTGCATAAACCTAATGCTAGGGCTACTTCAAACTACTTCATGGTTGAATATATAGGTCAAACCCCATGTGCAATGTTAGCTTTAGAGGTGTTACAGAGCTGTCCTACCCAACAGGATGCCCTCTTAGCAGCTTTAGGTAGCATGGACTCATCGAGTCTCATGGAAAAATTTCATTTGTCTGATGTTAAAATTCGCCTACCTTACCATGTAGCCTTATCAATAGATGTCATCCATGGTGTAAAGACAATTGGAAGGGTAGTTGTTGATGAGGGTGCTTCTACATGTGTTATGTCCTTGTCATGTTGGAAAGTTCTCGAATCCCCAGAGCTGGTCTTGTCAAACACTCTACTTACTGCTTTTGATGGAAGGTCATTCTGTCTGCATGGTATCCTACTGGATTTTGAAATTAAGCTGGCAGGGAAAGCGGTGTCTGTCGAGGTGGAAGTGATTGATGCACCTTTGGAATATAATTTTCTCCTGGGAAGAAACTGGACTTATGCCATGTCCACTATTGCGTCGGCTGTCTTTCGTGTAGTGGTTTTTTCCACATGAAGGAAAGTTGGTTACTGTTGACCAGCATGATTTTACTCAAAAAGGTCGTTTAGAGTCTAATGAGTCCACTGTGCCATTGGTTGATCAGGTCAAACCTGATGCACAGAGCTTGGGGGTTGGAATGTACGCATCACTGATGGGCATATTTGATCTTCCAGCCTCAATTAATTATATTGGTTCTACTAGTGTGGGGAAGTCCATAGCCATGGTTGTTGATAGGACTGATCCTTGGGTTCTCCCTTCCCCCCATGAACCAAAAGTGCCCTTATCAGCAGTGGAAGTAGCTTACCAAGCTATCACTAAAACCACTATTGACCCCATTCTGGATCCTCTCACAGTCTCAGAGGACCTGGAAGAAGTCTATTTTCCCATATGGGTGAAAAACTCTTCACACTCTACGGACCGTTTAGATATGGTTTTACCTTCTGATGAAGCCATTTTGGAAGCCATGAGTGGATGTGGTAAGATCTGTGAGTATCTTCACCATCGATCCTATTTTCTTCTAGAACTAAGTAGAATAGAAAATCAAGAGTTTCATATGAGACTGTCAGAAGATGTTGATACACCCATCAATCCCTTACCCAGGAAAGGAATGTCTGCCGAGGGGAATATGGCAAATATTTCTGCTACTATACCTATCAACATCTCTGTAAATCCTGATGTCGTGGAAAACATATATATAGGTGCAAACTGCTCTCCTGAAGAGATTGCTATCTATACTACCTTGTTTAAGGAATTCCGCGATGTATTTTCCTGGTCATATGAGGAGATGCCAGGCATTGATCCATCGATTGTTGAACAAGAAATCTGAACATATCCTGATGCCAAACCTGTTCGACAAAAGTTAAGACCTGTTAACCCACACAAAGCGGCGGCTATGAAGGCTGAAGTTGAAAAACTATTGAAGGCTGGTTTTATTTATCCCATAGCTTTGACAGAATGGGTATCCAATCCTGTTCCGGTTGATAAGAAGCAAGGGACCATACGCATCTATACTGACTTCATAGATTTGAATAAATCTTGTCCTAAGGACAACTATCCCACGCCATTTATAGACCAAATTATAGATGCTTGTGCAGGAAGTGAAGTGTTCTCGTTTATGGATGGTTTCTCTGGATATAATCAAATTCAAATAAAACCAGAAGACCAACATAAAACTTCTTTCATTTGTCCTTGGGGTACCTTCGCATACAAAAAAATGCCCTTTGGATTGAAAAATGCTAGGGAAACCTTTCAACGGGCTATGAACTTTGCCTTCCATGATATCAAATCCATTGTCGAACCTTACCTTGATGATCTACCTGCACATTCTCGTAAGAGGATTCAACATCCAGATCATTTACAATTGATATTTGAGAGATGCAAATACTATAAGATCCACTTGAATCCCCACAAGTGTGTATTCTATGTCGATTCAAGAAGATTGCTCGGGTTCATTGTCTCTAATAGAGGCATCTAGGTGGATCCACTAAAAGCAGAGGCCATTGTAAATCTGCCTCCTCCTCGTTCTATCAGGAAACTTCAAAGCCTGCAAGGGAAGTCTAATTTTCTTCGACGTTTTATTGTTAACTATGCCAAGATTACCAAGGGTTTCATGCGCCTGCTTAAATAGGACACCCCATTTGTATGGGATGAAACTGTACAAATTGCTTTTGAGGCATTGAAAAGAGCTTTTCTATCAGCACCCTTACTGTGTCCGCCAGATTATTCTAGGGATTTTATATTGTATTTGGCCGCGTCTGAGTCGACCATTGGGGTAGTACTGGTCCAGGAGAATGATAAACTTGTAGAGCATGTCGTTTACTATCTTAGCCGTGCTTTGGCTGGACCTGAACTTAGGTACTCCCACATTGATAAATTAGCCTTAGCAGCTATCTATGCTGTTCAAAGGTTATGTCACTACATTTTACTAAGGACCACAATAGTAGTGGCAGATGTGAATCCTTTTCAATATGTTTTGTCCCGACGGATTGTTGGGGGGGAATTCAATAAATGGATAGTCATTCTCCAAGAGTTTGACTTGGATTTTCAGTCCACTAAGTCTAAAAACTCCTTATTTTTTGCTAAGCTTATAGCATAATTTCCTACTGAAGAAGATGTAGTCGTTGAAGATGACTCATTCCCAGATGAGCATATCTTCTTGATATCCACCTTTGATCCTTGGTACGGGGATATTCTTATATATCTCTAGACTTTGAAGTATCCTGCAGCTTCCTCATGGGAGGAACGACATAAATTACACCTTCATGCTAAGAACTACCTCATCATAGGAGATACATTATATCGAAGAGGGATAGATTCCATTTTGCGTCGATGTCTTACCCATGAGGAAGTGAAGATTGTCCTGAATGATTCCCATAGTGGAGCATGTGGGGGTCATTTATCTGGGTTAGCAACGACCCAGAAGATATTACGTGCCAGTTATTTATGGCCCATGATATTCAAAGATTGTGTGGAAGCAGTGAAACGATGTCATCCTTGTCAACTTTACACTAGGAAAATGCGGTCACATCCCGCTCCGTTGTTTCTCGTTGTCTCGGTAGGACCCTTCATGAAATGGGGGATTGATTACATGACATGCAACCCAGCCTTGGCTGGGGGGCATAAATATATTATTGTCGCTGTTGACTATTTTACGAAATGGGCAGAGGCAATGTCTACTTTTAAAGTCGACGGGGAAACAACAACTTTCTTCGTATTCAATTAGATTATAGCACGGTTTGGTATACCCAAAGTGATTGTCACTGACCATGGTAGTCATTTTCAAAATAGCATGATGACAGAACTAACCACTATGCTTGGATTCAAACAAGAACATTCATCTTTGTACTATCCGTAAGAAAATGGTCAGGTTGAGGCTGTAAACAAGACTTTGAAGACCATCCTCAAACATGCAATTGATGCAACCTGTTCTAACTGGCACATCATGCTATATCCTGCTCTTTGGGCATACCGAACTAATGTAAAAACTGCTATGGGTTTCTCCCCCTTCCAACTCATCCATGGAGTGGAAGCAGTTACCCCGATTGAGTGTGAAATCCTGTCTTTAAAAATAGCTATTCATGTGTTACCCGATACGACAGAGCTTGAAGAACATCTGGTACATTTAGAACACCTTGATGAACAGTGTAGAGATGTGCTGACTGCTAATCAATCTCACAAGAATAGGGTCAAAAATCAATATGATAAGTCGATCAAACCTCGGATTTTCTTTGAGGGGGATTTTGTTTTGCTTTGGGACCAAGACAAAGAACCCCTGGGGGTAGGAAAATTCAAGGCCATGTGGTTAGGGCCTTATGTCTTGTCGAAGGTTTTAAAGAAGGGTGCATATGAGTTAATTTATTTTGATGGGGACAAGCTGCCTAAGCCTAGAAATGGGCTCTACTTGAAAAAATACTATGCTTAGGCTTAGCGCTTTTTCTTGCATGTATTTTTATGTACATTAGTTTGTTGGTTTTGTTTTTTATACCATCTGTTGGTTGTTGCAGATGTCTTCTGAGAGGTATCTAGGTTTCACCGATGGCGCCAACCACCACACTTATAATCTAGCTTCAGCAGCATGGGTCATTTACTCTCCCTCGGGATAGCTAGTTGCCGCAGGAGGCGCTTGCTGAGGTCCTGCTTCTAATAATGTTGCTGAATATAAGGTTGTAATTGAGCTTCAATGGGATGCTTTGTCACGTGGTACCACCCAGCTCGAAGTCCGTCTGGACTCTCAACTGGTGGTTTCCCAGCTCAATCGAGCTTATCAGGTGCGAAACCGTATTCTATTACGTCAGTTCATGCAAATTAGGTTATTGGAAAGAAATTTTGAATTTATTATGTTCAATCACATTCCAAGAAATCAGAATTCATTGACTAATGTATATGCTAATTACATTTTAGATTGGCATATAACACACATTTCATAAAAATATATAGCATGCACATAAAAAAAACTTGTAAATAAACTGACAACATATATATATATATATATATATATATATATATATATATATATATATATATATATCTGTCCATAGATAGGTTGAGTCTGATCCTTAGATCCAGTCATAACTGTATAATATACAAAAATATACAAAATGTGGATCGCAGTCCATCAAAATGTCCTAGATCTAAACAGGACCACCTTGGTCACTTGGACCACCTTGGTCCCCGTGGTCTCTCTGTACTCTAGCTTCCTTAGCCTCTTCGGCTTCAGCAACCTCCACAGCATCTATGTACACAAGAACTGCTCTAGACACCTGCCTCAAAAGGTGTAACCAAACAGGTGGAACTCCAACCAAAAACTCCTGCATGATGGTTGGGATATGCTCTATCCGCAAAGTGGGAACTCTTTGGGTAAGCCTGGCTAGCTTCCCCTCTAGAACCCTAATAAGCCCCGGGTCTTCGCCTACAATAGGACAAACAAACATACATGGATGCCCCTCAGGGAGGATTGGTCCAATATCTGCATTTTGACATGTTTATAGGATTAAGACTTGTACACATGTATATATCTATCATTTTAAAATTCATAAAATTTTTAAAAATTTTGAAAATCAAAAATTACCTTGCTCTCCCCATGCTCCTCCTGGAGGGAGGACAAGATCTAGATCACCTCAAAAATCCATCTCGGCATACGAAAAATACTCTAGTGCCTGTAGCTTCCGCTCCCACCAGATGTGGAAGTCATCATCATACACACTCTGCACTGAGTCTCCTCCTCCTTGATGGAGGAAGATGTCTCCCCATCTGCTCAGCCTTGGCTGACGTGGAGATCGGACCGGTAGGGGTATGGCATGGCTCAACTCTGGTACTCTCTCTCAAGGAAGGCAACCAATATTCTAGAATACCCAAAGTTTTTCCGCCTTCCTCTCTTGCAATCAGAGAGTTGTTTTCTCATAATTGGGACAACTCCTGAACACCAATCATACAGGGCACCCTGCGTACAATCCACTGCCAACCTCATTTGGTTCCATGTAGCTATATGTAATGAAGAGGATCTTGCAATCCTCACAATGGTGCTCATCAGTACCTATAGTGTGAAATCACGGATATGTGCAGGGACATAGCTCCCTCTCTTCTGGGTACTTGGTGTGCAGTACACATCAATGTAGTTCTGGACACTTAAAGGATCACCGCCCTTGCCGGTGCCCTCTAATTTGACCCGTGCTCCTCGTCATGACAGGCCAGCAATAAAATATATGTCCTCGGAAGTAATTTCCAAAGTCTCACCCTATAGGTCAAACATCCCTAAATCATGATCCCAATAGTTTATCATAAACTCCAATAAACGGACATTGGCCCGCATGGGTGATGTGCAAAAGAATTTTAATAACCCACTTGTTCGTAAAGCATGTATGGTGGGCACACTTTGGAGCGCTTCTTGGTCCATATTCTCATGTTCCTGTTCCCTCCATTCCAAGACCATCTTCACACCTAGAAAAACAAGTATTATGAATCATCAATTTCATATAAAATTTCAAATTTTTTGCCTTAATTTAGCTTTTTATCCTTCACGCAGTACACGCGGCTGTCTAGTTAGACATGTCGCGTACTGTACGTGACTGTCTCTAAAGGAAACCTGCGTACAGAACGCTTGTATGCGAGTGTACACACTGTGAACCCGCATACACGCCGTGACATGCTTTAGGATGCTTAAAACAATGAAATTGGGACTCAAATTTGAAAATTGCTAGGCTCAAATTGAAGAGCTCGGGGTGTAGGCTTACCTGCAACTTGCGGAATCGGATTTCGTCCACTAGATTTTCCACACTGATCGAATGAAGGTGGAGGTAAAAAATTGCTTCTTATGGCTAAAAATCAAAATGGTGAGGTTTGTTTTAATTTTTGAACTATTTATAGAAATTTTATTTCTAAAAGTGGGTTTTTTCCTATAGTTTGAAATGTATTCAACTAATACCATATCTATTTATTCCTTGTAACAGGTTTTTCATCATTATAAAGTGTTTTTTGCTCCCATAGGGTGGTTTTGACATTTCTATTGCATTTTTTGCATCTATATTTAATCCACGTTCACCTTAGCAATTAACATTTTTCCACGAACTATGGTATTTTAAAACCATTAGTTTCCTGTCTTTACCATTGTTCTTCCATGGATAGGACCTTCTTTTCATGAGTATCCTCCTTTAAAACCTATGTTGTCTTTTGATACTCATGTCACAGTTGTTTCAGGTATAGGGGTATCCTTTTAGCTATTTTTCACGCCAAATAGAGCTTCTTTTCGAGTCTCTTTTTACAAGCTATCCCTTTATAGGACTCCCTGCCCTTATGGAGTTTTTTTAGGCCCAGTTCTGACTCCTTAAAAATAGACTTGACTGCCGAGTTAACTTTTCCATTCAAGGTTGTCAAGAATATGTGAATGGGCATCCACATTGGTGGTAGGTTATCTTTTTCTTGGACCATGCAGAATAATACAAGAAAGGATCCCTCTCTTTTCTATTTGAATTGAGAAGAGTATTCTCAGGCATAGGTTTATCACTTTTCCGGACCTGAGGGACTAAATTTACAGAAAAGGAACTCCCAGTATGAGCTTAGTTTTCTCTTTTTCGTGTTCTAGACCTAAACATGAAAAATATTTCAAGTGTACTTTGTGTCTTTGTCATGCTTGTTAAACACTAAAGAACAAAGAAACAAGTTTATTGTTGTAAGCCCCATTTCTCGTACTCAAATGGATCTTTCCAAGTGATATTGCTTTCCTTCACACTCGTAAAACTCAAGTTATTCATGCTATTCTGGAAGGAGAGTTGGGTAGGTGGTAATTTAACCTTTTTCGAACCTCCCTGACTAAGTACGAAAAAGGTTCACCTTTTCTTCTACTGAAGTTAAGAGAGTTCTTCTATGGTATGTTTTATACTTTTCCGGCCTCAGGAGACTAAATTGGATGAAAAAGGACCCCCCTGGAGTCTTCTTTGGAGTTTCCAGACTCTCTAAATGTGAAAACACCAGCTGAGCATGTACTAGTTTGGGCTCATTAAATCCATGAATCAGTGACACTATCAAGCATTATTTTCTCTTTTCTTCAAGCTTGTTTAAAAATAAAGAGAGATCCGAGTTGACTTTCCTGGACTCATTAAAATTTAACAGGGAAGGTAAGGAAGAATTTTTCTCTTGTTTTTAGTTAGTGGCAGTATGTCATCCTTGAACATAGCACTCTTTGTTTTTTCTGCTACCCATGTCTCAGTGTTCACTTTCAGTTCGGATAATACTTCGAGTTTATTAGTGCTCCTCTTGTTCGTTATACTTGGGGAATCTGTTCATGTCTCCTACATGATAGATAAGTCTAGTTGTTCTATCTATAAAGGTAAAATCTGCCATGGGTTATCTCTGTGTCGTGCTCACTGTTCAAGGACTCAACCCAATGTTTGATCTTTAGCCTGATCCCATCATTGTTATATATGTTATCTCTTGTGTCTCCCTTCCTTTTCCCAGTTCCTAGTCTCTCTTGTGATCCGTTGGAGGATCTATTGCCTTCCTTATCACAGTATGGTTCCGTTTCAGCACTTCCTGATGACGAAGACCTAGATTTTTTATCATAGTACCTCATGATTCATTTCTATTATTGATGAATTCCTTTGCTTCAGTTGTTGATTATCACCTATTGATTAACAAACTGTTGAATCCATTCCATGTTTGACTTCAGACTACATTTATTCACATGGCTTGGATTGTACTAGTTCTTTGGGATTGTTTATGAAGACCTTAGTTCCTCACCTATGGACTAAGTTGCACAAGACTATGTTTCATTTATTATTCATAGCTTCCAGATCTTTGCAGACTCATCATTATTATATATTGTGGCTTCGATCCACCTTTGTAATATACGTGGTCTTGTACCCGTATCATATGATGTACTCAAATATTGTAAAGGAGCTAGTGTTCTAGTATATTGAACATAGCATCCTCAGATATGACTTTGACTATGACATTATTATGTATTTGTTTCAGGTACTACCTCTGCTCCACTGGATTTCTGAGTTCTCCAAAGATAAATATTATAATGTATTTCAGCCATCACTTCCCTCTGACCTCACACATTAGGGGGCATCTGTTATCAACCCAAATGGCACTTCTCCATCCGAGTGCCGACATTTCCTATGTTGGTGCACAAAAGGACATTTATGGATTGAAGGTTTCCTAAAACACTATAGATAGGCATGTTATGAAATACATTCATTATCCATCCAGCTTGCCATTTTTACCCTTTAATATGTCAATTGTTGTACGAGCCTTTTCCTATATGCAACCCGCGTACATACGCGACTTTTCCTACTGCATGTCATGTACTGTACACGAGTATTTGTCATTGCAACCCGTGTACAGATCTGTATGCGGGTTTCCCTTAGAGAAACTCGCATGTCATACGTGGGTTTCTAGTATCAATACTCGCATACACTTTCCTTTGACATTAAAAATAATAAATCGCGATTATTTGAGATTTGTTAAGCCCTTAACTATAACCATCTTAACTGTCTCAACCTCCTCAACCCTCGAAACTGCCTTATTTCACTAAGTATAAATAAAGGCCTTGGGGAGGGTATTAATCAATCATACTTGGAGAGCAAAGTTATGCTGGTGGTATCTATTCAGAAGTATTTGGAGCAGTAGAACTTAGAATCCTTTGGTTGCAGAGGAGTCCTTGTTTCAGGCGTTGGGTTGTAATCTTAACTCATTCACTATTGTTAATAAAGAGAATCCTTATTTTAAATGTGTTTTGAATGTCTTTCATGTATCATGGTTTGATGAATATTTATGATTAAGCACTCTATATACTATTTATCTAACCTGTCCTATATACATGTATAAGCTTGCACTTGGAGGATTTGCTCTTTATAGGTGAAGGAGAAACATCCCTGAAAGATTTGGAGGAGAAGCAGAGCGGGAGAAGACAAATCTTGGATCAACCGTCGTGAATCGGGTGAGTCTATCCTATCTTCTTGTTTCCTTTCTATACTTTAAAGTTGATTTCGTGCAAGTTTTAAGAGTATGTTGGTAACCCCAAACCTTCAGTTATAAGGTGTTTATTCCTGTACAACACTTTCCTATGAACATCCGAGAGATGTTCACTTGATAGCTGCAAAGTATGTATTGAGGTTCCTAAAGGGTATAGTGGATTATAGGATCAAGTATGATGTGAATCATAAGATTAACCTACATGGCTATGTTGATTCAGATTGGGAAGGTAGCACCATTGATATGAAGAGCACTTCGGGTTGCTTCTTTATTTTGGGATCTGGCATGATCTTCTGGTTCAGCTGGAAACAATCTTCCATGGTGCTAAGTACAACCGAGGGAGAGTATGTTACCACTTTCTCAGCTAGTTATAAGGAAATGTGGCTATGGAAGCTACTGTCTGATTTGTTTGATATCCAATTAGATGTGACTTCTATATCCTACGACAATCAAAGTTGCGTGAAGCTGTCAGAGAACCCTATGTTCCATGACAAGTTGAAGCAGATAGAGATAAAGTTCTACTATATTAGGGATATGGTGCAGAGAGGAGCAGTGAAGCCCCAGTATGTGGTAATGTACAAGTAGATATCTGATGTGTTGACCAATCCTCTAGCTAGAGTGAAGTTCGAGTACTTTAGAGAAATAATTGGTGTGATCCAGAACGAGATCCCTCTAAAGAGGGAGTGATGGGTTCTATCATAGCTGGAGAGACAGGTTGTCTAAGCATAAAATCTTGGCGAAGATCATAGGTTGCTCAGATGTAATCAGTCATGTAGGTTGTCCTTGGATGTAGTAAGTCCTAGTGAAGCTCGCAGGTTATCCTTGGACGTTATTAGTCGTGTAGGTTGTCTGAGTGTAAATAGGAGTCCTGGCATGACATGCAGGTTACTCAGACGTAATATGTCATGGGATAGGTTATTCGAATGTAAATATGATCCCTGAAGTGGTACGTGGGTTATTTGAATGTAATAAGTCTTGAGACATGTTATTCAAATGTAAATATGACCCCTGGCATGGTACCTGGGTTATTCAAATGTAATACATCCCATGGGTTGTTCGAGTGTAAATAGAAGCCCTGGTGTGGTACACAGATTACTCAGATGTAATAATCCTCGAAGGTTATCTGAACAAAAAATATATTGGAAGCAGGTTGTTCAGATGTAATAAGTCCTTGAGGTTGACCTAGAACGTAAAATCCCAGGTGTACCAAGTTGTTCGATCGCAATCACTCCTTACATATGTGTGAGTGTGTGTGTGTGTGTTCCCATGTTATAGATGATAAGGTCACAAGCCACTTGAGGTGCACCTAGGAAGTTCTCCTATGCCGGTAGAATGTAGGTTGGTCATGGAGAGACGTAATGCACATGGTGTGCTCCTGGGAGATTCTCGCATAGTGGAAGTTGCATGTTGTATCGATGATGTGAAAGATCCTAGCATACTCCTATGGTGATAGAAAGCATGTTGTCTGCATCTGGGTTGTGCTCTATGTGCTATGTGTGTTTTGGTTTGTTTTGTGTAAGACAAAAGAGATGATATGGATATGACAAGATAAAGGTAGGAGACACAGGTTATTGATGTGTCAATGTAAAGAAGGTCTTGGACTGTTCCTACATGATGGATTTCTTGTAGATGTGATGAATGCCTGAATGGGGACTAGGCCTACACCTAACATGAAAAAGGGTTGGCTCTGTAGACCGATGAAAAATAGTACCATTTGATGATAGATGAGATGATGATGATGGAAACAACTATGATGATGACTCTATGATGATGACTGGACCAGATGTGTTGATGACTGTGGAAGAGAGAGAATACCTTACTATTTAAGAGGGAGTGTTGATGTATTTGTAACTTCGGAAGATATTCTGATGTATATTATCATTGTATGTTGTTGTAACCCCATCGGATATGTTTTTTCCTCCTTTCGAGAAGTCATTATTGTGTATACACCTTGAGGTACAACCTCCATTGCAATTCAGGGAAATAGTCCCTAGTATAACATCATGTAATGTACTTTTGGAGTCTCTCTAGGAGAAGTAGGCCATGTTAGGGTGAGAGGTTGGCCCTAGTCATGTAATAGGTCAGTCACTTGAAAGTTATAAATAGGGAGGATCCCTCCCTCATTTATACACACATCACACTCACTCAAGTTCACATGAGAGATAGAGATAGGAAAGGAGGAGAGATAGATAGCTCATGAATACTTCTTATTACTAGGTTTGTTCATCTTATGATATATTCTTTGTGACTATACTATTCTGAGAAAGTTTGCATGGTTTTCTCCTTTATGGTTTCCATGATGAAAATATATGTGTCTTGTGTATGTGTTCTATATTATGCATATTGATGTAATTGTTATTCTTTCAGATAAAGATCCTAACTAAGCTAATAAGATCTAGAAAAACTAACACCGTTTCCCCTACACTTTTTGGAATTTACATTGATAAGCTAGAAGGTTGTTTAGAAGAATAAGGCCATGCTAGCATGGATTTAGCAGAATTAGTCATCATGCTTCTTCTTTATGTTGATGATATAGTTCTTATGGAAAGGCGACCTTATGATCTTGACAATAAATTAAGAATTCTGAAGGATTTATTCTCTAATATGGGCATGATCGTTAACACCGACAGAACC
The DNA here is from genome assembly GCA_001517045.1 of Pseudotsuga menziesii. NCBI lineage: Eukaryota > Viridiplantae > Streptophyta > Pinopsida > Pinales > Pinaceae > Pseudotsuga > Pseudotsuga menziesii. The sequence goes on from LPNX011133917.1 coordinate 684,410, forward strand.
AAAGTCATGATTATCAAATCCAATAAGGGTACTTATGACAAGTTTGCATATGACAACAAAAACCTAGAGGAAGTAACTTCTTATAAACATCTAGGAATTGACTTCCATCACAACCTCAATTGGAACTATAGCATCGCGAAGAGGAATAATGGAGGGTGTAAATCCTACTTTGGTCTAGGAAACAACTGTAAATAGACAAAACTTGTGATGTGGGACAAAAAGAAATTCCTCTTTGAAATGGTCATAACTCCCGTTATTTTATATGGCTATGAATATTGGGGATTCAACATTTCCAAAGAATATTGGCGAATAATTCAGAAAATATAGAAGTGGTTTATTACTTATAATATTAATATTAATACCAATACACCCTATCCTATTATCCTCTTAGAAGAGGAGTTCTACCCCATTAATAGCGTGGTTATGATTAGATATTTAATATACATGCACAAATTAAACAATATAAGAGACCACCAACTTCCTATAATTTCTCTCAACTCCATCCAAAACCTTCTACGCCTCAAGTGGGGGTGGATTAAAGATTCCATGACTTGGTTAAATTATTTGGGGATTGACAAAACTGCCACTTTGCAAAATATCGATAACATTAAAAATATTATTATTTCTACGTTCAAAGATAAAATGTGGTGAAAGGAAGATTTAGTGGTTAAATGAAAATTATGTTATTATAAAGAGACCGGTAATCCTAATCTAGATGATGAAAACTATCTTTCTATATTAATTAGCTCAAATAAAAAAATTAATATTTCCAATATTAGAATGATCTCTTATGAGTTTCATAGTGAAACTGGGAGCAGGACAACCCCTAAAATGTCATGGGACAAAATGATTTTCCATCTTTGTGAGTCTATGAGTGGTGAAGGTGAAAATCATGTTATCTTAGAATTCCCTTCCTACACACACATTAGATCTCAATTCCATAATATTTTCTCCAACATTGACCTTTCTAACCTTCTAACTCCTCCAAACTATGGTGAGTTAGGGTTGCTCTTCTTTAAGCTTTTTAAGCATAGGAACAATCTTTTAAAACAAATCAAATAATTTATGTATTATATTTTTTCTAATGTACAATAGACCAAATTTGGTCTCAATGGATGTTAAAAATCATCATCATCGTCAATTTTATTTATTTTTAATTATTTGTGTATTTTTTTAAACTTCAAATCTATTTAAAAAATTCCACATTTTAATTTTTTTAAATACTTTTTTTCAATTCACATTTTCAAATTCATTGGGCTTTATTTTTTAGAGAAATTTACATATTGTTAATTAAAACTAGGGTTTCTCTTCTTTTGGAAATGAATACAACTATAAGTCAACTAAAGAAAGGGGTGCCACATGTAGCACCAATTTTTGTTTTCAGGTTTTGATTGCACCAACACCAACCTAGATTTATAAAAGGTCATAAATTTAGCCATGAAGAAAGGGTGCTACCATTCACACAACCTTTTTATTCAAGGGTTTATTTAGGGTTTTGATTGCATCGACACTGGTCGGAGTTGCCAAAAAGTTGTAATTTTATCCCCAAAAAATTATGATACCGATAGCACCACTTTTCGATTCGTGGGTTTCTTTTGATGTTTTTTGTGCAAAAATATGAGTTGTTATGGCAAGAGTTCTCATTTTAAGTATAAATTTCTCGCTAGGGTTCATAATGTGTTATTTTTATGGACTTTTCAGTGATGTAATAATTTCAAAAATTTATAGCTGTAGTAACCAACTTTATAAATTAACAAGTAAAACAATTCCTACGACAAAAAAATAAATATTTTTGTATTTTTCCACAAAATATTTGATTTTTTTAGGGTTTTTCTATATTTTTTAATTTGTGTAGTATATAGTGCATGAATTTGATAAAAAGAGAGTTAAATGAAGAACATGGAATAAGACTCAGGTCTTGTTCCTTTTGGGAACCGAGAAATTGGGTTTAACGTTCCTTCTAAGAATTGACAATCTAATATTTGTATGAATTAGGGAGAAACCATAAAACCCTAGGTTGCATTAGTTTTTACTTAATTAGCACAAAGAAGTATGCCAAGGCACAACAAAAGAGATACCCTCTAAGAAAGGATGTCTTACTTACAAGATTATATTATTATGTATAAGAACTTAGGCTACTCTCACATCCTCTAGTATTGCAAGTCAAGAGACATCGAGATATTACCTCAATTGAATAATAAAATAGAAGAGAGTAGCATCCAAAGTGTCATTTCACCTTAATAAAGCCTTGCAAAATAGTAAATAATCCTCCACAACAAAAAATATCTCTTGTAAAACCCTATAACGCTTAAGAAAGGATGTGTACACCACTTATTGTAGAAATGGAAGCTCTAATGCTACAATTAAAGATGCTAAGAAGAAGCACATGAAATAGATCTTGCTACTAAGATAATTCTCACAAACATACATAGGAAAAATAGAGATAATAATAGAGATTGAATCACATGAATGAAGAGATGAATATTGGAGTGTATCCTTCCATTGAATAATGATGAATAATAGTGTACATAAATAATACATCCCTCATAGGTAAAATCGAGTTGTATTGGAGAAAACTCATCAATATAAAAAAGATAGACTTACTAAATATGATAAACCCCCATAGGTGGCTAAAGCACTTCCCAAATCATTCAAGGACATCATGAATTAGAAAAAACATGAGTGCGTTGTCATGTATGATGGAAAAACATGCTAATCTTGGAATATGGAGAGAAAATCATGGAGGATGGATTGGAAACAAAAGATAATAATTTCCTAGTTGACTAGATTTACCTTATCCATAGAAAAGAAGGAATAAAGCAGTAAAAGATAGAATATGTAGGAAAGCTCATTTACTAATTCTAGAAGTCAATAAATTGGAAAGTGTCAACCTAGAATCATGATTAAAGCGCTCCTTGGGTATATATGGAAAGTGTTGACCATGTGGTGCAAGTAGATGACAACTATCTAGGCCAGTGGGTAGGAAATTAATCAAAATTGATTAAATATTTTATACTAAGTTATGAAGTGGGTTTATTATATTCCCATACCCCCCTTTAATTCTAAATTTATGATTTTTATGTCTGAAATATAGGTGTATATAGGTCCCATCAACAAGGCTATGGTCACCCTTTACAATTATTCATGTCCAGAAAAGTGAGGAAAGAGGAAAAACCACATGGGGAAAATCCTCCCTCGAGAAAGGAAAAGACACAAAATTTGAATAACATGTATTCAATAGCTATTTATATTCACTTGAATGAGCTGAATGAACTACTTCTGGTGAAATAATTGATGAATAATCTTGTAGACTCCATGATCATGCGCCAAAGTGTAGAATCTGTAAGAAAGAATAAGAGAGACTCCTTGTATCTCATCATCTGATGAAGTAGGAGAATTATATGAATTATTATTGTTGATAAAATACTATGATATGAAAACAAAATCTGAAATGGAAAATAGATATGTGCATACTCCTTCCCAAAGAGTACAAAAAATAAGACAATTTGTTACACAATCAGTTCCTTGTATAGCAGCAAAATTGTGATGTAAATCACAAATAATTCTTCCAATATGATACAGTGCCTTACCAGATCTGACATGAGGCTGAAAATACTCTGATATATCAAAAACATTATCATATGGAACATAAAATACAAAGGCTTCAGTGACTCCATGAGGATATAGAGGTAGACTAGGAAAAGTATGAACAACTGGGAAAAACTAATGAGTGTAAAAATATCAATGATGAATGGACTTGAGATCTGAACCATAACTGTTTAGAATAGATCCAAACATGTTTAATATAATTCCAATTATGACTAATTTCATGGATAACCAACCAATGAGAGATATTAAATACTTCAAACCATGTAATATAAGTAACATTGAATAAGAGACCAGTGATGAATCAACTAGTGAACTTGGGATTTGTATAGTCTTAGGACTATTCAAAAGTATGGTAGATGGTATGGATGGTGGTATTAATGATGTAATTACATGTATATAATCCTAAAAACATTATTGTAAATCATAATTATGAAGTGATGAAGATTTGCTTAAAGACAAGTCAGGATCTAGTGAAGAATCACAATTATTGAGAGATGAATCTAAGAGACTGATAGGTGGATTATCAAAGAAATGATATGATATTTATGATTATTATATATATCATAAAATGAATATATACCATATATTTGAGGAAATTATTTAACTATAGCACTCAAGGCATAGTTTATATCACCTTGTAACTGCGCACTATGACCGTGTTCTGAGGAATCAACAGGCTTCTCTAGCTTATGTGGAACTTCGATGTTGTGCTTCTCAAGAAGCTTAGACATGATTTCCATATTATTATTGAAAAATTTATTCTATGGATGAAATCCCTTGATGCAATAATAACACTTGGATTTTCTCCCTTTCTTCTTGACTTTCTTCATTTAATCTTCATCAGTAGGATTCGAACTTTCATCTTCAATTTATGACTTTGGCTTCTCTTTCACAATTTTTTTTCTTTGGATTTGATAATATTTATTCCTTGAACTATGAGAGCATGATCCTTTCCCTTGGAATATTTAATATCACCCATATGGATCAATTTATCTTGCTCCTTTGTTAGTGAATCAAATAAAGTACATAAATAAGGCATTTTCCAGTTAGAAACAACAAGCCTAGTAGCATGACACAAAAATTGAGTATTCAAGACCCAATTTTGAAAGAATGGAAAGGATTAGTTGATCATGTTTCTTTTCAATCCCACAATTCTTGAGCATTAGAACAAGTGACTTGAATTTGGTGAAGAAACCCTCAATAGAATGGAAAATGATTGGACTCATTGAGAATAAATCAATCTCCAACTGATGCGCTCTTAACTCATCTTGAACTCCAAAGAGAGACTCAAGGTTGTTCCATACTTGGTTTGGAGTGGTCAAACCATCTATATTAAAGAGTATATCAGGATAAATATGGAGGAAAAACCAATCCATAGGCTTCATCCAACCTATTATTCCACTTAGCTTTCTCAACAATAGCATTTGGTTCATTCTCCAAAGCTACAGTAACTTTATATAATCCTTATTCTTCAATAGGATGCCAATTTTGTCTTTCCATTCATGATAGCTGAAGGATATCAGGATCATAGATGAAGAATAATCCATACTTATATGTTTATGTGCTCAAGGAGAAACTCTTTGCAACCTGCACAAATAAAACTAGGAGAAAATCTTGTAAGCTTAATAAAAAGCTCTACTTCAGAGAGGAATAGGAGACCGGATGCACTCTACTAGAGAGAAAAAATATCCCCTCAACTTTGTTGAACCTGGAAAAACTTGTGCTCTGATACCATGTATAAATAGAATCTCTAATTCTATGATTAAAGATTCTAAGAAGAAGCACATGAAGTAGATTTTTCTACTAAGATAATTCTCACAAGCATACACAAGAAAAATAGAGAGAAGAATAGAGACTGAATCACATGAATGAAGAGATAAATATTGGAGTGTGTCCTTCCATTGAATAATGATGAATAATAGTGTACATAAATATAACATCCCTCATAGGAAAAATTGAGTTGTATTGGAGACAACTCATCAAGCTCAGAATGTAGACTTATTAACTATGATAAACCTCCATAGGTGGCTAAAGCACTTCTCAAATCAGTCAAGGACCTCACGAATTAGAAAAATCATGAGTGATTTGTCATGTATGATGGAAAAACATGCTAATCCTAGAATATGGAGATAAAATCATGGAGGGTGGGTTGGAAACAAAAGATATGAGTTTCCTAGTTGACTAGATTTACCTTATCCACATAAAAGCTGGAATAAAGAAGTAAAAGACATAATTTGCAGGAAAACACAGTTACTAATTTTGGAAGTCAATAAAGTGGATAGGATTAACCTGTAATAAGGATTAAATCACTCTTGGGGTATATATGGCAAGTGTTGACCATGTGGTGCAAGTGGATGCTAACTATCTAGGCTAGTGAGTAGGAAATTAATCAAAAATCATTAAATATTGTATCCTAAATTATGAAGTGGGTTTATTATATTCCCACACTTATTTGTTCATGAACAAAAGAAGAAAAAAAATATCTTATTTGATCCCATGATCTTGAGTTACATATGAGGAGGAGTTTCCTAATTTATATGTGAAAAGACTAACTTAAATCTCCTTTAGATCTGACCTACCTAAAATGTCCTTAAAATGACATTTAATGATTTTTTAGGGTTTGTCACCCGAAATTTGAGGACTAAACCTCATAAATAATAAAATAATAATAAAAATGATGAAATGATGCAACATGATGAAAATTTGAGATCAGAAGGAGGATGCCATGCCCCATCTAAATCCACCATTGTTATTTTTCCCTCAACACCCTCCTTCTTTAGGTTGTAGAACCTCTGCATGCTTACTTAAAAGGTGGATACTTTGCTCTTAATGAATAGGATGACTAAGAGGGAGGATTAGTAAAACTAAAATAGGTCTAATGGGGGTATTTATGAGGTGTTCTAAGGTGGGTGTCATAAACCTTACAAAATAAATCACCTCTACAAATATTAAAACATAAGTGTGGATGGGAGCCTCAAGACATGTGTCCTAATGGATCTATCCCAAGAAGAATTGTAGCACCCACCCAGGGAATAAATTCCCAACATGATGGGGGACTTCTTCCCATCAAGAGTTGGTTAGCAAAGGGACAAGGACAATACTCCTTTAATTGGGAACCAACATAACACTCCATGACCAAACCAAGGGTTTTGAGCCATGCTAGACCAACTTTTTTACATAAAACAAGCCCCAACTTGGAATTCACAATGAAAAAAAGGTCCCTTCCTCTTTGGTACACTTGTTAGGGCACACTACAAAGGATCTGGACGGTAACACTAGTTGTCTGGGTTGAGTTACGAATGGAGGAATATACTATAGGGATCTTAGGTGCAATAGATGATTTACACACATCTCAGTCTAAGCTCAACTCAAGTTCTTCTTCCATAGTACTAGACTTATTTTTTCTGGTCACTTCTTCTTTTCCACTGTCTATTTCTATCATGGATTCCTAGCAGTGATTTCAAGTAGAATGTAGATTGTACCTTATGCAATTTTGGATTTTTGCACACTATAACATTGGAAAAAATTCTTGTTAAACACTTGCTCAGTTAAATAATATGGGAGGGAACCAATCTTAAATATCTCAATATTTGCAGCATGAGGTTTCACAAATGTGTTGTCCCTATCATTCCAAACCAAATTTTCCTTGCATGCACATACACCAAGGCTTAGAGAATCCTCAAAATAGGGGTGGTGACCAAAATCATGTGATTATACCACTTCCTTAACATGGCATCGTTGAATGAAATGCTATGGGTATCACTGCAGTTTTTCCATGGCTCATATCATAAGGCTATCACTCTTCTATTTTATTTTGAATACAACTTCCCACTCTTCCAAAATTTTCCACTTCCACATGGAAAATTACACCAGTACGTATCTTAAAAAAAGTATGTGGATGGTGCATGGGAATCTACATAGGATTGGAGTAGTTTATCTAAGATAAATATACACCATTTTAATAGAAATATCTAGACATCAAATTATGCCATAGAGATCACGTTTAGGGGGCATCCACCCGCTGTATATTTTTGCATAACTTGATAAGAGATCAATTAGCATGTGAATTTTCTCCATGGGTTGTCAATCAAAGAAATAAATGCTCCATTACTACCTCTCCTTGTTCCATACCTCTTGTATAGGTTGGAATCATATTTCTTTTGACCATTTTTTTTTCTGCTAAGAATGCTGACAAAAACATCCTAACCTTCCAAGGATGGGCCAATCAATAGGTGGATAGCATTGACATGGATGTGGTAAAAAAATTCCATCCACAAAGAGTGGCTATGCACTTTTTTGATAAGGAAATTGGTGCACTAATATATATGTATATCGGTGGAAACCCACCTATTCCACTAGCTCAAAACAATTGTCCATTGTGGTAGTTTCCTAGTTATTTTTCTACGGTTTTTTGGGTCCCAAAATTTCGGGGCCATTTTGAGGCCCTAAATGACGTTTTATGGTGATTTGGGGGGCCAGATGACTGCCTATAAAATGCAATGAGCCCCCATTCAAAGTTTTAAATCATGTACAGTTCTTTCCAATGGGCTATCAAGCGTCCAAATCTGAGATTGTATGCAAAATTTATTACCTCAGGAAGTTGATTGTTTAACTAACCACCTTGGGGCCACAAACTTTATGATGATTCATCTTCTATGGTTATGTTTTGGACTTTTGGGGTTATTTCCATCATGCTTATTATAAATAGGCCTTTTTTGACTCATTTTGTATCCATCTTGGCATGAATGAGCGCAACAGCCACATCTCTTCTCAAAGATAACTACCACCATTCTAGTTGTTGTATTTACAGTCTGTTCTATTTCCGCCATTTAATATAATATATGATTATTGTATCTCTATTAACTTTGGAATATTTCAATGTTTATGATTCTATATTTGTTCTTTCATTTTGTTCTCACATAAATATTGATCAGTGGTATTAGAGCAATATGCTCTTTCATTGTTTCTCGGCGCATGTCCTCGGCATGTTCAAGGTATAGAGAGTTTGGTATCAAACTAGTTTCACTTGGGGAAGATCATGCTCACTGCCCCAAATGGCCTCCCATGGCGGAAGAAAAGAGAGACAATGGAGCAAGAGATCCTATCAAGTCGTTTCTCGAGGAATCCCTCTCGCGACAAAGCAACGAGATGATGGATATTTTCTCACAAATCCTTCTATGAATGCCGGCAACGACAGTTACACCTTCAATGAGCAGTCATTTGGGGATGCAACTCCCTTCAAGGTTCAAGTGAAATTTAATATTAATTTATTTGAAGGCCAAATCGATGTTGATTTCCTAGATAAGCAGTTGAATGTTCTAGAAGAGTATTTCTCTGTCCACAATTTTTTCTACAGGGAAATACCTTTGCACTCCTTAAGGTGATCCCCCATGTCAAAAACTGGTGGAATACTTATTGGGAGAAAAAATCATCAAACGATTCTGGAATGTTTGAGACAAATCCAACTTGGGCCTCTTTCATAGATGCCATTAAGGAAAAGTATTACCCTGTGGGAAAATATGATGACCAATACACCAAATGGACCATTCTGCGTCAAGAGAGGGACTAGATGGTGTCAGAGTACACCAACAACTTTCATACCTTCCGTACAAAGCTAGGTATCAAGGACTCTAAGCAATACTTGATACTGAGATATCAAAGTGGCCTATATTGGTACATCCAAAATGAGATGGAATTCCTTGACATCTCATCATTTGGATCTGCCTATCGGTATGCTGTCAAAATCGAGGAGAAATTTCAGTAAAAGAACAAGCAAGACTTTGGACCTGCAAATATATCGTAGAAGAAAGGAAAGGGAAACTTTGGCTCATGGAATAGAGGATAAGGAAAGGAAAAATAGTCCTTGCCACAAGCAAAGAAGGGGAATGGAAAGACAAATAAGGAAACCAGTAAGTGGTGCGAGTTTGACAAAATCCCCTAGCACAACACTGATGAATGTCGCTCAACGTATTCATTGGTGGTTGAGATCAAATCTTCAGAATCATATCTTGATTCCGATTCAAAACCCAATTTCATGGTTGTGGACCAGGGGAATTATATCATTGATGTAGAACCCACTGCTATTGTTTCTACCACACATATTCAACTAGAGGATCCTGAAGAGTTAGAGGTAGAGGAGCACCTCTTCCACTCGCAGATGTGGGTGAAGGGAATCCCACTTCATTTACAATGGAAACAAAAAGAACTTGATCTTAGCAAAAGTCATCAAGATATTGGAGCTTCCAACAATGCCACACCTGCAACCATACAACAATGGTTTGGTAAGCAAAGGATGAGGTATCCACATTACTCAACAATGCCTCCTACCATATGGAATCAAGCCTTTCAAAGACGAGGTATTGTTTGATGTGGACCCACTTGAAGTCTGTGATATTCTTTTAGGACAACCATATATGTGGAAGCGGAATGCTATATATGAGTCACGACCTCACAGTGTCATTGTCACTTTGGGAGGACAACTCTATCAGATACTAGAGACAGTTGCACGTGCCACAGTCTCACAGGGTAGTACGACAAGCTCCCACACCAGAAAATTCTCCATCTTCACAATTTCCTCTGAAGGAGAACATCATATCATAGAGATATCCACACCCTCTACGTGCCCTCTGCATAGGGTCTCTCTGCTAAAAATAAATAAGAAGAACATAAAGTGAGTATTCCCTCGTCCATTCGAATACCTCTATAGTGTAAGGCCACATATTGAAGGTGCTCGTCTAGAAACAAATCATCCATACCATTTCAGACAAATGATAACACAAAAACCAGAATTTTTTAATAGCTCCAGTGCTACCATTAGCAGTAATTACATCCCTCTCAGGATGTTAAATAAAGGAAACCTCTTCACTTCAACAAATTTCGCACCAGGAGATCAACTCAACATGCAGTTCGAGATATGAGACAAGATTTGATGCAATGGAGACCATTTCTTCCTAAGCATGGAGGATTGATCTAGATGGAGATCGGTTTCCACCCACCTATTCCACTAGCTCAAAACAATTGTCCATTGTGGCAGTTTCCTAGTTATTTTTCTACGGTTTTTTGGGTCCCAAACCTCTGGGGCCATTTTGAGGCCCTAAACGAAATTTTTTGGCGATTCGGGGGATCAAATGGTTTCCAACAAGATGCATTTGGCCCCAATTGAGAGATGTATATCTCAGATAGATATTTCCAACTAGCCATCGAGCGCCCAAATCAAAGATCGTATGCAAAAGTTATGACCCCAAGAAGTTGACTGTATAACTAACCACCTTGGCGCCACAAAATTTATGACAATTCATATTCTAGGGTTATGTTTTGGAATTTTGGGGTTCTCTCCCTCATGCTTATTATAAATAGGCCCTTTTGGCCTCATTTTTATTCAACTTGGCATGGATGAGCGTATCAGCCACATCTCTTCATAGACATAGCTACCACCATTATAGTTTTTGTATTTATAGTTTATTCTATTTCCACCATTTAATATAATATGTGTTTATTGTATCTTTGTTATCTTTGCAATATGTCTATGTTTATGATTCTATATTTGTTCTTCCATTTCATTCTCACGTAAATCTATATCATGCACCATATAACCTCAACAATGGTGTCGAACACAAGCAAGTCTCTTAGAACCACAAGAGTAAACTTGCATAAGGGTTTGAATGAGGGTTTCCGTATTGTGATCAATTATCTTGCTTCTAATGAAACATAGTCCATGCACACCTCTAGTTTCATGTTTGGAAAGAGATCATCATTTGAAAATTGTTATCCACTAGCTAAGCGATCTTTACTTTCTTGTGCATGTCACCCATAACCTGCGCCGTTGGATTAAAAATATCGATTGTCACTGATTCTTTGGTTCTAGGGGATTCCTTTGATGCTGAAATTTTGCTACCTAAATCCCTATTCTTTCTTGTTGATTGTCTTTGATATACAACATGAATTACTGGTCTTGGTCTTGCACTGGAAACTTGTTTGCACTCAATGTAAATATTATATATCTCTAATGCAATGATTAATAACTATGTAAACACAAAGTGAACACTTAGGTGACATGAATTACTTTTGACCATTACACCAAATTAAATGTGAGAATTGGTGGGTTTATGTACATAAAATACTACACCTTGCATTCATTAATGTGGGATCCATTAATCATGATTTGAGTCAAATCAACCTCTAAAATGTCTAATCAACCCTTAAAGACTCATAAACCCAAAGTATCACCCAAATGAATAAATATATACTAAAGGAAAACAACCAGGAACTTGACTTAGCCAATTATACAAACCATGACTCCTCAAGACTTGTTGGAACAAGAATGAAAGACATGTCATTTCCTTCTAACCATATGCACTTGACATAACTAAATAAAAAAGATTCAACAAAGAAAACACATTGAATGGATATAGTTGTATTTTTTCTCATACCAATTCCAACAAGGTAAATAACTAAAACTTACTAAATTGACAACGGACACAACAAAACCCAAACATAATCCTAAAACCTACCTTGCCTCACTCCATGTAATAGGAATGTGTTAAAATATAATTCAAGTAACTGTATGATATAGATTCAAGCAGGTTCCATTCACTCATCTACGCCTAAGATCACCATCAAGTTTCCCTAGAAGGACAACATGTGAATATTTTAGTTCGAAACCAATAAAATCACCAATTCAATGCATTTGAAGTTTACCTTGATTCTTGAGATATTCATTGCCATATAGGATTACCGAATCATCCTTACAAAAATTCTTGGTCTTGATGTTTCTACCATGCCATTATTTTTGTCTCTCTTTTTCCACAACTACATGAAAATTTTATAGAAACATAGACTCCTATGACTCCATCAGTTCTACCAATTGTTTCACAACCGATTCTTCCTATGTCATTTGAGTATTAGTTGTGATATGCAAACTGGGAACAACAAACTTTGTTGAGACAAAAAAATCCCAACCATAATCTAATTGAAAGGGTTTTTTCTTATCTAGATTCTTATATGTATTTAGGTAGGCCCATATTATTATAGGTACACGCTTGTCCCATTCATCTCTATTAACAGAGTATATCTTATTCAATCCAGTCTTAAAAAATTTGTTGAAAGATTCCACATTGTCATTTTCTTGAGTATGATATGGATTTCTCTTATGATATTGGATGAGAAACTCCCTCATTAAAGTTGTGATAGTGTGTGATCATAAAGTGCATCCCTTGGTCATTGGTTAGAATCTAGGAAATCCAAAATGGATGATAGTATTTTCAAAGATAAAACAAGAAACTTTGTTTGTATAACAATCACATAGGCTTAGATTCTACCCACCTAGTCAAGTAATTAGTTGTGGTAACAATATATCTATATTTGGAATGACAATTAAATTAGTTAATAGGACCAATAAAATCAAAAACCCTTTTTTCAAATGGTTGCAAAGCACAAACATGATGGAGAGGAATTTGATCTCTTCGAGATGTTCTTCCAACTCATTGAAATACAGCAAAAGTCCTAACATAATATCTAGAATCCTTAAACATTATTGGCCACTAGAATCTAGATTATAGTATCTTCCTCGCAATAGAATTACCCCCCACATGGCCTTCTAGAAGTGTTTCCCAACATTCCAATAAAATATCTCAACATTTGTGATTTATGATACACTTACGTAAGATCCCATCAATACCTAGTTTATATAACTATCCTGCAATTAAGTGATAATTTGAATCCCAAACAACCAGGTGATGTTTCTGACTTGCATAATGATTCTTTTGTGTAGGAATCCATGGTTGAAAACAAATTAATCTCTTCCAAATAGTTTGGGAAGGCCTCAACTTGAAACAGTGTTACATTTGGTAGCTGGTTGTCATCAAGGCCATCAAACTCACCTAACTCTATTCATGATAGATGATAAATTCTCACATTATACTTTCTTGGTTTTACTACTACATCAAAAGAGAAATCCTAGAATAATAAAAACCATATGTGAATAAGCCATTCCAAAATTTGCTTATTCTCAAAATAGTTTAGCGCAGAGTGCTCAATGAAAAACTTAAAATGGCCACCCAATAGATAGTTGTGGGACTTATATAATGCATGCATCATATATATCCATTCACACTCAGTATATACCTTGCACCTTTTCTCAGTTGTTTCCAAGTTGTCACCTCATAATTATCTCCCACACTGAAGATATGCGCCCTCCATTAATTCACTGGTGTTAACTACCTCTAACTGACTTGTTAACCGATTGAACTGAACTGAACTAAATGGAAATTACATATGTAATTGAATGGAACTGAATTTAACTAAACATAAATGAATGTAACTAGAAAGAACTGAATAGAAATGAATCTAACTAAACAGAGTTGAATGTAAATGAACAGAACTAGCGATTTTCCACCAGTGTCATCTCCAACAACCACTTTGCATAAATTAAGGAGTTGATTCCTTAATTATCTAAAACTTGTTTTTATCACAACTAAGACTCAACTAATGTCTTATTTATTTGAGTTCTTTTGGAGGCATACATGGGAAATTGAAATTCTCTCTCTATCTATATGCTCATCTTTATTTAATTAATTCTGCATGGTCCATATGTGTTTAATTAAGTAATCATCTATACCATATCATACTCATAATAATTGGTCCAAACCTATGATCATATGTATTACCCCATCTCAGATAGTCATATGCTAAAGTAAATCAGTCTAGGGGTATCTAATCCCTAAGGGAGAATTTGGAGCACATGTTGACCACGACTAGCTATACATCACATAGTATATCCTTGGGACTTAATACAACATAATTCATGTGAAATTAAAACAACATAAGTTCCGAACTTGATACAACACAAGTCTCCAACCTTAATACAACATAAGGTCCTAGATTACTAAAACATAAGCTCTTTAAATTAATACAATATAAGTTCCATGGAGAATATCTGAACCTCATACAACATAGATTCTATACATGATACAACATGAGTCTCATGGGAATGACTCCCGAATATGTACTCTCAACAGGAACATGGCCATGGGACCACTATGATGTCATATGACATCATAATGGTGTCATCTGACTTTTTTGAAAATTTAGTCAATGTACACGAATGATAAAAAAATGGCACTAGTTTCAACTATTGTTTTCAAGTGCCCAGAATTGAAAAATACAATCAATCTTATGGTAAAGATTGCACAAAATCAGAGGATTTATAATAATAAAAAATCCCCCTTGACCACAATTAATTTTTTATAAATTTATAAATTTAGTTTATGAGTTTAAGTGCAGCTACAAGACCAATATAAAATTGGGAAATATGACAAATTTTTAAGGGATATAAATTTTAGCTTAGGAATCAAAATTTAGCATGGATATACCCATTGGAAAACTTATTTAAGGGATAATAGTGTTGGTGTGTGTGTGTGTGTGTGTGTGTGTGTTTAATTTAGAAAATTTTAGGATCCTTGGGCCAAAATGAATTCACTATGAAAAGAAGGCTACAGAAGAGGAGAATAATTTAGTAAATATTGATCGATCATTCATGGAAAAATTGCACACTCATGGAGACAAAATTGGAAGAATAACATTAAATCCATTAATTAGTAAATTGTATGTAATACAATGGTGTTACAAATAGGATAATTTGAATACCTTAGGTAGGATTCGAATCTACCAACCTAGACTATCTCTGGAGCTAAATTGGTGTGGGAAAATCACCAATAGAGCTCACTAATGCAATTCCGGATAACTGAATCATTTCACAAACTATTAATTGATCTAGGTAGGTGATTAAATACACCCAACCTCCATTAAATCATGCAAACTAGCTCTAGGATGACTAAAAGTGAACTAACTGATGGGAATCAGAGCGTTACTGGACATAACTAAGCACAGACTAGGGTCAAAACACATTATACAAACTGATGAGAAATATATATTCACAACGATAACTCTAGCCCTAAAATCCATTTTTTGTGTCAGAAACACCAAAATCAACCTTCAAATTTAAACATGATGCTATTGGTAGCACTCTTTTTTGTTTCAAGGTTAAAAATACAACCATTTCCTTAAAAACTCACATTGTTGCTAACAATAGCCTTAAAATCAACCCTTGAATAAAAAAACTAATGCTACTAGTTGCACACATGTTTTTTCAAAGGATAAACTTATAACTTGTTGGAAACCATGGACTTAACAATCAATTTTATTGGTAGAAAAATATTAAAAATGACCTCTAAATCAAAACGTAGTGCTAAAAAATAAGGCCTCCCCTCTTCATGGTCATCATTTCCCATTGGCCATTTTTTTTTATAATTTTTTAAAAACATTTATATAAAATAAGAATTAAAAAAACGTAAATAAAAGAAACCTTTTATTAAACAATACATTTTTTATTGAATATAATATAATACCACAATGTAAGAATAAAATGTCTGGATATGACTTTAACAAATTTATATTGACATGGGAGGAATTGAGGGGACTTCTAAAGAAATGCGTACTATATGTTACCTTCTACTCTCAATGTTGTGTAATCTTTTGCCACGTGAACATAACTGGAAGAAAAAGAAGAAGAAAATATTTTAACGTCTGCGAGGATAAGAATAACCTATGGGACCGACCATCTCGCATGCAGTTTTCTGCAATTCAATCCTTTTCCTGTTCAACTTGACGATGAGTGCCCCAAATTTTTCCTCAGTCCCCTTGTTAAATAAATCATACCAAGATTTATCCGTCAAGGCATTTGCATACCTATCCCTACAATCCTTAAAGGCTTCACACTCTAAAATGAAATGTTTTTTTGTCTCCACCTTACTAGCGGTGAAAAAAATACACACTCTTTCTTCCCAATATTCGTTTGGCCTTTTCCAACACCCGGTCTCACAACGAAGTTGATGGGAATTATTTCTTAATCAAGCAATAAGAATTTTGGCTTTCGAAGGTATATTAGCCCCTATGTACGCCTTTTGATGCTGATTGTAGGTAGGGTTAAACTCTTCAATATAATACGTTCTTTTTTCTCACTAGCTCTTTATCCCAAGTTCATTTGTGGAACTTATTGATAAAAAAGCCTTTATTTCTTTACTATTTTTGGGGCATGTGCTCAAGCACATATCCCACTTACTAAGCCATTTAACATTTTTCAGCATCCAAGTATTCTTTCTTTTGTACAATATGTAATTGAACACAACCTTAGGCCATCTACCTTCTTCCATTTTCCCAACTCTTTTTTTATATCTTATGAGTCTCACCATAGCGATTGCTTCAATAGAATCCACCCCCATTTCACTTAGCATGATCTCGTAAGGCACTGACCTCTTAATTTTGAACTTGCTTGTAATCATGTGGTTTTGAATCTTTTCTATTTTCTTCCACTGTGAGTCAGAGGTACTGCTAGACCAAAATTCACAACCATATAGAAAAATCGGGACCACTAAGAGCCCAAAAGGGGTTTGCATAGTTTTCCAGACCCTTAACTATGCCTCTCTGCACCTATTTTGGAAAGCATAAAAAGCTTTCCAACATCCAAGAGTTCTTTTTTTCCTGCAGCCTTCCCAACTCAAATTTTTGTTGAAGTTGATTCCGAGGTACTTGTAATCTTCCACTACTTCCAGGGTATTGTCTTCAAAGCATAACTTATGATGTTTATGTTTTCTTTTTCTAGAGAAAACTAACACTTTCATCTTACTATTATTTACTTGCATCCCAACTATTCTACAAAAGTGCTCAAGGGAAATCAAGTGCTCTTTCAAGCCAAGAGTAGACTTAGCAATCAAAATAAGGTCATATACATACAAAAGAAGCCTTATCACATACGCATCCATGAGAGCTCCATCCCCACCCTCTAAGTTTTTCCACTCTTCAAGTTTGTCAATATATAAGCCAAAAAGGGTAGGGGATAATGGGCACCCTTGCTTGACCCCAATATCACTTCTGAAACTTTCAAAGATACAATATGATGTTCTGATTTTGACTTTGACCTCCTCATATAGCCTGTGAACAACTGCTCTAAGCTGTATAGGAACCCCAAGTTCCTCCATTCTGTGCCATAGCTTATCCCTGGGAACCGTGTCAAAATATTTTTTGAAATTGACAAAGCAACAAAAGGCTTCCTCTTTTTTCTCCCACACTTTTTCAATAATGTGCCTTAAAGTAATACCATGGTCCATCGTGGAATGTTTAGGTCTAAATCCTTCTTTCCCTTTAGCACGTTTGTCCCTTTCCTCCACCCACTTGCTAATTCTATTTTCTAGAATGCTTCCAAATAGCTTTGTAAACAAGGGGTTTATCATTATGGTCCTATAATTGGAGGGATCATTAACATCTCTGCTCTTGAAAAGAGGTATTGCGAGTCTAGTTGTCCAATCTGTAGGGAATCCCTGCTGAATGATGTTGTTGAAGATTCACGTAATGCGAGGTGCAAGAGTTTTTGAACCCACTTTAGATATTCAGCTTGAAGTTCTACTAAATATTTGGCTTTTCCAACACCCAACTTCTTAATACCCAACTCAATCTCTTGCATGGTGAAAAGCTTAGTAATGGTGATAGTGTTGACTAAGGGGGGAGGAGGGTCAACCTTAGGATTCTACTCATAGATTTGCCTTGCATATTCAAGCCACTGGTCCGCTGTAATATTGTTTTCAGTTTGCTTCTTTCTCGCTTGAAGTTCCTTCCAGAATAGTTTGGATTTATTTTTCCCAAGGAAGATTAGCTCTTCCCTCCTTGAGACCATGAAATCAACTTTTTTCTTTCTTAAAATCTGCTTATATATTTTTAAGTCTTTTTCTTTCCAGTTTGACTCTCTCAACCTTCCCCTTGCTTTTTTGCACTCCTCATCGAACTAAGAATTAACAGGAAAGCAATTTGATCCAAATGGAGATCGGTGGCCACCCACATATTCCACTGGCTCAAAACAATTGTCCATTGGGGAAGTTTCCTAGTTATTTTTCTGCAATTTTTCGAGTCCTAAACTTTTGGGGTCGTTTTGAGGCCATAAACGATGTTTTTTGGATATTTGAGGCCAAATGGTTGCGATCAGCATGCATTTTTTCAACCAAAAGTTGTAAATATTAGATAGACCTTTCCAACGAGCTATCGAATGCCCAAATCGGAGATCGTATGCAAAAGTTATGACCCCGGGAAGTTGACTGTTCAACTTACCACCTTGGGGCCGCAAACTTTATGACGGTTCATCTTCTAGGGTTACGTTCTGGACTTTTGGGGTTATCACCTCATTATTATTATAAATAGGCCCCTTTGGCCTCATTTTGTATTCAGCTTGGCATGGATGAGCGTAGCAGCCACATCTCTTCTCAGAGATAGCTACCACCATTCTAGCAATTATATTACAGTCTGTTCTATTTCCGCCATTTAATGGAATATGTGTTTATTGTATCTCTGTTATCTTTGCAAAATGTCTGTGATTATGATTCTGTATATGTTCTTTCATTTCATTCACGCATAAATCTGGATCAGTGGTATCATAGCAATCTGCTCTTTGATTATTTCTCGATGCATGTCCTCGACGAGGTCCGAGTATAGAGAGTTTGGTCTCGAACTAGTTTCACTTGATCATTCTCACCGTCCCAAATGACCTCCCATGGTGGAATAAAAGAGAGACGACGAAGGAGGAGATCCTATCAAGTCATTGCTCGAGGAATCCCTTGAGCGACATAGGAACATGATGATGGATAGTTTCACCCAAATCCTTCTACAAATACCGGCAACGGCAAGTGCATCTTCAACAAGCAACTGATTCGGGGATGCAACTCCCTTCAAGGTACAAGTTAACTTTGATATTCCTTTATTTGAAGGAAAAATTGATGCAGATGCCCTAGATAATTGGTTGAATGTTCTAGAAGGGTATTTCTCTGTCCACAATTTTTTTGACAGAGAAAAGATCACCTTTGCGCTCCTTAAGGCAGTCCCCCATGTCCAAAATTGGTGGGGTACTTACTGTGAGAAAAAATCATCAGACGAGTTTGGAATGTTTGAAACAAATCCCACTTGGGCCTCTTTCATAGATGCCGTCAGGGAACAGTATTACCCTGTGGGAAACTATGATGACCAGTACACAAAATGGACCATTCTGCATCAAGAAAGGGACCAGATGGTGTCAGAGTACACTAATAACTTTCATACCCTGCGTACAAAGCTGAGTATCAAGGACTTTGAGTGGCACTTGATTCTGAAATATCGTAGTGGTCTACATTGGTACATATGAATTGAGATGGACTTCCTTGACATCTCTTCACTTGGATCCGCCTATCGGTATGCTGTCAAAATCGAGGAGAAATTTCGACAAAATAACTAGCGATACTCTGGACCTGCACACCCACCATAGAAGCAAGGAAAGGGAAACCCTGGCCTGCAAAACACAAGACAAGGAAAGGACAACCAGTCCCCACCACAAGCAAAGAAGGGAGATGGAAAGACAAAGAAGGACACTAGTAAGTGGTGCAAATTTCATAAAAGCCCTTGGCACAACACTGATGAATGTTGCTCAAAGCAGTCATTAGTGGCCGAGATCAAATCTTTAGAATCAGATCCTGATTCTGATTCTGAACCCAATGCCACAGCCGCATACAATGGGAGGAAAATCATTGATGCAAACCCCACTGCCACTGTTGCTACCGCACATATTCAACTAGAGTATCCTGAAGAGTCAGAGGCATAGGAGCGTCTATTCCACTAGCAGATGTGGGTGAAGGGAATGCCTCTACATTTTGTTGTTGACAACGACAGCCAAAAGAACCTGACTTCAGTAGAAGCCATCAAGAGATTGGAGCTTCCAACAACACCACACCCACAACCTTATAGCATCGGTTGGCTAAGCCAAGGATGAGGTATCCGCATTACTCAACAATGCCTCCTACCATATGGCATCAATCCTTTCAAAGACGAGGTATTGTGTGATGTGGCCCCACTTGAAGTCTATGATGTTCTTTTAGGACAACCATATATGTGGAAGCGTCATGATGTATATGAGTCACGGCCTCGTAGTGTCATTGTCACTTTGGGAGGACAACTCTATTGGATCCCAGAGACAGTTGCACCTGCCACAGTCTTACAGGGTAGGAAGATAAGCTCCCACACCAAGAAATTATTCCTCCTCAGAATTGTGTCTGAAGGAGAACATAAGATCACAGATACCTCCACACCCTCTGCATAGGGTGTCTCTGCTCATCAGACACAAGAAGAAAATAGAGCCATCGTTTCCTCATATATCCAAGTACCTCTAGGATGCAAGGCCACGCATTCAAGGTGCTCATCCAAAAACAAATCATCCACACAACAATTACAAACCTCTCAGGATGCCAAGGAAAAGCAACCTCTTCACTTTAGCAAATGCCACACCAGGAGATCAACTCAACACACAGTTCGAGATATGATATGGGATTCAACACAATGGAGACCATTGCTTCCTAAGGAGGGAGGATTGATCCAGATGGATATCGGTGGCCACCCACCTATTCCACTGTCTCAAAACAATTGTCCATTGGGGCAGTTTCCTAGTTATTTTTCTGCAATTTTTCGAGTCCTAAACTTTCGGGGCCGTTTTGAGGCCCTAAACGATGTTTTTTTGGAGATTTAGGGCCAAATGGTTGTAATTGACATGCATTTGGCTGAAAAAAATTTGTAAATCTTAGATATACCTTTCCAACGAGCTATCGAACGCCCAAATTGGAGATCGTATGCAAAAGTTATGACCCTGGGAAGTTGACTGTTCAAATTACCACCTTGGGGCCGCAAACTTTATGACGGTTCATCTTCTACGGTTATGTTTTGGACTTTTGGGGTTCTCAACCCATTCTTATTATAAATAGGCCCCTTTGGCCTCATTTTGTATTTATCTTGGCAAGGATGAGCATAGCAGCCACATCTCTTCTCAGAGATAGCTACCACCATTCTAGCAATTGTATTACAGTCTGTTCTATTTCGGCCATTTAATAGAATATGTGTTTTTGTATCTCTGTTATCTTTGCAAAATGTCTGTGATTATGATTCTGTATATGTTCTTTCATTTCATCCACGCATAAATCCATATCACAATTTGTTTCATGTTTCCTATTCTTTTCTCTTTTGCAATTTGTGAGTGCCCTTTTAATTAAATTAGTTAGCTCCTGATTATTAAGGCCTTGGGACTGAATTTCCTCCCTCTTACAAAGTCTGTCTAATGCTCCTTAAAGATATTACAGTTTTCTTGAGTCAAAATATTTTTTCCCTTTGTCAGAGGTTGTTCAATGTGATTTTTTCTCCCAACTTGCTGCTTATCAATCCAAGAATGAATTAGATAGATCGGTTTGTGATCAGATTTTAAATCATGGAGTTGTTCACCAATCATAACTTCCTCCATTTTCTCGCATAAACCATGTAAACAAATTGCATAATCCACGATACTTGCTCCATTGTAGGTATTACAGATGAAATTACTAGAATTTGTCCATCTAGGCAAACCATTGCAAATTACTAAATCAAAATTTCCACATAAGGTAAGAAACTGTTCTCCAAAGAGATTGCAGCTTTTGTTGTCCTTTGAAATTCTTGTCCATTGATGATTTATTTTTGATAGTTTAAATCATATAAATTGTTTATTTGAGTCTTATTTTTCTAGTTGAATGCAACGATCTATATTTTTCTTCACTAAGACCATGATACCTCCGTGACCTTTTCCATTCTCTGTTGCCTTGTTCCACACTGCCAACTTCATATATTTTTCAAACAGGGGTGTCTTGCACCCTTCATGTTCATGTGTTTCCACGAGACATATTATGTCCCTATCTTCCACAATAGGTCCTAACCTAGGTCCACGCTTCCACGGGTATCCTCTGTAATTCCAACATACTAAGCTTAAGGGAACCTGGGTAGACCTTGATTGTTATTTGCTTTAGAATACAAGACTCAAAGTTGAGTCTACATCCCTATTTTCCCATCTTGACCTTGCTGTGATATTTTCTACTAAGGGATTTTCTATCACTTCTTGACTGTTGTTTTTCTGCTTTAGAAGGAGGACCGAAACAGCAATAACATCTTTGTCTTTGTATAACCATTCTCTTTTGACCTCATCTCTTGCTGCTCTGACCTTTGATAGCTCTTTTTTCCTTTCCTCTTGCTGCATGATAGTTTAGTCTTCCTCTAGAAAAAAGCGAGAGCCCTTTAAGAGATGCTTCTTACTTAGAATATTTTGCTTGTCATGCGCACTTTCATGATGACTTTTATGGTCCTAAATCTCTCATCATTGGATTTAACCACCCTCCATTCTTGGAAAATTTCGCCTTGCCAATGCAATTTGTCTTTTAATAAGTCGCTTGCAAGCTCCGGGGTACATTCATTCTTACCATAATCTCTCACACCTTTAATTATTATGTTTGTTGCTTTGTCTTGTATTTCTTTGGTTTCCTTTACTTGTTTGTTGTCTCCTTGGTTGCTTGTTTCTTTTTCCTTTTCCATATTAGTAGGCTTGCTAATAACTTGTGCCCGCATTCTGGAATTTTTAGTGAAACCTCCATTTTCTGCTTCTCTTGCTTTCATTTCTCGGTTAATTGTTTGTTCATCTGTTTTCCCTTCAACATTGGATGTTTTATGATTCAAAACCCCTCTCTCTTCCCCTACCGATTCTTTCATTCTTTTCCAGTTTGCCTTCATGACTTGCCACTCATTCTTTCCTACCAAAATAGATTCTTGCAACAATACCACTTGACCTTTTAAAAACTTTTTTCTTTATGCTAAACGTTGATTTTCTATTGTTAACAGATGGGTTTTAAGGTCCCTCTCCCTCTCTTTGACTTCCAAAACCTCCAATCTTCTCTTTGTATTGAGTAGCTCTTGTACATTTAGGGCAGATGACCAGGTGAGAGGTGTGGATGTGGGACTGTATAGAGCAGGATCAGTGTTGCTTTTACCCTTGTTGCTACCACATCTTTTCCAGGAAGACTTTTTTTATTGTTTATTAGTCTTCCTTTTAAACCGTGTTTTCCTTGTCTCCTCCCACTTTAGTTGGGTAGGTCTCCGCTTTAAAATACACCGAAACTGCTTGGCATTAACCCAAACCCACTTCCCTGCTTTACTAGAGGAGGCAATTTTCATTTAGCCTAAGTTGTTAGTTACAGGTGCCTCTAACCCCTGTTTGATGTGTGATGCCAAGTTGTTTTCATTGTTGTAGGAGACAAGAAAATACAAAATACAAAAGTGGGGGACATAGAAGACCTGAATACCTAGAATGAAGAGACTTGTTGTTTCTCTTGTCACTTTACCGGAGTCGCTTTCTCACTTTTTTTCTTTAGTGCCCTTCCATGCCGATTTAGCTCACTTCCTTCCTGCCTGCTACTGCTACCTATGGGCTATCACGGACTGCTACTACTACCTGCTATCGCTTCCTACTATCGATACCTTCTATTGCATCCTATTGTCAGCTATCGCTGCCTGTAAACAAACCTACATGCCTGCTACCGCTGCTTGCATTAACCAGTTACCTGCTGATATCGCTGCATTGAACACCCCCATTAAGCATGAGCTTCAACTTGTAACAAAAAAATTCATTTGGTAACACACAAGGATATCAGTTGAGTTGGAACCATAAAATTATTTTAGTTGTCATTTACGTAGAAAACACCTTTCAACGCATATTTTTTGTTGCATGCCAATGGCCATCAACATTCCTCACATGATATCTATCTTATATCACCGACTCGAATGTGTTAGTTGCCGCAGATGGCATGCCTTCACGTGAGAAAGAATCACTGATTCACCACACCACACCACTCTAAGTGTAGTACACTTGGAAAGTGGGGTCGACAATGCATGTCATCTAAAGTGAATTAAGTGATCAAGAACGATAGTCGAGAAAGATATTGTAAAAATGGGATTTTTCTAGGTGGTTGTAAAAAAGTTGATGATTCCATAAATCGATTTATGTTTGTTCACTCTTTAAAAACTGATACTATTCCCTCTGATCACAAATATTTCTCAACTAATTTCGTCCACATAAAAGATTCTCTCCACACACACACACACACACACACATATATAAGGCCATCCCATAACATATAACCATCACCACCAAATTTAAGAGTGATTGTCGTTGCCATATTGTGAATTAATTAATCCATGGAATAACAAGGAGGATACGAGAGGATTTATGAGTCAATGGCCAATTCAGGCTATGCCTATCATGTCCACGTCCTGCTTACATCCCATGCCTCAATGCAATGCAATGCAACACAAGCTCGAGGCTATGGATTTAATGAGTATGGAGGACAAGTTTGATGCAGGAGGAGACTACATAGGGAGTGGAGTGGAGTGGCCAGCAAGTAATTCCACTCTCTAAGGCCAATCCTGACTACGCTTTGGCTATCAGATATGGCAGGGCAGGGCCCTCATGGTATTCTACAATCCCATTGATCCCACAATGGTAACAAATTTCTCATATTCTTTAATGTTTGCATAGATATATATTTTCTTGGATTAATCTTAGTTGTAATAATATACTATATAAATGCAGCAATTTCAATTGGTGAAGGACGAGAGTTGTAGTGACCAAGTGGCAGGGTCATCCTGCATTCATTTTCTCCACCAATCAGGTCAATCTCTTTGCCATGTTGTTGTTGAAAGTCAGGAGGTGCTGCTAACTCAGTATGAGGGCCCCTCCCCTCCACTTATGATGAGAACATGCTGTTGTTCATTTGCTAAAATCCACCAAAGACCCCGAAGATGAAGATGTGCATATGTCTGATACATTAACAGAGAAAGGAACCATCGAATCACATCCAGAAATGAGGCTGAGGCCGCTAGAAGGGCATCGACCTACACAAGGCCATCAGAGGCACATAATAACGCACGTAGAACAAATGTAGATAAATCAGATTCCTCAACTGTTGAGGAATATTAGAAGGAATAAAAGAAAAAATGGGCAGATGCCCATCTATAGATAGAGGAGGCTCTGCAAAACCCACAAAATTCTCACTCTCTTTATGAGCAGGAGGACACATGTGAGAATCCAAAAACCTTCCCACTACTGTTGAAGGAGGGATAACCATAACCCTTGTGTGCCCCCCATCATGAGCTGAGCCGAACAAATGGTAACACATGCAGAAACCCTAACCCTAGAGAGTTTCGATGCCCTCACTGGAGAAACCATAAACCCATTGTCCTGCGTGGGGTCTGTATAGGACCATAACTAGAGGAAAAGTAACATGGTGTATGTGCTTCTAACAATGGCTGCAACAGAATGGCACCCCCAATGTTCTTTGCTTGTTGGGCGCAGGAGGGAGCCCCCTAGGTGCCCATCGAGCCACGACTCGATGTGAGCAGTGGCTCGATGGCCACGGGTTGCGATGGAATGACACCCTCACTTGAGAAACAATAAACCCATTGTCCTGCATGAAACAACAAGAAGTCTATACATTCCCATAACTAGAGGCAAAGTAACAAAATGGAAGAGGGAAGGCTTTGATAAGGTGTTCGTGCTTGTGACAATAACTGCAATGGAATGGAACCCCCGATGGTCATTGTTGGTTGGGCGCATAGGGGAGCCCCCGAGGCCCTCATTGAGCCCCCACTACATCGATTTGTGGCTTGTTGGGCACCCACGGACGACAGAAAAGGGTGGGGAGAGCAGCGAAGGGGGGTGAAGGGATGGCGTCTAAGGCCAAGGGGGGAGAAAGGGGGTGCAGTGGAGGGGAGAGGGGGGAGAAGAGTGGGTGGGAAGGCGGGTAAGGAGAGACAGGGGAAGGAGGAGGAGGANGATGAGGGAAGGGGGTGCGTTAGTTAGGTTTTTTATTTATTTTTAAACCATTTTAATTGATAATGTTTTTAATTTTAATTTTTTATTTTATAATTTGATTTTTTTATTTTTTATTTCAAATTTTAATTTATTTTTTAAAAGGGTAGAAGAGTGGGTGGGAAGGCAGGGAAGGAGGGAGGAAGGGACAGGGGAGTGGGGAGGATGAGGGAGAGTTGTGGGCGGAGCAGAGGAGGGAAGGGGTGGGATAGTTAGGTTTTTTAATTTTTTTTAAATAGTTTTAATTAATAATGTTTTTAAATTTAATTTTTTATTTTATAATTTGATTTTTTTCATTTTTATTTCAAATTTTAAATTTTTTTTTTTTAAACCTAGTTTTTATTTAAATTTTAAGAAAATAAAAAAAAATTAAATAAAAATTTTCCTATTTTAATAATAAAAAATATTTTTTAAAAGATTTCATTTTTTTTAATAAATATTAAATTTTAATAAAAAACATATTTTTATTTTTATTTTTTCAATAACTTTATAATTTTTAAATATTTTGTTTAAAGGGTTTTTCTCATCATCTCTTTTAAGTTTTTTTTTAAAATTTATTAATTGAGTATTTGAAATTTGTTTAACATTGTTATTCTTTTTTCCAAATATTAATAAGCAATTTACAACATTTTTTTAAAGTGGTCTTTTTTATGGGATTAAAAAATAACCAGTCGCAAAAATTTGTAATTTTATCTCAAAAAAAATTGTGCGCTAATGGAACCTATAAAAAACGAGAACTATTTAGAGTTTTTGTCAGGTTGTATAATGTGTTTCAACTGCTAGTGGCACTCAAAGGGGGTTCTTAAATTATAGGGATTGGTCTCTCGAGCTCCTAAACTCATGTAGAAAGGCACATTGAGTGTTAGGTGGGCCCTAGATGAGTCCCTCATGGCACTAGTGAAGTGGTAATGACCTCCTAAGCTAGGAAATGACAAATAGATTATGGTGATCAAGGGAGGATTAATTAATTTATCATAACCGTGTCTGTGTTTGTGCGCGTGTGTGAGAGAAAGAGAGAGGAATTTGATAGAACATAGCCTATGGGATTTGTTGGAAGATATAATTGTTAATATATATAAGTTTAAAAGTACCCAAAAATTTGGGAAACCATGTTACGATGATATAGGAGTGTGCCATAAGTAAAATGAACTAAGTATGAGTGTGTGAACATCATAAGGGTACATTCACAATGGTGCGGGGGTACAATGGAATGAGGAAAGTATGGTTTAGGTGCTTGTTAAATATAAATGTGGATGATCTCAAAAACCTCTTAAACCTAAGGAAAGAGTTCTATGGTGGTATAGAAACAATTCCTGGTCAAAGTTATTTCCATCAAGTAGGTCAAAGGACTAGTCCAAGGAAGGATGAGTATCTATTACTATGATGTTACTAGTGATATACAAGGATACTCAATGATGAAAGTAGGACTTCATTGATTAGTAACCATGAGTAATTAAGAGAGATTTATGGTACCTAAACTAAAGTGCATGCCATGGATGTATCATGTCCAAATTGTGCAAAAATGTAGTGCAAGAAGAGACATAAGAGTTCTTGGCTGTTGAATATGAAGTGAGATGAATCACATCATTATAACATGTTAGAAATACTACAAATGATGCATAAATAAGATAAATAAGTGTTATATTTCCTGTTTAAAGGATGGAACATGCAAGTAAGGATGGTGGATTATTTGAATAAGCAAGCAAATTGTCATCAATACAAAGTATGGATTATAAGTGATTAAGGATGCTATAGAATTGTTAAAGAATGCATTGATTATAACCATCATATGCAATCTAAATTGTAGGAAATAAATTGAATAGAAGATATGTGGATCTCTTGGTTGTTGTATTTTTTATTTGATTCAATAACAAAAGGACTAGCAAGAGTATGAGAAATACTAGTTTGCAGAAAATGAAGCTTCTATCATAAGGGTGTAAATCATAAACCCTTGGCATAGAGAAACAAAACCATGTAATAAAATTTGCATAACATGGGAGGCATAATGTCTTCACAAGAAAAGGGTAATTATAAATAAGGCTTGGATTATAGATGGATTCTACTAGGATGAAGAGTGCATGTATTCCATGGATGAGATGGGTGAGCCACCATAATAGATAAGCTTTATGTATGCTAGATATAGATTACAAGATATTGACCAACAACTTATGTATAAGAATGTGAAATTAATGGTGAAATTTAATTCACTTGGAAGTTACTATCAAGGGATTAAGGTACTCCATTCTATAGAAATGTCTTGAGAGATAGATTTTGTGACACGGCAAATTAACCAAGAAATTTCCAGTGAATGTAGAGAAAATTTTCGTAATTGGATAAGGTTAGAGGAAGCTCTAGATAAGAAGATGTCAATCTTGTATTGGTTAGGACTTATTAAGAGAATTGGAGTAGAATAACTTAGAAATGAGCACAATGCAAAGGTGACCCAAATCATCAAAGAAGTTGTAAGGATGCTAAGAATTAATTAAGGGTGCATGTGGTCAATAAGAAAGACATACAAACAAAGGAGATTTAATCACCCTAAATCTCTATTTTGTTTCTAAAATAAGGTTGTATATTTCAGAAGTAACAAGTATAACTTATGTGTGAATTAATCATTGCTACCTGTGTGAGAATATTGCAACTAGTGATATGTTAAGTAATTGGAAGAAAGGCCATGAAAGAGATTATTTATGGTATGGATTTCCAAGTTATGAAGAGGAATGGAGAAGGAGAAAATCCTTGAATCTTTTCTTTGAATTATTTATGTTTTTCTATGTTAGGAAAGTAGATATGTGTAAATAGGTTTATGTCACAAGAAATATAAGAATGCAAGAGTATAACATAGATGGAACACATATGCAATAGTAGGCATATTGAGAGATAATATGTGATAGAGTGCATGTTAATATGCTTTGATTCATGTATATGATATTACATATGGGATAATAATTATATGTTGTTATATGCAATGAGTATGGCATGATAGCTAAGTATGACTTTTGATGTGTTGTATAACAAGGAAGGGTTGAGAACATGGTTGAATGTGTTGATGATGTGGTTATTGTGGATATCAATCTCATGATGAAAGAGGAAAAATGAAATAACTTATTAAAAGGATGATGGAGGGAATCATGTGAGTTCCCATGAAACACCAACTGCTCAGGTAACATCTGATGTGTGGGTGAAAACCATACAAGTATGGAATTGATCATGCCTATGTTGCATGGATGTTGAAGGGAATTGGGTAAGAATTACTTCAATCATAATTGATATATTCATTATGTGTCCATGATGACATTTGAATGAATGTATGTGATTGATACACAATTTATACAAAGGTATAAATCCTTGGGTGTGAAAATATCTTAAAATATTTCGATGCATTCATAAGTTAGTTTGTAATAATTGAAATGGTTAAGATTTAATAACCATTTCAAATGAGTAATATACTCATGCTTGGGAAATAGATGACATGTGAGATAACCATGTGTGAGTCCATGTTCTATTGAAATTGGGCATGCTATAGCACCACACAAGTATCCCACAATCTCCTTGCTTGTGATCAATGTCTTGGACTACAACCTCTTTGACAACACTAAATAGCACTAAACAAGTATATTCTTGGTGTTGTGTTTATGATGAAGAGGAGGGCATTCAAATGATCATACAAGTAATTGTTAGGTGGGTTGCTGATGTGTCAAGGTTTTTTTTGAGTCCTTCAAGTTATCATGGAAGATAATACAAGTTGGAATTATAGAATTTTTTAATCAATGAAAGGATGTATTAAGTGAGTATGCATAATTAGGTTATGTGAATGTGCATGGTTGCACATGTGTTGATTACATTGTGAGAATGCTTGATTTGTTGGTAATGCATATGTGGTGGATGGTATTTCATTGCATTTAATATGTTGACATCTAAAAATTATTGAATTGTTGGTATTATAATTCTGATATCATTTCATGATTGTTGTGGGTAATGCAATGGAAATTAAATGTTGAAAACACTAATGATTTTTTTATTTTTTCAAAATTATTTCAGGAGGACATGTTGTGGCTGGATGTCCAACTTATTGAAGAAAGTGTAAGACCATAAATAGGGTCATTGTAGTACCACTTACAATATCCAAACACTATGAGGAGGAACTCATAGTTAATTAAAAATATGATTTTTGTAGGGAATAGAATTGTAAATTCATATTTAAATTTGGTTATTAGTGTATTGATTGTTTGGATATCTGTGAATTGTGGCAGGGAAACACATTATAGAAATACTATGAGTTATGGCTTGAAAGAACTAAAAAAAATGAAAAAGAATCTCATAGTTGTGAAATATGGTTTCTGTATGAAATTGTTAAGGTTGACCTTTTAAAAGATGAACTTCCAAGGGGGTGATCATAGAATTTGGACACCTAAGATCATCCAATGACTGAAAAGTGTGAATAATAAAATTTTGTGAGTTGTTGGTTTATGGGTTGATAATATTCTGGAGGGATATATCATTGAGTTTGTTGTAAACACTATCAAGTCATATAGTCAAGAAAAGAGGGAGTTCTTTAGAGGGTCGTGAGGTAAGTATTTGAGATCCTTGAAGTTGTGGATTAAAATGTTATTGTGTGAAAAGGGGGTATTAAGAATGAAATACAATGAATAAAGAAATTGTGCATGGTGGGAATGGGTGTCGACTAGAAGAAGGTCTAGGAGGATGTGTGGAATAAGATAATATGACAAGGAAAAAGAAGGTGATAGTGACGAAGAGTTTTAGTTCCTAAGGATTGGGAAGAGATTTCAGTCGAACAAAAGGAGGAGGAATGCGACAAGGAGAGAGAGTTGCAGTGTGATTGAAAGAGGAGACTACGAACGAGTACCACAACTCGATGAGGAGTCTTATGACAAAGAAGTGGAATACCAATTTATTTCAGAATAAGAAGAACCTGCAAATCTGTCCCTGACCTGAGGCTAGGACATACCCATGACCCCACATAAATATCTAGAGACAAAGGTAAGACCTAATAGTTCATCACAACATTTTCAAGTAAATCATTTTAGTAATAGTCAGAGTGGTACAAAACTAAATAGTAAAATTCCAAGTAGATTTCATGTGAATCCAATTCAGTCAGTACCCCTAAGGCTTAGAATTGCAGGGGATGATTTCAAATTGTCTCTTTTCCATGGAAATTGATATGAGGATCCAAAACAGAAATAGTTCCTCCATGAAGTAGTGTGGATTGTTAGATAGGTCCAAGATGAAGTTATTAAGAAATCCCAGATGATCACAAATTTCCAGGGTTGATCCTTGTATTGGTATATGATTTTTTCTGTTGTTCCAGTGGGAGTTCTACAAAAGACGTTAGATGAGATTTAATCCAGATTAAAAGATGAGTTTAAGAAGTCAAAGCCTGAGGCCAGTGTATTATAGAACTGAAGGAGATCAAACAATCGTCGATTAAATCGGTATGGGACTTTGACTAGAGGTTCAATACTTTCATGGCCAAGATAATTTTTTGAATGTCATATGTATAGCACAAAGAATGGTTTATAGCTACATTATCACCACACATCTGACTACATCTAATGCAACATAATTTTGTATCTCAAGCAAATGATTTGTAAATTTCCATGAAATTAGAAGCATCACCCGTTGGAGAAACTAGTGTCGAGATGGTCCATATACATTCGCAGCTGGACAATTTGTCATTGCAGATTCAAGACATAAAGAAGGGAAAGGAAGTCTGAGAAGAAGGACATCATAAATACCGGTAAAAAATACATCATATGTAAAATAGAAGGAGATGGTGTTTGGTACAACATACGTAAAATAGAAGGACATCATAAAGACTAGTGTTCAACCTTCCATGAATATTTGGTCGTGGGAGAAATGAACCCATTCAACCAATCGGGCATGCCATGGTGCAGAGTATTTCAAACTAGAGAACACCATTCAAAGGAATGCTATTTTCTTGAGAAAATCATAAGTACTCCTCATAACCTATTTTGTAAGTTTTGTCGATATGTCGGCCATGATGGGAAGGATTGTAGAGCATACTAGTTTCTCATAAAACAAACAACACTTTGATGAGGGGAGAATATCAATATGAATGAGGTAATGCACAATTTAATCATCCATGGGGTGTATTCCATGGACTTAGTTAAGGAGGATTTGATCAAGGTAGGGTCCAGTTGATTTGCTATAACTGTGGCCAGACGAGGCATTATGCTAGAGACTTCCAGTTCTTTAATTTGACATGTTAATACTATAATGCATTCGATTACATTATTGAATATTGTCCACAACTCATAGGGAAGTGGCAAGCAAAGAAAAATTACATCCAAATCAAGAACCAAAACCAGAATGTCCAAAAGATCACAGCTGAGCTAAGACAAAATATGTCTACTATCGCTTTGGTTACCATAGGAGGATCTGCGATAGATTATGATAGAGAAATTCAAATGCAAGAGTCACAGGTTTGACCATCCGTACAATGACAAGTTCCATTTGATGTCCAAAAAGAGAAAGGAATATTCTTTGAATATTGGGATGAATTTATGCATAGACATATGGAAGCTTCGAATTTGGTTCCTCAACCAATATCTGATGAAGGGCCTTCCTACTACATGCCACCCCGCTTCAATCGATCAATCCTAGAGAATCCATCAGCAAAGGTAACTGTTCTAAGAAACTTCATGAAAAGTTTTTTGGATTTGGTTAAAGATGAAAAAGAATTGGGGGAGTTGCATAGTTTATTAGATGAAATAGGAGAATATGTTAGACAATATAGAGCAGTGAATCATATTCATAAGAAAATAAATCCTAGGAGAGAGCTATACATGAATGCACAAATTGGGGATTATGACATGGAATTTTTCATATTAGATATGTGATTAGATGTTAATATTGTTATCAAGCATACATGGGAAAGTATGGGTAAACTAAAGATGGTTTGGTATGATGTTCAGCTTAGACTGGCTAATCAACAGAAGGTAATACCATTGGAAGAATGGTGGGATTCCTTGTTGAAGTGGAGGGACTACACACTTTCGCAAACTTTGAGGTCATAGAAATTGTCAATGATGCCAACCCTTATCAGGCCTTGCTGGGTATTGATTGGGATATGAGAATCACACCATTATAAATTTCAAGAAGAGAATATTGTCATTTGAAAATTCAAAAATAAGAGTGGTTACATCGTTGGATCCTTTGGAAGGCCATAAGTATGTCGAATCTATAAAAGGAGAATATGAAGATGGTGAGCTTGATAACATTTATAACATTTCTTATAAACTAGATGACTATGTCAACCCTGCTGTAGATGGTAAATTAAGTTGGCGAAGTGTTAGCTCATGTACATTTGTTTCAGGCGAAGCTATGGAGAACTATAAAAACATGATGTATGAAGCATAAATAGGGAAGTGTGCTTGGGTTACCATATCACTATGATGGGTTGGAACAAATGTATGTGACTTACCCACTTATGATGGATTTCCTAATCTTGATACATTTCATGAGGAATTTGAGACTAATGTATGAGAAAAACGACGACTTTTGGCCTTAGATGTGGCCCTAAAAGCTACTCCAACGAGGTGGTGGGTTGTTCATAAAAAATATGTGGCAGGTATGTTGTAGTGTCAAACATTTTTGGAGATAGGGTTTGGAAAAGGAATCCCATATGTTGGAGAAAAGTATACTAGGTTGACTAGTCATGTCGACCATATCAATACCTATAGTGCAATGTATAAGACTACACCTAAGTAGGAATGGATGCACATGTTTATACATACATTGGATATGATACCAAGAAATTGGTATATGTCACTATAGATTTGACGAGGAACTACATAGTGGGATAGTATGGCATCAATATTTTGGCATATGTTTAGCTATGAATATAAGAGTCCAATGGTGGATGCATCCCTGCAAGTGATTAAAGTTAATATTTTTGCAGAAATACCACTACCAGTCTCTAGTCTTCCACAGTGGACTGCAATAGTTGAAGACATGATGGAATTCTACAACATTTATTGAGAACCTAAAGACAATGATCCCAAATATATAAATATTCTATATTATGAAGGAATTCGATATTTAGGAGGACCAGACATTTCGTCTGACAAATTCTTGAAGCCAATGAAGATTAAAATGGTAATTATCAGTTCTCATGAAAATCCTAAATTTGCAAATATTGGTGATTACTGGGATGATGAGATGGTTGGAAATATTACCAATCTCTTTGATAAATTTCAATATTTGTTTCCTACCAAGTTTTATGAGATGAAAGGAATTGTTGGAGATCTTGTAGAAATGAAGATTCCTTTCAAGCCAAATGCCAAACGTGTCAAGTAGAGACCATACAGGCTGAATCTGAGATACAAGGAAAAATTTAAAGCAGATATCGATAGAATGTTGGATACTAGTATCATCGAGCCTATTTAAGAGTCAAAATGGATCAGTCTAATGGTAGTCCAAGATAAGAAGACTGCTGAGGTTCGCATCTGCATTGATTTAAGAAATTTGAATGATTCATATCTACATGATCCTTTCCCCATTCCATTTACAGATGAAGTAATAGAAAGTGTTGAAGTTCAGGAAGAATATTCTTCCACTGATGGATTCTCTGATAACATTAAATAAAATTTTCTAAAGAAGACCAACATAAGACTACTTTTTCTATAGATTCGGGTTGCTTCTAGTATATGGTAATTCCTTTTGGTCTCAAGAATTAACCTACTAGTTTTTCTGGAATAGTTGTTGTGTCACATCCCCTCCCCTCATCTCACCGATGGATAGGACACGACTCACTCTACTTTGTCTATCAAACCGAGGATCTAGCCCCATGAACATAAGCAACAATGAATTGAAATAAAATACATGTACAAATGCATAATACATGTTAATACATCAAAAGAAAATATATTCATTCAAGCATTCAATATGTTCATAATAATTCATTAAAACAAATACATTGCAGGAATTAAATTCAAGAGAGCACTTATCTTGAAAATGAGTTGTCCCGCAACTAGATATGTCGCTTCAACTTTCCATCCAACCATAGGCCAATTGTTCCCATCAATCTCTCAGCACAAATTCCACCCCTGAGCTGGGCATGATTTCCACAAGGAACTAGGGAACAACAGGCTCACACATAGTCAAACACACATCAAGTTTCATCCAAGCCAATCTACATTTGGGTTTATCATACTGCTAAGGCAGTGGAAAGGAAGAATTGCTAAGCTAGTGAGCTCAACCACAAAGCTATGGACACCTACACAATATCTATCTAGCTTGTCCTCCACAATACCTACACACCCAACACAAGGAAGTACCCCCTTCACTACTACACAGTCCCTCAGGCCATACCTTCCCTTCCAATGCTCTTCAGGGTGTGCATAGAAGAATAGCCAGCCACTCTTGATCCTTTGAGAGGTTCCTCTCTTCACTAGGTTTATCAAGCCAATTTTGGGACTCTTCCACTCCTAAGTCTTTCATACCCAAACAAGGATGCACATAACTTCAAAACTCAAGTTCTAGGTATGAGGAAAAAAATGTCTTGGGAACCAAAAATAAATTGGCAAAAGGGAAAACAACCATGGGAGAGAAAATCTGATTTCAGAAACGTCTATGGGATTCACAGGGAAAAAACAACCTCTTCAAACCTCAAAATCATGAATCTCTTCTACCATTCACTTGGAAACACAAAAACGAATTCCCATCCATGGAGAAATTGAGGATATTGCAGAAAAACGGGATGAAAATGCCCCAACTATCTCCAACTGCGTGAGGAATAGAAACGCATGGGTGAATAATTTAATGGGCAACCATTTTTGGGTGTTAACCCACCCCATAATTCAAAATTCGATTTTCCAAAACTGATGGCTTGCCCCAATACGAAATTGACTGCCATACTCTTCCATTTTCCAAGGCATTAACTACCTCAACCAACTTC
Organism: Pseudotsuga menziesii; assembly: GCA_001517045.1. NCBI lineage: Eukaryota > Viridiplantae > Streptophyta > Pinopsida > Pinales > Pinaceae > Pseudotsuga > Pseudotsuga menziesii. The sequence goes on from LPNX011133917.1 coordinate 720,730, forward strand.
TGGAAGAATTAAATGATTGGGCACAAAAGACAAAAAGGTAGTTGACAGCTTTATGGGTTCTCCCATCAACATTTGTATTTACCCTATTGGCTCAAGAGTTTGAATAATTTCCCTCCCTATTCCTTGTGAAATCATGCCCTCATAAGGCTTTGTTGCATTGACATAGCTAGTTGTGGGTATTTTATTAAATTGCATATTTACATAATGTCTCAATTTTTAATGTGCTTGGATAGCATGAAAACCATAAGTATCGATTTTAACTGCTGATACATAAAACGTTAAATCGATGGTGGGGCCTTGGCCTTTTGCTCCTCACCATGATTTAATAATGATATTTACATAATGTACAATTTTATTGCAAATGGGGTCAAAATCGGGATATTACTTGTTGTTTCTTTCAAATAATTCATTCATAAGTTCCTGGAATAATATTTTGATGATTGGACAGTGTATGATCTACTTAAAAATCATATTGAAAGTCTAAGACTTATGTTAAGTGTTGTAGGCAATATAATATTTCTTTGAATTTGAATAAATGTATATGTTGTGCTCCATTCGGTATACTTTTGGGTCATGTTATTTGTAAAGAAGGGTTGTTGATGGACTCTACCAAGATTGCTATAATAGTTGATTTACCTCCAGCAAATTCAGTAAAACAACTAAGGACTACGTTGGGTCACATAGGATACTATCGAAAATTTATCCAGGGATATGTTGAGATTACAACCGCAATGGAGAAATTTATAAAGAAGGATGTGAAATTTCAATGGAATCAAGAGTGTCAACATAGCCTCGACACACTAAAAGAGAAAATGGTTACATCTCTATTTTGGTATTCCTATACTGGTGGAAAAAATTTCACGTGCATTTTGATGGATATTCAGTTGCTTCAGGTGTAGTGCTTGCTCAACCATGTGAAGGATCCATTGATCATCCAATTGCATTTTCTAGTAGGAATTTGTCGATGATAGAAATAAATTATACTACAACAAAGAGGGAAATGGTGTATGATCACAGCAGTTCGAGCATTATTTGTCGGGCATGCATATTAAAATGTTTATAGACCATTCTACATTGAAGTACCTGGTCAATAAGCTAGTGTTGGGGAGGGGGTATCTATTGATGGCTAATCATATTCCAAGAGCTTGATTTTGAAATCATTGTTAAGCCAGGAAGGATGAATGCAGGGCCTAATAATCTATTGAGGTTGGAAAGAGGGGAGGAACCAACCAATTTAGATGACAACCTCCTAGATACACAACTCTTTTCAGTAAAAATAGTTGATGAATACTATGAAGATATTGTACATTTTTTAGAGCAGGGAAGCCACCAAAAAGATATACTATAGTACAAAAGAAGAAACTTGTCATTAAATCTACAAATTACCAATTGATAGCTAGTCAGCTATATAAGTTGGGACCTGATGATATTTTGCATCAATGTGTTCTTGAGCATGAGCGATCCATGATATTGGATCATAGATCGTTATGGGGTGGAAGGAGGCCACTATGCAGGGAAAGGGACTGTACAAAATATATTGAGGGTTGGATTGTGGTGTCCTACCTTGAATCAGGATGCACACGAGTATTATAAAAGATGCGACATATGCCAAAGTATTAGGAAGCCATCAAGGAAATATAAAATTCCTTTGGTACCACAAGTGACATTGCATGCCTTCGACAAGTGGGACATATATTTTGTAGGTCCCATTAAGCCACCATGAAAAAGGATTGGAGCAGATGTATCATTACTACAACAAACTACTTAACTAGATTGGCGAAGGATGCACTTGTCAGAAATTGCAGTTTTGCAACTGCTGCAAAGTTTCTATTTGAGAATGTAATCACTAGGTTTGGATGTCCTCAGGTACTACTAATTGATCAAGGTACTTACTTTGTAAATAAAAATATTGAGGCACTTACATAATAATCTCAAATTTATCATAAGAATAGTACACCCTATCATCCACGAGCGAATGGGACTGTTGAAGCATTCAATAATATCATGGTCGCGCCCTAAAAAAAATTTGTAATGTGAACCACAATGACTAGGACTTAAAAGTACCTACAGTACTGTGGGATTATCAAACAACATGCAAGAAATTGACAGGTCAAATGCCATTCAGGTCGGCACATGGGCAAGAAGTTGTTATGCCTATGGAATACATTGTACCAATTTTAAGGATAGTTTCCTTCATCGGTATGCATGATACTAGCACTGTCAAAGAGAGGTTGTTGTAGTTTCTCCAGCTTGAATAAGATATATTCATTACAAGATTTCATAAACAAGTCAAGAGAGAAGGCTTGGCATGATCACCATATTACAAAGAAGAGATTATAGAGAGGGGACCTAGTTCTTCTCTATGACAACAAGTTTCTCAAACATCCTAGCAAGCTTCGAATGCATTGGTTAGGTCCATATTTTATCAACTATGTCACTGAAGGGGGCATAGTTTACAAAAAGGATTGGTTAATGGAAGTAGGATAAAACCTTATAGGGATAGCCATGCATTTCTCCACTGAAGTGTAAATTTTTATGAATTATATATATATATATATATATTGGGGAACCCCACCTTTTCTTGGGTCGAAGTATTGTACATATGTCAAATTTTTTGTGGTGTCTAGGGAAAGGTAACTACCTGTTGAGGTCTTGTTTTGTCACAGTTCGTTAAGGTTCCATTCTACATACTTGTGTTAACATTGGTCACTAAACTGACAAAATTAGTATCTTTTTGAACTTGGCAATGTGAAGCAGTCAGACCCTGCCATAGTTGATTCTTGTCAATGTTGGAATCTTGTTAAAGTTGTAATAAATGGACATTAATGACTGGTTTTAAGGAGAAAGTAGTGGTGGCTTTAGTGGGATACTATCCTAAATTCCCGAAAAGAGATAAATGTGTGAAAAAATTGGATGCTACCCTTATAATCATTTCAAGTATATGGTTGTATTCATTAAAAATTTGGTTGGATAGGCCAGACACGCATGGAAATCAATTCAAAAAACATGCTTCCCACCAAGTCAAAACTCATTATGTATAGATGTTGAATATTGTTGAGCAAGCTAGAGGTTCTACAGTCGTTTGAGGCTACATCCGCATAGTGAATTAAAAACATGGAGATTGATATTTCTATCACTAGTGAAGTTCAAGGATCTGCTAAAGGGGTGGGGATACAATAATCTATCTCAATTGTCAAAGAAAAGAAAAAAGCGATTTTATCACAGATTCTAGTCAATCAACCGATGAAGAGGAGAACCGCAAACCGCTAGTGGAATTTAGAGGAATTCACGAAAGGAAAACATGACACTAAGACCTCTGGATCTGGTTCACCCCATGTTTAAATCATGACGAATGACAATTATCCCATAGTAATGCCCCCATTATTAAGGGTGTTCAGGTGTAGGGGGCATATCTCCCAATATTCACAAATTGTCTTATGTCGATCATGACTTGATGAATTACCCAAAGTTCAAGATGACAAATTACATGGAAATTGTATGTGTGGTGGAAGGTGGACCAATCAAGTTGGTGCCTATGGAATGGGTGCGTGGAATACAAAGGTTGAGAATTTTTTTGTTGATGCATTTACCATACTTTGGATGAGCTACGAGGGTCGATACATGCGTAAATAAGTTTCTCACTTGTTTTCATGGTGGGTGTTTGTGGATAGATATGGAAGTCTCTATTGATATTGACTTAATTGCTCATACTACAGGGTTTCCCAAGGCTAGGGTGGACCCTATGTAGTTCTTTGTCAATAAAGAAAAGTATAAAGACTTAGCCACTAGAATGAAGGAAAAATATAAACTATCAAGGAACAATAGGTGGTTCGACATAGCCTCCATCAAGAACCAGTCTATCTAATTTGCAGCAAAGGCCCTATCAATCAAAGTTTTGTGAAAGATGTTCCTTAATCAATTTATTGCGTCAATTATAGTTGCAACTGAGCAGTGTGATGTAGGTGTACAAATAATCTGGGTGACCACTTTACTAAATGAACTCCTCAATGATTGTGTCAATTCCCAGGAGTCAGGTAGTAATTTTTCCTATTCTTGATTATTGATTTTAATTATGTTTGTTGTATGGGTGGAACTTCTAAATTATCAGTATATGGGGCACTATGTTCCTTTCCGAGGGGTACGATATGAAAATCTTCGATTTACTGAGAATCAGAGGAGACAACTAGATAACAATGTTGAGTTTTTCATGCATGGGGAGGCACTACAACACAATGTCATCAAGATATCGCATTTAGAGGATTCAACAGTGGCACACTATAGAAACATTATGTGATTTACATTAGGAACCCACCATATCTACATCTAGGAAAGGTGACACTCACACAAGAAGTGGTTGACAACCAAGTTCAAATTTATAGAGGAAGATGTCGATGCCATTGTTCAGCAATGGAAAACTGAGTGGAAAGTCCATGTCATGGATGATCAACTCTTTGCATAAATTTCACAACCAGAGTAGTGATAGGAGGGTATGTTTGAGATGACTTAGAATACCCCACCACATGACGGAGATGGTATCCCAACCATTTCACACCATGATGGTGATTAGGATTCAAGAGCTACACCAACATATCCAAACTAGGGGAAAATCATAAGGCTACAATATCCAATTAAAAGGGAAAGAAGAAGCAAAAAGATAGAAAATACATTGTCTCTTTTGCGTTAACTGATGATGTCAACATATTATTTGACTGGATGGTTGATGTCACAAAATAAAATAGGATACTGGTAGAAGAAATAAATGTCAAGCTTTTATGGGGAGTGATCGATATCCTCACTACATTATGTCAAGAAGTTAAAGAGCTCTAGATCTCAACCACTCAATAGGGATCCAACCAATAGTAGGAATTGAGGCAACCATAAGTGAGTCCATCTAAATAAAGAACATAAGTACTTTGCACCTCTTTGTTGGGCCAGGTTGTACAGTTACTGCCAAAATATTTGAACTTTGGGAATGTAGAAATGAATGTGGTAGTGCATAATCTCAGCTTCATTCATCTAAATGTTTCAATCTTGCATGTATTCATGTTGCACAACATTCAACATAAGGTCACAAAGGAGATTAAGGATTGAGTGTAGTCACTTTTTGATATGATGAAGAAGTTTCAAAACCATACCACTACTCTGGAAAATAATTTTGTTGAAATCCAATAACAAAGAGATCAGTTGAGCCAAGAAAAGAAGAAGTTGCAGGAAATAGTCGAAGCTTCCTGTCGTGGAATACTTGAAGCAATGATTGATGACGAAATGGACCTAGATGCCAAGTTACTATGAATTGGGGAATTCATCACCGAATCCTATCAAACATTTTAAGAGTTGGAAGCTAAGTTGGTCCCCTATACACCCCTTAAGGTGATTGAACAATGACAAACTGAGGTTCGGTGGGTTATTTAGGATTTAAACAAATATGAATCCTATTATATGAAGTTGTATGCGGATATATCTCATACTTGGGACACATTATTAGAATACATAGGGATGCAGGAAATAACAACCAATCTTGGTGCAACTTAGGATAAGATGGAAACTTGCAAAGTGTGTTGAAAACTCTGTCTCTGATAGAGAGGATGAGGAAATCTGTAAAAAACAAAGTGTTACAAACATAAATTAATCATCTCAAGGTGTAGAAGCTGAAGAGGAATGAGCGGGTGTATGAATTAATATTCTTAGAAAATTCAAGAATTATGCAGATATTGACCATGATCATGGAACAAAGTAAAGTCCATATAACCTTAGAAGTTGTTGACAAGGTGACTGGGAACAATAAAGAAGTTCAACAATGTGTTGACGAACTCAAGAGAGTTGATGAGGATTTTTTATCAAATAAGAAACCATCAATTTTTGAAACTTTAAGTGGCTCAATACAAGCTACATGTGAGTATTTGAGGCCTATTGTCCTTTTGGTTCCTAGAAAAATACCAGGTACTGACAATAGGGATTCTCCCCAGTAAGTGATCCCAACTTGATCGTTCACCGTTTGGTGTGGGGAACCCATCCAGTTAGCGGTCCGGATACTGTAGAATTAAAGTACGTTTAATTCTATTTTATCGATTGCGACCCAGTCCACCGTTTATGTGATTTTATGTTTTAGGGATGAGACGCAAGTGCCTAATCTAAATGCAAGTGATTGATACACAAGAACCTCCAAAGCCTGCTACGTAGGTTCTTACCTCTCACCTTACATGAATCAATGCTTCTCAATCACTTCTAAATTAAGCAAAACTAATTGTATTCTAATATATTCTATCTATCTAACATATCCCCAAGGGGAGAAAAAATTGTATCTAATAGAGTAATGTACTGTAATGTTGCATATTGAATCTTACAGGAAGTTGTTCAATTTCTACATACATAATCACAGTAGAAAATATACACAAAGATAGCTTTGCAAGGTTAAATAATTCATTAGTCATTTACATGCACAAGATTTCTAACAGAAAGTAAAATCATTCATCATTGCAGAAATAATTCATTAAGTTAGAACTATCTCACAATTGCATAGCAGATAAATAATAAGTAGTCCAGCATTAGCAATCCACGCAATTCATTTCCTCTCCTCCTATTTATACACTTTTACAAATGACTTTTGTACTACCCTTGCCTTTTGGGATTCCTTGACTCCTCGATTTACAAAATTGTGTAAATTGAACCCAGGTGTTAGAACAATTACACTCACAAATCTTTCCTGAAGATATTTCAGGTGTCCATCCTTGTATTGAAACTCCTGGATTCTTTCCACTTAAGAGGTTTGGCACTTATTATGCGTTGTGCGCATTCTCTTGAAAAAATACACAAACCTTTCCAAAGTCCATTCGACCCCAGTGGTCAATCTCAAAGAATACTTGTTGTTGAACTCTAGAAGTTCCATTTCTATTCTCAGAACTTCTGCTGTCTTTTGTGGCAAGTGCTCAAGAAATGCCTCATTAGATTCTATCCAAGTCAACTGCCCTTGAACCTTTTCTGCAACTTCTAGTAAACTTGTTCTGAAATCAATTGATATTGCAGAAATTTATTGCAATATTGTTTATGTTTGCTTGATCTTATATACCTCTTCTGCAAGTTTCAGTTGGACTTGATATATTTTCCTCCGGATTAGGAAATCTTGCTCTCTGAAGGGAGTGATATCAAGTTGTCTTTCATTGGTTGTTTTAAGTTGAGTTTCCAGTGAGCTATTTTGTGCCTCCAACTCTCCTACTCGGTCTCTTAGATATTCTACTTTCTTGTCAGTTGTATATTTTTGCACCTCTAATTCTGAAACCTTATTTTCAAAGTCCTTGTTTTCTCCTTTCATGATTGTAGTTGAAATCTCCAATTCTTCCCTTTCTCACTCTAAAGCTTGGTATGCCTATTGGAGTCTTTCAAATTCTAAAAGAGTTGCCTCATATTTCCTCTTCATTTCTCTGCCTTCTCCTCTTTCTTTCACCAGAGTGTCCTTCATTCTTATCATCTTTTCTTTGTACTGATATGTATTTTCCATCAATTTGTCAATATTATCTTCTTTTTCTTGAGTGCGATGCTGATTGATGCCATTAATTTTGGATCTTGGATGGTTCCTTTCATGATAGATTCCTCGGTCACTGTGACTACCTCAGGCTGGGTACCAACCTTTAATCTCTTCTCCGATCTCTGAACAATGGTTTTCTTCTTTGGGTCGAAGAATATTGTATGTAGGTAGGCCATGGCATGATGCTTGGACTAATTAAAAGACACTAATCCCAAATCCGCAAGAGGGAGGTGACCTCTTGTTACTATGTCACTTGATGTAGAGGAAGGATCTTCTAGATTATCCTGAGTAGTCTCATGTTCCAAACTCACTCTGTCTTTATCTTCTTGTTCTTTATTTCTTAATTCTCCAGTTACTTGTTGAACTTCATTTTGCAATATTTCTATTGATTCTCTTTTAAGCCTTTATTAATCTTCCCTTTGAAGTTGTTCTTCTTTGGATTTCTGTTTAATTTTATATTCTTCCTCCCTTTTTCTTTGAGCTTCCTCAACTAGTATTTTCTCATCTTCCTCTACTAGCCTTCAAGCCTCTTCTTCGTGTTGCTTGGCAGCTTCTTCCTGTTGTTACTGTTGTTCTGTGGTGGTGCTCCTTCCTTTTCCTCCTGTGGTTGTGATCTCCTATCTGAACCGCTAATCCAAATCAGTCATATTGCACAAATTTTTGAATATCTCCTCATCCTTGTCCCAATGATCAGAATATTCAAAATTTACCTTTACAAGCGCACTGTGTTCAACAACCTTTCCTTGGGAATCATTCTTATGGAAACTATTCTCACCGAAATGGAAATTTTCTAGATTATTTACAGAGTCTGACGCACTTTTTACCTTTGAGAATTTGTAGCTTCCATTACAAAAAGGAATTGGTGGATAAACTACCTTCTTCATGTCAAAAAGAAAATTTCTGAATCCATCTAGGTAAAGTTGTTTCACTGCCTCCTTATGGACTATGTAATCTGTGGCATACCTAGGAAGTAGTGATGAGGATCTGGTTCCTCTGTACATCCTTATACAAGTTCCTTCCTTAGAGAAAAAATATGCCCCATACTCACTTATAACTTCTAGTGCACCCTCGGGCATACACTTGCACTCCTCGAGAAAAATCAACTGGTGTAGAGGCATAACAAATTCTTCACAAATAAGCTTGTAGAAGTTGTGGTACTTGTGAGCCCATAGAATCTGATATGCAACATAGATGGGTGTCATGGTTTCATTGCAACTACAATTTATTTTTGGGAATGGGTGTAGGCATAAGATACAATCAATCAAATACAACCCCATGTAAAATTCTAATTTTCTTTGAAGCAGGCCTCCTAGTGCAGCAGCTATACAGGAAGACAAGTTGTTTGCTACAATGTCTACCCAGTTAAAAATAGTGCCATGCATGGCCACATGATATATCAATGGGATCCAAATCATATTGTAGAACTTCCCATTTTTCCTACCAAAAATTCTATTTAGCATCAGGGCTATAATCTTGTAGGGAGTGCGTAAGCTAGAAGTCTCATATTCGCCAAAGGCTTTTTCGCAAAATTGTTTCCCTACCATCATCATCCGCTTTGCACATTTGATGTATTCTAGACTCAAACTATTTATCCACTCATTTGTCATCATGATTAGTGGAGAGATTAGTTTGCAAGCCTTGCTTATATAACCAGGGGTGAAGGAAGCAAAATCTTATCCTTCGGTGTTTGAAATAATCATCATAGTTGCATCTGCCCGAGGTAGGGTCCACTCGATCACCTCAACGCAAGGTAAGATTTCAGGGTGCATGGATACCTTTGTGATACCTGAATTTTTTATGTTTTTTATAGAGGAATTGTTGCAGCTGCAACTATTTTCCCAAAAATTTTAAAATTTTGGACCCTCCTTGTCGATTTTATCTTGCCTGGATTTACTTGGTTTCCTGAACTTGGTTGTTCCTCTGCTACAATTTTGAATTTTTGAGTTTGATTCGAGGTAAACCTGCTTCTTTCATTTTGGAGGTTGAATGATATAAAAATCCTTTGTCTAGCTAATGTTTTTTTACTTTGGAAACTTCAAATTTTTATTTGTAAATGTTTTCATTTATTGTTGTCAAAAGTCTTTTGAACAATGAATCGAGGCTGTAGTTCTCTACGCACCCGCCATTGCGGAAGCTAAACGATGAATGTTCCGACGAATAGCCCTTATCTTTTCCGATGTCATGGTTTTATTGTTTTATCTTTCTCTTTTCTTTGTGCTATCGGAAGGGTTTTTGACAATTGATCGGAGGGCTAGTCCTTTGCGTCGCCGACACGGTGGCAGCGTTGAGCTCACCATCATCGATACTTAGTCATTAAAACTTCTGATTGCCGCAGTTTTCATTTGAAAGCAGAAGCTGTGTCTAATTTTTTCTCGCTGTTGCGACTGAATAGTACATTATCTTTCTGATGTTTAGTTGGTTTATCTGCCGATGCTTTTCTAGCTAGTTCCCCATTGCTCCGATCGCTGACAATTTTCTATTGTCACAAAAGCCTTAGTCTATATGACTTCCACCATTGCGGCTTTTTAGTGAACTAACCTGTCAATTCATTAGTGGTTCTGATCTTCGATGATTAACTATCGATGGTTTTTAGTCGTTAGCATCGCCGACACTGCGGAGATGTTAAAGATTATAGCCCTGACACTTAGCGTTAAAGGTCTCCGACGTTGATTGACTTAATAGTCTCATGGGACCCATAGTCTGTTCGTTGTCCGCCATTGCAGCTATAAATAGGACTACTCTTCTGTAGTCTTTTGTTCTTTCGATCACTGATGGTTTTCATTTGATCGTGGAATCCATAGTTTGTATGTCTTCCATCGTTGCAGCTCCTTAGCGAACTAATTGTCCGATGCTTAGTGTTCAAAACTATTGATAGGGTCTTCCCGTTGTTTTCATGGGCAACAGAGGTTTTTGTTTTTGTTCAAGTCGGGGTTTCTCCGAGATGAAGAGCACAGGTTAGGTTTCATATTTGGCAGTTACATTGTTATGATTCATGCTTTCATGATTTTGAGTTAGTCCAGATGTGGCCTGGATTGAGGTAAAGAGTCTTTTTATTAAGCTTGTGATTTTAGTTTGGACAATGGATTTAGCGGATTTCAAGACACAAACTCGTAGGATTTCTTTGTTTTGTAATTTTTTCATGAATTAACACTGTAGATTGTCTATTTTACATAATGCATACGGAGAAGGTAAATGGACTGATACAGTTTTTTGGTTATTCATGACAGGGTGATTGTTGTTGTAGAGAAGATATGTCTAGAAGACAAAGCAGAAGAAAGAAGGCAGCAAGGAAGAAAGAGGAAGAAAATGAAGAAGCAGAGATAAAGAAAGAGAAGAAGAAAGTAAGGGTCTGAGATCTCAATAGATCGATAGCAGCAGAGGCCCAGGATTGGGAAAAGTTCATCAGCAACCAAGCTGGTCTCTCTTTATAAAATTGCTATTAAATTTTAATTTAATATAACGTATTGTACAACACTCACTAAAAGACAAATTTATGAGATTAAAATGTTGGGGGGAGCCCAAAGGTCACAAGGGGCAGCCCAAAGGTTTTGTTGTTTTGTATAAATATAGGAGAGTTAGATGTCAAAAAAGGAGGACTTTTTCCTAGATAGATTTGTGAGAGTATGTTGTAAGAAGAACTATTTCCTTTTGCAATAAAGAAATTACAAGTTTCCTGTTGAAGAAAGCTTGGTGGAAGGTTTCAAATGTTGTGCTATGGATTTGTTGAATGTGAACTATTTCATTTTCAGTTGTTGTCCATTAACTGTGAGATCGTTCTAAATCTTTGAACCTATGTTCTTGTTATGAATGCGCTCTAGTTTATTCTATGAAATTTCCACTATGAGTAATGAATGCTTTTCATAAACAATGAGCTATCTTGTTGTTCATATATCTATTAATGTTCATGTGTTTTGATTTAAGTAACAACTATCTGTGATTTTTCTTAATGCATGCACAAAAACACATTACTCATTGATAAATGATAATCTTGCTCCCTAGCGATAGGTTAGATAGTTAGTTTTAGTTTCTTGTTGTGTGTGATTTAGATGTGAGTGAGTTAAGACGAGAGGTAAGAACCTGCGCATCACATTGTGACCGCTCTTCGTATTCTCTATCAATCTGCATTCTTAGATAGGCACTTGCATATCATACTTAAATTCAAAAAACTAAAATATACACGGTGGACTGTTAAATTTTCATATGCTAAGCTAGATCATTAGTATTTCATTTCGATTTCATAACAAAGGCATATAAATAGGATCACTGAAAGATAGACAAGCACAACCATACAAAAGGATAACACAAAGATTTATCCTGGGAAAACCCTAAAGGGAAAAACCCAGCAAAAGCTTCCTCAATATAGATTCCCCAAAAGATAAAAGATAAAACCAACAAGGAGATCAAAGCCTGATCCTCCTCCTTCTCTAGCTACTTCTCTTCTCCACTAATGTGCTACAAAAGTGAGAGTGTGTGTGTCAAATGAGGAGCACTACACCTCTATTTATATTCATCCATTCACTTAAGTTAACTCATCTGTCATGTAGGCTTGAGTCAATCATCTAGGCTTGAGTTACACATGTAGGCTCAAGTAATCACACTAGGGTGCTAATGACCCACCTTTACAATTAGAGGGGACTGCCTCATGACTCTTATTAGTTCTTCTGATTAGGAGCATCGGGGTACAAAGTAATACAAGTGGTTCTCCCGGTAGGACCATCAGGGACCACAAAGAAATACATATAGAATATTCTTCAAAGTTACAATATTTCAACACTCCCCCTTAACAAGAAGGGTATTCTATAACAACATCAACAACAACAATAATAGGAGAGAGATAGAGGACATCATCAACATCATCAGGGTGATACATCTATAAATCATTGGAAGCTTTTCAACATCATGTAGTCTTCATCTTCAATCTTTAGTCTTCAGCATCATCAGTACTTAGACCGCTTCGATCAGCAACATCTTCAGCATCTTGACTCTTCAATCAGCAGCAACATCTTCAGCACTTTGACCTTTCGATCAGCAACATCTTCAGCACTTTGACCTTTCGATCAGAAACATCTTCAGCACTTTGACCTTTTGATCAGCAACATCATAATCATAATCAAATTCTAATCTTCCGATCAAAAAACATCATCATCATCATATTTTGATCTTTCGATTAGAGAACATCATCATCAGCAAATTCTGATCTTTCGATCAGAGAAACATCATCATCATCATATTTTGATCTTTTGATCAGAGAATATCATCATCAGCAGCAACAGCATCATCATCATATTCTAATCTTTCAATCAGAGAACATCATCATCAAGACATCAACATCATCAAAACATCAACATGATCCTTCCTTTGGGAATTACAGGATTTAGGTCTTTACGGAGTTACCAATGATCCTTCCTTTCGGAATTACGGGATTTAGGTCTTTATGGAGTTACTAACGATCCTTCCTTTCGAAATGATGGGATTTAGGTCTTTATAGAGTTACTAACGATCCTTCCTTTCAGAATTACGGGATCAACACATTTGTGGAACTCAGACAATCCTTCCTATTGGAATTACGGGAGAATTACGGGATCAACACATCTGTGGAACTCAGACAATCCTTCCTATTGGAATTATGGGATCAATTCAATGATCCTTCCTTTTGGAATTATGGGATTTAGGTATTTACGGAGTTACTAACGATCCTTCCTTTCGGAATTACGGGATCAACACAAATGTGGAACTCAGACAATCCTTCCTATTGGAATTACGAGATCAACACATCTGTGGAACTCAGACAATCCTTCCTATTGGAATTACGAGATCAATTCAAAAATCCTTCCTTTCGGAATTATGGGATCAACACATTTGTGGAGCTCAGACGATCCTTCCTTTCGGAATTATGGGATCAAGTCTTTACGGAGCTACTAACGATCCTTCCTTTTAGAATTACGGGATTTAGGTCTTTACGGAGTTGCTAACGATCCTTCCTTTCGGAATTACGGGATTTAGGTCTTTACGGAGTTACTAACAATCCTTCCTTTCGGAATTATGGGATCAACACATATGTGGAACTCAAACAATCCTTCCTATTGGAATTATGGGATCAATTCAATGATCCTTCCTTTTGGAATTATAGGATTGAGGTCTTTACGGAGTTACTAACGATCCTTCCTTTTGGAATTACGGGATCAACACAGTTCTCAAGTACCAAAGTCACTGAATCTATTCTAAACCGAGGTTCAAGGATGATACAATCCTACTACCTTCTCGATGACCGAAGTTCACCGGATCCGTTCTGAACCAAAGTTCAAGGATGATGCAATCCTGCCACCTTCTCGATGACCGAAGTTCATTGGATCCATTCTGAACCGAATTCCAAGGATGATACAATCCTGCCACCTTCTCGATGACCGAAGTTCACCAGATCCGTTCTGAACTGAAGTTCAAGGATGATACAATCCTGCTACATTCTCGATGACCGAGGTCACCGGATCACTCTGGACATATGTCCCAGGATGATACAATCCCTCTTCATTCTCGAGGACCAAGGTCTCTGGATCACTTCTGGACATATGTCCCAGGATGATACAATCCCATTGCAACATCACTACTCCCCCTTTTAAGGAAGGTCTTTCCAAACCACACCAAGCTTGTCTCGAAAGTGTTCGAACTTTACTCAGGACAGAGGCTTCGTCAGCACATCACCATCTAAACCATCATCATCTACATCTTCAGTATGTGAATACTAAACTATCACCATCTATATCTCCAGTATGTGAATACTGAAAGCATCATATATATCTTCAGTATGGGAATACTGAAACATCATCATCTGCATCTTTATCTTGTATGTAGAAATATCAGATTTCTATGTGTTACGACGGAACACAGGGTTCTCTGTTATCACAACTCTCGTTATCACATAGAATCAATGTAGTATCCATATTCAGGTCAAGGAGACCTGATATCAGCTTCCGAAGCCATATGGCTTCACAACTTAGCAGAGCAATTTGCTATGTATTCTGCTTTTGTTGTTCTAAGAGAAACACTGGACTATTTCCTGCTAAACCATGAACTCATAGCAGACCCCAAACAAAAGCATCTACCTGATGTGCTTTTCCTGTCTGAGATACTTCCAACCCAATCTGCATCTGTATAGCCATATAATCTATAGTCATGGCTACCATCATAGTATAGAACAAGGTCTATAGTCCCTTTCAGATGTCTCATCACATGTTTTGCAGCTACTAGGTAAACCCATCTTGGTTGAACAAGATATTGAATTAAGGTGTTCACAGCAAAACAAATGTCTGGCTTGGTATTTGTTAAGTACATCAATGACCTAATGATCTGTCTGTAATGAGTCGCATCTACTAACTCTGATGAGTCATCATCTAACAGCTTCAGGTTGGAGTCCATGGGTGTGGCCATGGCTTTGCATTCCAACATATTTAATCTCTTCAATATCTCTACCACATACTTTCCCTGGTTGAGAAATATTTCTTCTGAACTTTGTCATATTTCTAGACCTAGGAAATAGTGCATTATCCCAAGGTCTTTCATCTCAAAGTCTTCTGCTAGTTTCTTCCTGCTTTCCATGATCTGTTTCTCCTTCCCTGTCAAGAATAATTCATCCACATATAATAACAGGATGATAGGTTCATATTCTAAAACCTTGAGATAAAGGTTAGGATCAGCTTTACTCTTGGTAAAACCCATAATTGACAGGAAACTGCCATACCAAGCTCTGGGAGCTTGCTTCATTCCATAGAGGCCCTTCTTCATATATGAGTCCATCTGTCTTCAACTTCAAATCCTTTCGATGTAAAACTCTTCCCCAATCATACCATTAAGGAAGGATTGTCTTTACTTCATCATGGAAGCAACTACCATCATAGTTCTAAAGGAAGTGTACCTTTCTTCCTGGAGTAAGTGTCTCTTCAAAATTAATTCCCTCTTTCTTATAGAAACCTCTAGCCACAAGTATTTCCTTACTTCTATCAGCGACATATTTTATCTAGCAAATCCATTTGTAAGATACCACATGCTTGCTTTCTGGTTTGAGTACTATATCCCAAACATCATCATAACATATTCCACGAGTTCGTCTTGTCAGATCATCAACATATCCTAGTCTTCTGCATTCAACTTTGAAGGTTGGAACCCACTTTACTCTTGGTAGAGTATCAATCCATTAGGAAGCTGTCCATCATGTCGTACCGTGTCAAACTCAGATATCTTCTGTAGTCACTCCGCCTGAAGTGGAGTATTATCTTCCTTCTTCCATTTTGTATAGGTGATTCTATGCTTGATATATACTGGTCAATAGATTACGTCATGTCATAGTCTATTCTTTCTGAGGCAAATCACGATTCTTGATTTGTACACTTGTTCTTCCAGATCCATATGGAAGATACTACGTACTTCCCTTTATGTCTCAAAATCATATCATATACATCATTCCCCATAATCAATTGTTATTCTTTGATAAGAGCTTCTTTCATAGCATTTTTTTTTCTTCATCTTGAGTTATCTCTCATACCCATGGTGGTTTTCATCCTTCGAGGTGGATCTACCGCTCTTTGAAGCTCTTTCTTTCGTCATGGTGTCTCTG
>LPNX011133990.1:0-64557 GCA_001517045.1 Pseudotsuga menziesii
TTGAAAAACACCTAGGGGGACTTAGACATGTTCATATGACTCAAAAATGATGTCTAGCATGTTTATACATTGATACATAGACTCTAATAACCTCAATAGGCTTAAATGCCAATCCGACCACCCCAACTTTGGAGGTATGGAGTGAAAAACTCGGAAATTATCAGTCGTTTGTTCAACAACCAATAATAACCAAGGGAAAAAACACCCTGGGCTGATCGGATTGACAAATAAAGTCTAAGAGACCGAGTCTTTTACAGACACTATCATGCTAGAACATTTATTACAATTACCTCATGGGGTATGAACATGTCATATAGGACAACAAGCACTTCCCAGAAGTACTTCCAAAGGTCTTTTTGAAGTATGAACAAGTTAGCCCTGTCCGGTTCACCCGGCTCACTTGATAAAAACCACTAAGTACAACTTAGGTGGTAACATGGCCCATTCATTAACATAATTTTTTTTGGGACACGATGTTTGGTAAAGTTTTTTTCTAGAGTCCAAACTTGATTATTGCAGGTGATTTAAATCTAACATTTTCATATTTAGAGATATGGGGCCATAATGCTAGAAGGGACACCCTTAGCAACTATTTTGTGGAAATATTCTCTTCAATGCGTTTGAATGATATTGAGCATGTTCCTTTAGTCTGAACTTGGAGAACTTGCATAATTGAGTCAAATGGTGTGGCCAAAATATTGGACACGTTCTTATTAGCGGATCATATTATGGGTGATATGTTCAGATATTGATCCTACATGGATTCTACTACCATTTTGGACCATTCTCCATTCTTTTTAAAATTTGAGTTTGATGGAAATAGAAATCAGTACCCATTCAAATTCAATCATTCATGGCTCATGGAAGATGAATTCAAATATATGGTTCACGAGAAATGTTTAAATTTTGATGTAGTTGAAAATATATCGG
The DNA here is from genome assembly GCA_001517045.1 of Pseudotsuga menziesii. Classification (NCBI taxonomy): domain Eukaryota; kingdom Viridiplantae; phylum Streptophyta; class Pinopsida; order Pinales; family Pinaceae; genus Pseudotsuga; species Pseudotsuga menziesii. The sequence goes on from LPNX011133990.1 coordinate 931, forward strand.
CCTAATGTTCACTGGTGCAAAATTTAAAAATGTAGAAATAGGTGGTTAGGAAATGGGAAAGAGACTGTAAAAAATCTCAAAAGGATGTTATTCTGAGAATTGAATATCATATTCATGATATCTCCAATTCAAACCCTTCAAGTATCTCCACAAATTAGAGAAAAAATACTTTGATTGTATTGGAGTAAGAAGGACTAAAAAATCTTAGAATGAAAGAAGAGTCTCGACGGTTAAAAATACAGGTTATCTAGGTGTATCTTAATGGCTAAAATAAAAAATTATTTCATCAATATGTTGAACAAAGAAGGGTGCATAACTCTATATGGACTCTCAAGAATGAGGAAGGATAAATTATTGAGTATATATGATCTCTTTAGAAAGAAGTAGTAATACATTTTAAATCACATTATGAAGAATCATGTGTTTTTTCTGTTATAGAATAGATCAAAGTTATCAAAGAATACCCTCGTTTATTCTTCGAAGAAGAGGGAGATGGGGTGATGGAACCAATCACAAAGGATGAGATTCTAAAAGTGTTAAAAGGCTTTGCAAAATCCAAAATTCCTGGGCCAGATGGCTGGATTATAGAATTGTTCCTAGAATTGTTTCATGCTATGGGTGAAGAATTACTTATAGTTGTGGAAGACTCAAGAGTATCAGGTAAGGTGTTAAATGCTCTAATTTCTACCTTTATTGCATTCATTCCTAAATCTTCCAATCTAGATTCATTTGCGGAATACAGACCCATATCTTTATGTAACTTGGTGTACAAAATTAGTGCAAAAGTCATTACTCAAAAAATCAAATCAATCTTGTCAAGAAATATTTCCAAGGAGCAATTTGGATTTGATTTTTAGAGAACAAGAAAATTTTAGATACCATTGGTGTTTCCCAGGGTATTTTTCACATAATAAAAACTAGGAATCTCAATGCCTTGATACTTCAACTGGATTTGTCAAAAGCATATGATAGGGTAAATTGGTCTTTCTTTATAATGACCCTTTTGCAAATTGGTCTTCCATGGGAAGCTGTACAATGGATCATGGCATGTGTTTCTTCAGTAAACTACGTTGTTCTAATAAAAGGATGTCCATCAAATGTTTTTCAAGCCTCCAGAGGGTTGAGGCAGGGATGCCTCCTTTCTCCCTTATTATTTCTTATTATCATTGAGGGGCTTAGTTAACTAATTTTAAAAGAAAAAGAAGAATCGTGAATAAAAGGGGTGAAAATATCATCACATCTCTTGATCACGCATATTTTATCATTGATGATGTTATGCTCTGTGGGATTGGAAAAGTAGGTGAATGTGATGCTTATAATACAATTCTAAATATGTTTTGTCACGTTACTAAATGTTCTAAATATTCCATTTTAAAGAATAATATTAAGAGGGAGACTTTATCTCAAATTTTAGATTTTATTCATTATCAAATCTTGGAGATCTTAGAAAAATCCAAGTATCTTAGTTTTTTCATAAATACAAATAGATACTTGGAAGAATATTGGAAATGGCTCTTAAAGAGATTCCATAAAAGGATCCAACATTGGTGGTGGAGATGGATTTCTATTGAAGGAAGATTAACTTTGTAAAAATCAATATTGAATAATCTATTAGTCTATTGGTTATCCCTCAACAAAATTCCAAAATCTATCCTCTAGTGTATCTGTAGAAATATCTTAAACTTCATTTGGTTAGGTCATTAGGGCAAGCATAAATTTCATCTGGTTGAATGGGAACAATTGGCAAGACCAAAACACATGGGTGGTTGGTTCTTAAAAAAATATTTTGGTTTGCTAAAGTAGTCTCGGAAAAGAACCTTTGGAGGAAAAGTTTAAGGGACAACCTATGGAGCTGCGTTATATAGACCAAATATATAAAAAGGAAATCATAGTATACCGTGGATCAAATCGAAAGAGAAGAAAAAAAGGAATATCCAATATATGGGTGGGTCTCATTTCCTTTTTCTAGGTAATGGGAAATTGGTTAGCATGGCTTCGGGAAATGTCCAATCTATATTGGTGGGAGAATATTCCATTATCGGTGGTCCTTCATAATATCCCTTATCAATCAAGGTAATTGATTTCCAGAGGATGAAAGGTTATTTTTATTTAAATGAATGTGTTGCAATGAATTTGGGTTCTCATGCTTCTATAAAGTGGATTGAAGCTTCTCAGTTGGGTCTTTATGGTGGATTAATTAAAGAATGGAAAAATTACACATTGGGGATATGTAGAGGAAATATTTATCTAGGGGGTCTAGATAGTAGTATTAGATGGTCATGGAACACTCATACAATTTTAATTACACCCCGATTAGCATATGATGCAATCATAATAGATACACTGGTCAGTAACCATTGGTGGCATAAAACTTTCTAGAAATGGAAGGCCCCCTTCATAGTAAAATTGTGTGTTTCTCTCCCTCGAGAAGATAGAATTCTATCCTAGGATAATCTACAGAGAAGAGATTTCAATGGACCGAACATTTATCCATTGTGTTCAAAGAACTCTGAATTGGTGATGCACTTATTTATACACTGAACACCCATTTCATTAAATTTGGATATATTGCCCAAAATCTAGACTAAAATGTCAGAAAACACACTTTCGAAAGCCCCAAAACAACCTTTCTAAAGTGCAAAAACCAATTGCAAAAAGTGTCAAAACAAGTTCAAAAACTATAATTTCCAATTCAAAAAGTGCAATTTCTAATTCATAATGAACCCCAAAAGTGCTATTTATTATTCAAAAAGTGCAATTTTTTTATTTGAAAATTGCATTTTTCGATTACGAAACCGAGGTTTTGATTAAAAAATGTGTGTTTCTCTATTAAAAAACTAGGAATTTTGATTAAAAAATATGATCTTACCAAGATATTTTAACACATGATTGAAGTAATGGTCATCATAAATGGCCTTGGCACATCAAAATTTCTCACATGAGGCACCATGATTTTGAATTAGACTTTCCTATGAAACAATAAAATATTGTTTTTACGGGAAAACCCAATGTAAATAATGTAAGTGGTCCATAAATGGATCAATAGTAAATATAATTGATAAGATGATAGGTAAGATGGTGAATATACAATTGTTGGCCCGCTTTTATAATAGATGGGGAATTTTCTATTTGACGGGACACATCCTCTCATTAATTATTAATCCTATTTGTATTTAGTACTTATGTATTTATTAATTAGTTGTTACATTTCCTTCCCCTAAGGGAAGCTTCGTTCTCAAATATTTATTGAAGTCAAGGGTAATGTCTTATTTTTTTGCTTGAACTGTTATCTCTAGATCCTTTCTTTTAATATTTGTGACACTTAATGAAATGAGACAATATGAGTTACGAATTCCAAAAGAGAATTGTCGCATCATCTCTGATGTGCTCCATCTGAGATCTATTTTTATCAGAGCTGCTTGATCGCTTTGTGGGATGGGTCTTCTAGTTTGTTGTTTAGTATTTTGATTTGATGTTCTTGTTTGTCTGACAACATAACTCTTCGGTGTATGTTCATTTTGACTCTGTCGTTGGTGAAAATGACGTTTATAATTGGGGTGTCAATAAGGAGTGTTTGTTGTTTGTTCTTCTGTTGTATTGACTTCTTTTTTACTTGTGATGATGATTGAATTTACTTCCTCAAATTGACTTTCTTTTTCGGAAAGTATGGATGCTTCTTTTTGGATTTACGCTACTTCTTTCTCTAGTAGATTGTTTTTACTCTGAATCTTCTCGAACCTTTCATCTTTCGACTTTTTGTCCTCTTTTAACTTCTTGATTTGTCCTCTAGTTCTTTATTAAGATTGTTTAGGCGTTGGTTTTCTTCTTACTTTTCTAGAATTCTTCCTTCGAGGTGTTCATTGGAATGTTCCTTCTTGCAATCATGTTTCATTTTTTTAATATTCGTAATTAATGTTTTGTTATAATTTTGTAGTTGAAAATTTTCTTTGGTATTGCTTGATAACACATTGTTGATTTTTGTAATTTCCAACTTATGTGTCTTCTTAATGTTGTCATACTGTTGCTGGAGTTTTTCCTTCTGTTGTTGATGTTGACATAACTTGAATTCTTGATTTTCTCACTTTCTATGGACGTTATCCAACTCATTATATTTTTCCATGATGAGTTTGTTTAAAAGATTTATTTTTTCTTCTAACTCTTTATATCGTCCATCAATTGATTCTTTGTCTATAGTTTGCGATAAAGGGACTATCATTGAGAAGTACTGTAGCATTATTTTCTTCTTCTCATGCAAGAATTTGATGCACTTCTTTTTTGTATTGATGGAGAATGTTCCTAGTCTTTCCAACCAGCTATAACCCAACATTATGTTGATGAGTTGGTTGTCTATAGCTGTGATGATGAATTGAGCTGCAAAATGATAATCATCGATTTGTAATGGTAAGTATATTTGATATTTGTTTGACTCATTCTTCATTGATTCTTGAACTTGTACTTCATTTGCGATATCAATGTTTATAAAATTTTCCTTTTTGGATGGACAAATAGCGATGGCCATTGGAATTTCATCAAATATCCCATAAACTTTCATCATCGCCATTTAGACTTTTATCGGAACCTTGAAAAATCTTCTTTTTTCTTTAGTAAAATCCTCCATGGTTTTGGTCAGTGTATGTGGAGGTGTGTATTTGGACCCTATTTTTCCTTAAGGAGAGTTTAAAGACACTTAAAATCTTTGGTATATTTGATGAGCTAATAATAACTATAATAATAATTATTATTAGGATTATTGAATAGGAAAAATAATAAATAATAAATATAATATAATATTTAGACATTTTTATTTTTAATTTCCAATTTTAAAGTTTCATAAAATAAATATTTATATAATAAAAATTATATAATCTGAATTTTTTATTAAACGAAGAGAGGGAGGGTTTCATCTGAAGTAGCGGTGGAGCTGCAGTGGGAAACGAGTGGGGGTTGCGACGGATTGGAAAGCTTCACAAAAGGTAGTGGAAGGGAGTGGAAGGAGGCTGGTGACAGGGGAAGCGTGGAGCAGAAGTGGAGGACACAACATGGGAAGTGTGGAGGACGTGGGCAGAAAGAGGAGCAGTGCATGCAGAAAAGATAAACACAGAGATGGAGGTTGAGTGTGGGCGGTTGTTGGAGGGGAAGGATGGAGGATGGAAAGTGGCTAGAGGTGTAGGTGAGAACAGAGGAGAGTGGAGGAGTGGGCGTAAAGGAGACTGGAGGTGGTGGCGACTGAGAGTAATAGAGAGCAGAAGTGGTGGCGACCGGGAGGCAGGACAGGAAGTGGGAGGATGAGAAGGTGGACTGCATGAATGAGCGCGGGAAAGAGGAATGGATGTGACAATGAGGAGAAGCTATTGTGATGAAAGAGGAGAGAACATGGACATGGTCATGGGGAGGAAGGGGGGACAACACGGAGGGTGGGAAGAAACAACGCAGTGGCGAGTGGAAATGGAATGTTGGCACAGATGGAGTGTGAAGCAGGTGGAGAGGGGTGGGAAGAGCAGCGTGCAGTGATGATCTGCGTGGGAGTGTGGGAGTAAACAGACAATGCAGGAATAGGTGGAGGTGAGGTATCGGGCTATGACAGGAGTGTTAGGGAGGGATACGTGAAGGGGTGTGGGAATGAGTTGGGGATGGAGAGGCCAATGACTCAATTTCTGGTCAAGGACCAAGATCCAGAAAAAATTATGATGAATGATTGGACAAGGGATAGAATTAGAGTATCCCGAGAAAGGCTATGATACCAATGAAATAGTAAAATATTGTTTTTACGGGAAAACCCAATGTAAATAATGCAAGTGGTTCATAAATGGATCAATAGTAAATATAAATGATAAGATGATAGGTAAGATGGTGAATATATAATTGTTGGCCCACTTTTATAATAGATGGGGTATTGTCTATTTGAGGGGACACATCCTCTCATTAATTATTAATCCTACTTGTATTTATTATTTATGTATTTAGAAATTAGTTGTTACATCCTACCATCAACATTTAACTTCCAAGCCATATGATCTGTCAATCCAATCCTTCCTACACCCCCCTAGCATTGGTTAATATCTTTCCAAAGTACACATTATGAAATCCATTTTGATAAGTATTGACCATTCCTCCCATCATGACACAAGGTGGGATAATCTTATAGTACCTTCCCATGATGGATTGAATGTGTCTCTTCAGTCCTATCCCAAAGAATGTGGGAGATTGCATAAAATGGATCCCATGTAGGTTGGATATTTTTCCATTCAAACTGTGGTAATTCAGAGAGCTAGGGATAGAGAAAAGCATTGACGAAAAAATTCTGCCTGAATTGGAACCAGAGATAGTAATATAGAGGTTTCTTAGGTTTGTATCTTGGTTTGTCACATAGTAGGAGTCATGGCAGGCTCCAAATATTGTTCTCAGATATTTTGATGATTTATATCTAATATATGGATAAATATCGATTAGGCCTTCTTGATATTCCATCACATTACGGAATCAACTAGGATAGTTCTGTTAACGAACATTTTGTATATCGATGGAAGTATTGATTGATCTTTCTATGTGATTATCCTTCTATATGTCCCCTTCTACGTATATTTAATAAAACGTAGAAGTTAAGATGTCCCTTCTACAATTACTCATTAATAAAGGAAAGGTCAGTTTCCCCTTTCATGTATATTAAGTGATAAAGTAATTGTCGATCGTACCTTCTACATATAACTAGTGATACAAGAAAGGTTGGCCATCCCTTTTATATATTCCCAACGATACAGGAAAGGTCGGATGTCCTAATTTCAATTATGGGATTTTTTTATTAAAGGTGGGTTCTGTTGGGGCCTGGAAATTCGCAGGAGACAGCAGTAAGGGATTCTCCCCAATCAACGTTCCCAACTAGCCCGTTGACTATTTGGTATAGGGAATCCATCCGGTTTTACGGTCCGGCTACCGTAGGTCAAAGTAACAACAAGGGTTTACCGGTTGCGTCCCGGTCCACCAGAATTTGTATTTTTTGACTTAAATATGAAATGCAAAAATATAACTAAACATGCAGGGTGGTGAAGAATGCGGGGAGCAGTCACAATGTGATGCGCAGGTTCTTACCTATCGTCGTAGGATCACCAGCACCAGAATCACACATGCATCTATGCACTGACCTAGCTATCTGTCTATCTATTTATCTCTATCTACCTATCCCCGAGGAGCCGAATTATATTTAATTAATATGAGCAATGCGGATGTGCACACGTGATAAAAGTAATTACAGATAGCTGACATTTAATTTTACAGGCATGAACAACGAATGATATTTCCACAACTAGCTAACCAATTGTTTCGTAATAAGCATGCATTACTCATGGTGGTTATTTCATAAAATCAATCAGAAATCATTTAAACAAGACATAGGTCATAAGTTAGAACGATCTCATGATTCACGGATACAATGCTGAAAAACAAAGTAGTTCATCTTTCGACTATCCATGGCAAAACATTTGAAATCCCACCGATCTTCTTTCAACAGGAAAACTGTAATTTTTATTGCAAAAGGAAATAGTTCTTCTTACAACAACCTTCCAGTCTTACTGGGGAAAAAAGCCCCTTTTTCTTCTACGCTTCCTACTTTTATACAAAAGGTCAAAATGGTTGGGTTGCCCAAAGTGACCTTTGGGCTTCCCAACCTTTTGTTTTCTCAACGCTTCATTTCTCAAAAATTTTACAAAATATTAAATTAATAGAAAGTTGACCGGTCCTCTATGAGGAGGGTCCTGCTTGGTTTTCAAAGAATTTTTTCCATGCTGCTGCTTCAACAGCGAGGCCTTCAAAAGCGCACGGCTCTAGGAATTGGATGTTAATTTCAAACTTGTCAACTTGGTTCCTAATGGCCTCGATCCTTGCTGGGCTCAACCGAAGCTGGTCTTCTAGAACCTGTATGCTAACGGCTGCGTGACCGACTTCGTTCTTCAGTACTATGGCATCAATGGATTGAATCTGCTACGTCTTGGCCTCTGCATCTTGATTCCCTTTCTGCAATATGTCCACAAAGGTTTCATGATTCAGGAACTCTTCAAACCTAAGATCAGCCTCTGTCTGGCAACGGTTATATGCATTAAGGAACCTTTTAAAATATTCTGAGCATGCTACCTGTGTCCTTCGGACAACCTTCTTAAAGTCTTCAGCAGTGCTGATGGCAAACTCTACTAGGCTGTGATCTCTCCTGAGGGTTTGATGATCTTTGACTGGTAGTTCTCCTGGAATCTCGACATCATCTTTTGGTCTTGCCAATCTGGCGTTCAAGACCTCAAGAACATCTTGGGACCTGTCTACGAAATAGGAGGAAGTTTCTACGATCTCCTCTAACCTGCTGTCCATCTGAAGAACTTTGCATCTTTCTTCTTCCAAAGCAGTCTGCAGCTGCAGCATTTTAGCCTTTTGCGCTAGGATATACTCTTTAAGTGGCTGCAGATCGACTTGTTGTTCCTTTGCTGTCTCCAGTTCAGCAGTCAAAGAAGCCAGCTGCTCTTTTAGTCCTTTGGTGCATTCAGTATGGGACTCATAGATGATAGTCTGCTACGCCTCTAGGTCTTCCACTTTTGCCTTCAACTGTTCCTTCTCATTTTTCAGATCTTGGACTTCCTGTTGTGCATTTTCTAGAGCCTCTTGTGCTGTTCCCTTGGCTTGGATCTCCACCTGAAGGACATGGATTTCACCCTTCATGGATTCCATTTCCCTTAGCACGTGTTCATACTTCCTCTTAAGTCTGCTACCCTCTCCTCTTTCTTGTCTCAGTGTGTCTTTTAGCTGAGCAGTGGTCTTCTTAGCTGACTCTAATTCAAACATCACCTTCTTTATGTTATCAGCGGAGGCATCAATTAGTGCATCCCCGGCTCTTATCGTGAACATAGGGTCTTTGTCTGTCCCTAGCATGACTGTTGTATCTGTGACCATTTTCCCTGATAGATCTTTCACCTCCACCTTCTTATTCGTCCTCCTCATTATTCTTTTAGTGGTCCTGTCATAATATACAGTACTGAAATCAAGGACTTCTTCCCCCTTCTTCTGGACGAAAGGCACTATTTGGAGCATAGGGGTTACAGGAGTGCTAGCAGTAGGTACTTGAAGGATTTGCACCTCAGGGTTATCCTCTGCCTGACTCTGCCCTGTTGGTGCTTCGGAGGATGACTGTTGTGTTAACTTTATCTTTTTAGCCTCCTGCCCTTGGAGCTCTTCATTTAGTTTTCTCTGTGCTTCTTCGGTTTCTTGCCTAGCCGCCTCTTTTGCTTCTCTGGCCGCTTCTTTTGCTAGTTCAGCTGCTTCCTAGGCAGCTTTCCTTTTCTCTTCTTCTCCCTTCTGCAGGCACTCTGCAGCCTCATTTTCCAGCCTCTGAGCTTCCTCCCTTATCCTTTTGGCTCCTTCCTCAGCTCTGGCTTGTTCAGCTTTGGCCTGCTCTGCCCCTTTTCCACCTTTGGTGGGGTTCTTTGGTTTGAATCTTCTGCTGAGTGCCATCATGTTTGGAGCTCTCTGAAAAATAGATTCATCCTTATCATAATGATGGGTATATTCAAAGAACACTTTATGCTTCTTGCAGTGCTCAGCCACTTTACCAAGAGTGTCATTGCACCGGAAGGGCATCTCCCCAAAGTGGAACCTCCCTAGTTCCTCTATGAATTCGGCCGCTTGTTTCACATTGGCAAATCTGCAGCTACCTAACTTGAAAGGTAAAGGGGGATATGCAGCCTTCTTATGCTGGAACAGGAAATGACCAACTCCGTCAATGAACACTTGTTTGAACGCCTCTTTATGGATTATATAATCCGTTGTATACTTTGGCAGCAGATAAGGTGTCTTCGAGCCTCCATACATTCTAAGATACATACCATTGTCGGTCAAGAAATAATCTCCATACTCCTCTATTACCTGCATAGCATCTTCCAACATGCAGTCACATTCCTTCCGGAAGATAAGCGTGTATAGTGGCATAATGAAATGTTCACATACTTCTCTGTAATAACTGTGGTACTGATGAGCCCACAATGGTTTGTAAGCTGCATATACAGGCATTCTCTCTCTGTCCCAGGAACACTTGAGGCCGGGGAAAGGCTGGTTACATAGTATGCAGTCTATCAAAAATGAACTCATATAGAATTCAGATTTTTTACGGGCTTCTCCTCCTCCTAAGGCTGCAGCTACGCAAGAAGAAAGACTACTTGATACGAGGCTGGCCCAAATGAAGATTGTTCCTTGGGTCGCCACATGGAACATAATGGGGACCCATTCCAATTTGAAGAGTCTGCCACTGGCTCTACCAAAGATCCTGCTTAGCATCAGAGCCACAAATCTGTAAGGAGATCTTAAGCTCGTTGTATCATAATCCTCGGTTGCTCTGTGTCGATAGAGCTTTCCTAGCAAGAGCATTCTCTTCAGGGTTTCCACCAAATCCATCCTGAGGTTATCCAACCAATCGTTTGACAGGAAGATCTGAGGCTCTGGCAGGTGGTAAGCCAGCGCCACATATCCTGGGCTAAATGCAGCATAGCCCTGACCTTCGACATTTCCTATAAGCATTGTGTTGTTGTTTGTGTGGGGCAGAATCCATCTCATAACATCAGAGCATGGGAACAGCTCTGGTCTGGTAGCCACCTTCATGATGGTAGATTTCTCTATGTTGGCATAAATGGGCTCCTCTTCAAGACCCATGTCTGGGACTTCCTTGCGGGAAATCAATCTGTATATCTCATCCCATTTATACTCAGGTTCAACACCCGAGACACATTGGGTGTCCTCATATATATATTATGTTTGTGTGACGACCTCTATTGCTGATTGTTCTTTGACCATAGGGGCCTTCTTTTTCTGCCTTTTGGACATTGTAATTTCTTCCTGCCATGTATAACATTATGACATTAAGCAATTCAAATTTGCAAACATTGTGCAGCAGTTTATTCTTTCTCAAGTGTATCATGACTGTGATGAAATTAATACATAAGCCCTTCAGGCTGAAGAATTGAACTAGTATGCAATACATTGAAGCAAAATATGCACATCATATGCAGAGTGCCATTTAAAGTGAAATCAGGCATAGAAACCAATGCATGTACGCATAATCCAACAATGCCCTAACTATTAAAACTAAATCCTGTGCAATATAGTGAGCAATGTCCTTCTGCTGGATGATACTAAAACTTGATCCATCATCATTGGGCTGTCATTAAATCTACATTATTTCATAGTACTCCACTTCTCTCATGAAAATAACTCATAAAGCACAAGTATGAATCTTAAACGCAAGGTGCTAATGTAACTGTCCATAATTCAAATATTTCGACGACATGGCTCTATCAAGGATAAAGACTGCAATAGCCTATGCAGCTCGCGGAAAAGTAGTTACATCGGTGCGGCTAGATACTGCGGGCATCAACAACAATTTTTTGAACACGGCGCTCCCACCAGTGCCAACATCCATGCTACCTCCAAATCGTAAACAATATAGCGGCACAGCCCTAGGGTTTCAGATAGCCAAAAACGACGGATTGCGCGGGACGGCGTGGGCAGAGGTTGGGGTTCGAAACCTGGTAAACGGGAAAATCAACAGCGGAGGAAACATTCGATCACAAGAAGACCACCGTAAAACCTCTCCATGGGCCTCATTATTACAAAGGAAAAACCAGGTGCAGGCGGCATAACGGCCGCCTGCACCGCGCCTTCATCCACTGTGCGCGGGGCAAACCAAAATGGCCGAGGTCAAAAGATACTACGCAGGCTTTATAAAGAAAAATGACTCCCCCCCTCTAACCGCAAACTGCTATCCCAACCGGCAATTTTCAAAATGTAGGCGCAACATGCAAGGGGAAATGACTATGGCAACCCTAGACGCGGGTGAAAACTCCGTGTGCGATCGAAAAAGGGACTACGGGGACATAATCCTAGCAATACCCCGACCGCAGCAAAAATCACCCAATCAAAACCTTGAAAAGCACGAGGCAGGGCGGTAAAGATCCTACTTGGCAGTGATGCGCAGTTGATGAGGTGACAACGGTTGAGCTTCCAATCGACACCTAGACGTGGGTACAAGCACAGAGCTCCACAAGGTTCGCAGAGTCGACAGCGCGGCGAGGATAACGACAGCTCGGGCACAAAATAACAATAAAAAAAATCCAAAACCCCTGCCCCCGTATATATAAAGAGTCGCACGAGTAACAAGTCGTATCGGGCGGGGAACGAAAATGAAATGGGCGGCGAGAATCCCAGACCTTCCACAACGGTGGATAGTTCCCAGCATCAATTCACCCGCAACGGTGAATAGAGCGTGTAAACAAAAGATCGGGCGTCGGCGGGGACCTATATCAAAAGCCAAGAGCCCGGACTCCTCCGCAACGGCGGGCATGCATAACAAACAACATGCGTAAATCACATCGGCCACCCAGAGACTCTAAATCAGAAAACCAAAACTCAGACCCGCCCGCAACGGCGGAGGGAATAGAAGGTAAAGATCTCCGATACATACGGATCGGCGAGGAAACGAAACCTTAGAACCCCCAAATGGTCCGCAACGTCGGAGACCAAACGATAACCCGTCCGCAACGGCGGCCCAAGAGACACTCATCCTCTTCCGACTCAGAACAAAAATCCACCCGCAACAGTGAAGAATCGTCAACCACCAGCAATGGTGAAATACAAAGCAGGAAACCTCCGCAACGGCGCGAAGAACAAATGACTCAACTCCCGATGTAAAATGACTTCACAGATATGCAAAAAGCAATGATGAGCTTGATAATGGAAGGGATCATTTTAAAGCATTAAAGGAGCAAAACAGATCGATCAATATCAATTCAAAGTGCTGTAAAACATTCCAAAAATCCATAGACCAAAAGTCACCAAACTGAAAACAGGAAGAAAACCAACTTATTCAAAGTAAAGGAGGGTCCTAAAATTTTTAGAATTTTGGGAAATTGTTGTAGGTGCAACAATTGGAGACTACCTGGTGAACCCCAGATCTCTGAATTAACTCTCTCTCCCAGCTTAAGACTGTCTGAATATAATCGAAATCTTCTAGATGTCTGTATTCCGAAGCAAGGCAACTTATGCATCAAATTATTTAGAAGAAGCCCATCTTTTCAGGAGAAGGTAACATCAGCAGTATCTCAGGTCTGAATAACTCTTTTGAGGCCAAATGGATGAGGTTTATTTTCCCTACCCTTGGGCAGCTACAGCTTAGACACCACAGGACTGTGACGGAGGGCAATAGTATTATCCTTTTGTTCCTCATTCCCATGCCAATTTGCACTTTTGTGCCTTCTAGAACTTTAGTTCTTTTGATATGAGTCTTCCTGTAGGCCTTTCTTACTGAATTTTAATTCAAGATCCTCTATCCCATAGTGTCCTTTTGTGTGAATGATATATTTCATACTTCAATTCACGGACGGAGAGGATCTTGTGGCCATTTGGTATTTTATGCTTTGAGATTAATGCTTTTTCGAGCTTTGCTTTGATATGTCTTGTTTCTTTCAAGAGCTTTGACTTTTAATATCTTTTAGCCTTTTCTTTATTTATGGCTTGGGATCATTTATATATGATAAAATGTTCCACTCTGCTTCCTTTTCGTGGGTCTTTTGCTGTCACTCCCTTGGGTATTTAAGATGTGAAATAGATGGAGCCTCGAAATAGTACTTCAGACCTTTTTTCACTTCTGATTTATTTACAGGGATTAAGTAAGACTTCAAATGAATGCTTTGCCAGTTAGGAAAACGGTTACTAGAATACATTCTATACTTTTAAACACAGTCCTTCAGTCAAGATTTAGTTAATAAAGAACCCTGATGTTTCCATTGCAACCAAGAGCTTGCCTCTTTATTCAAAATCAAAAGGAAAACTAGCAAAGTTATAAAGAAAACAGCAGCAAAGCAAGTAATCAAAAGAAATAAACCTCAAAGCACAAAATAAGAAAACAACATAAGCAACAAAGCAATTTATTTATGCACAAAAGAAAACAAAAATTTTGCCCATTCCTGAAAAATTATAAAATTAAAACTGAGGAATGAGCTGGATTTAGACATGGATTGCCTAACCATGGTCCAACTGTGCTGTTATTGAAATGGAACCCATATCTAAGATCCTGCAGTCATTTCTGTCAGGTTGAGGGAGTTGAAGGAGCTCGGGCTGAGTGCCTGTCATAGGACTGGCCCTTTTTGAGGTATGATGCTCTAGCTTAAGCTCAGTGAGATAGTTTCCTAGGATAGAATCAGCAGACTCATTTCCTTCTCCTAACTTAGTGACAGTATACTTCATATATGGTTCTCTCAGAATTTTTATATGACTTGGGGTACCCTTGAGAGGCAACCACAGATGAGACCAATCTGAAGCAAAATATCCTTTCAGCCTAGCAGCCCAATCTTGGTTGAGAATGAGCCCATATCCCCTTGGTATATCAGCCACCATAATGTCAATAAATTGGCATATTTTGTTGTTTGCAGCCAAACGAATGAGGACATTCTTCATTTCACCCACCACCTTGACTCCTATGCGATCTAATTGCGTTACTTCACGAGGTGTAGACTCTAGCTGTCCATTAATCCTTTTACAAATATCAAGGGGCATCACATTTACTGCTGCTCCAGAGTCTACTAAGCAATTATGGACATTGTAATTCAGCATCTCTAAAGTCAAGAGAAAAGGAGGTGTGTCAAGGTTTTCTTTCCAACCTGGTTCTTGGTCTTCTTTTCCTAGTTGGTTTTGAATAGGTATATCCTTTGCTAGCTCTTGAGTTTCATCAGAGTCTTTTCCACTGACCCCTATCTTTTCCTCTACAGGATCGACAATCTCAGTGGTTGGTCCTGTCCCCTGGTTGAGGGTATTGTTCTGATGCGCTTTGCACTCATCCAGTTTCTTAACATTCTCCTGCAAACTGTAAACCTTAGAAATCATTGTATTGTCTTGGCTTGTGAAAACTTTGTCCTTTCTAGTTATGGATGTGCATTCAGATTTAGGAGTGTCATCTTCAATGTTAAACAGTGAAATACCATTCCATGAGAACATAGTATCATCCTCTGGTTTGCTTATGATATGTTTCTCCTTTTCTTCCTCACCACTGTCCTTAGTCAATTCTGGGTCCAACAACTTATCCATCACCAATGTCATTGAATGTAACCATTGAGGACACTTCTTCTCAGAATGAGGTTGTTGATGAAATGTACAGAAATTATCCCCTCCTATTTCTGTTATGTTTATTGATGCCAAATTAGGAGGTGGGACTTGCCATTGGTTGTTATCTTCCTTTTTTGGATAGTGTGGCTTATTGGTTTTCTGAATGTCCCTCTCCTTTTCCAGATCTACAATTCGGTTGGACATTTTCTGAAGCACTTTCATCATCTCATGATAATCATGTGGTTGATCTTCTCTAGATTTAAACAACAGTGAGCTTCCTCTTACAGTGGTCTTCTTTTCACATGAATCAGGGTAATCCTCTATACTCTCACTTTCTGCCTCTACTCTTTCGGCCTCCTCATGAGTTTCTACCAATGTAGGCTTGACTTTCATTTTGGCAAACATGGCCAGCTCAGGACCTAGGGCTGAGGTATAATATTCAATAAAAACTTTGTCTGAAGGTCTGTCCATAGCAGAAATTTTTTTTAAATACAGTGAAAATCTCTGAGTGAAACTATGTACCGTTTCATTCTTCTCTTTTCTTAACAAACCAAGCCCTTTCATCAATGAGGCATGTGTCTTCTGAGTTGTGTATCTACTTCTGAAAACCCTTTCAAAGGTGTCCCAATCTGGAATGGAGTTTGCCGGTAGACCAAAGTACCAAGATGTTGCTGCTCCTTTCAGAGTGTGTGGAAAAAGTCTACAAACCACATCTTCATACTCCCCAGCCCTTAGCCCTTCTAACACTAGGTAGAAGCTTTGAAGGTGATCCTCTACAGCGATATTTTCGACAAGGTCAAACTTGGGCAAGAGTTTGTCAAAGGCTTGAGGAAGGTTATGCAAAGGAGGAGTTAGGTTCAGAGGTGACCTAGCTCTCCATGCCGGCAGAGGGTTGGGTTGATTACCAGCCATGAGCAAAGGTAAACAGATAAGCCACTGGGAAAAACAATCATTCAAGGATAGCATCGGAAACTGTGAATACTTGGGTTAGGTTGAAAGCTTCAAACGTCTGCTGGTAGGATGGTTTCGGGAAATTAAGTTCCACGGCCAGCCTTTACTGGCGGCCCTCCTTCTAGCGCCAAAACTGTTGGGGCCTGGAAATTCGCAGGCGACAACAGTAAGGGATTCTCCCCAATCAACGTTCCCAACTAGCCCGTTGACTGTTTGGTATAGGGAATCCGTCCGGTTTTACGGTCCGACTACCGTAGGTAAAAGTAACAACAAGGGTTTACCGGTTGCAGCCCGGTCCACCGGAATTTGTATTTTTTGACTTAAATATGAAATGCAAAAATCTAACTAAACATGCGGGGTGGTGAAGGATGCGGGGAGCAGTCACAATGTGATGCGCAAGTTCTTACCTATCGTCTTAGGCTCACCAGCACCAGAATCACACATGCATCTATGCACTGACCTAGCTATCTGTCTATCTATTTATCTCTATCTACATATCCCTGGGGAGCCAAATTATATTTAATTAATATGAGCAATGTGGATGTGCACACGTGATAAAATTAATTATAGATAGCTGACATTTACTTTTACAGGCATGAACAACGAATGATATTTCCACAACTAGCTAACCAATTGTTTCGTAATAAGTATGCATTACTCATGGTGGTTATTTCATAAAATAAATCAGAAATGATTTAAACAAGACATAGGTCATAAGTTAGAACGATCTCACGATTCACGGATACAATGCTGAAAAACAAAGTAGTTCATCTTTCGACTATCCATGGCAAAACATTTGAAATCCCACCGATCTTCTTTCAACAGGCAAACTGTAATTTTTATTGCAAAAGGAAATAGTTCTTCTTACAACAACCTTCCAGTCTAACTGTGGAAAAAAACCCTTTTTGCTTCTACGCTTCCTACTTTTATACAAAAGGTCAAAATGGTTGGGTTGCCCAAAGTGACCTTTGGGCTTCCCAACCTTTTGCTTTCCCAACGCTTCATTTCTAAAAACTTTTACAAAATATTAAATTAATATAAAGTTGATCGATCCTCTATGAGGAGGGTCCTGCTTGGTTTTCAAAGAATTTTTCCCATGCTGTTGCTTCAGCAGCGAGGCCTTCAAAAGCGCACGGCTCTAGGAACTGGATGTTAATTTCAAACTTGTCAACTTGGTTCCTGATGGCCTTGATCCTTGTTGGGCTCAACCGAAGCTAGTCTTCTAGAACCTGTATGCTAACGGCTATGTGACCCACTTCGTTCTTCAGTACTATGGCATCAATGGATTGAATCTGCTACGTCCTGGCCTCTGCATCTTGATGCCCTTTCTGCAATATGTCCACAAAGGTTTCATGATCCGGGAACTCTTCAAACCTAAGCTCAGCCTCTTTCTGGCAGCGGTTATATGCATTAAGGAACCTTTTAAAATATTCTGAGCATGCTACCTGTGTCCTTCGGACAGCCTTCTTAAAGTCTTCAGCAGTGCTGATGGCAAACTCTACTAGGCTGTGATCTCTCCTGAGGGTTTGATGATCTTGGACTGGTAGTTCTCCTGGAATCTCGGCATCATCTTCTGGTCTTTCCAATCTGGCGTTCAAGACCTCAAGAACATCTTGGGACCTGTCTACGAAATAGGAGGAAGTTTCTACGATCTCCTCTAACCTGCTGTCCATCTGAAGAACTTTGCATATATCTTCTTCCAAAGCAGTCTGCAGCTGTAGCATTTTAGCCTTTTGCGCTAGGATATACTCTTTAAGTGGCTGCAGATCGACTTGCTGTTCCTTTGTTGTCTCCAGTTCAGCAGTCAGAGAAGCCAGCTGCTCTTTCAGTCCTTTGGTGCATTCAGTATGGGACTCATAGATGATAGTCTGTTGCGCCTCTAGGTCTTCCACTTTTTCCTTCAACTATTCCTTCTCATTTTTCAGATCTTGGACTTCCTGTTGCGCATTTTCTAGAGACTCTTGTGCTATTCCCTTGGCTTGGATCTCCACCTGAAGGACATGGATTTCACCCTTCGTGGATTCCATTTCCCTTAGCACGTGTTCATACTTCCTCTTAAGTTTGCTACCCTCTCCTCTTTCTTGTCTCAGTGTGTCTTTTAGCTGAGCAGTGGTCTTCTTAGCTGAGTCTAATTCAAACATCACCTTCTTTATGTTATCAGCAGAGGCATCAATTAGTGCAGCCCCGGCTCTTATCGTGAACATAGGGTCTTTGTCTGTCCCTAGCATGACTTCTATATCTGTGACCATTTTCCCTGATAGATCTTTCTCCTCCACCTTCTTCTCCGTCCTCCTCATTATTCTTTTAGTGGTCCTGTCATAATATACAGTACTGAAATCAGGGACTTCTTCCCCCTTATTTTGGACGAAAGGCACTATTTGGAGCATAGGGGTTACAGGAGTGCTAGCAGTAGGTACTTGAAGGATTTGCACCTCAGGGTTATCCTCTCCCTGACTCTGCCCTGTTGGTGCTTCGGAGGCTGACTGTTGTGTTAACCTTATCTTTTCAGCCTCCTGCCCTTGGAGCTCTTCATTTAGTTTTCTCTGTGCTTCTTCGGCTGCTTGCCTAGCTGCCTCTTCTGCTTCTCTGGCCGCTTCTTTTGCTAGTTCAGCTGCTTCCTGGGCAGCTTTCCTTTTCTCTTCTTCTCCCTTCTGCAGCCACTCTGCAGCCTCATTTTCTAGCCTCTGAGCTTCCTCCCTTATCCTTTTGGATCCTTCCTCAGCTCTGGCTTGTTCAGCTTTGGCCTGCTCTGCCCCGTTTCCACCTTTGGTGGGGTTCTTTGGTTTGAATATTATGCTGAGTGCCTTCATGTTTGGAGCTCTCTGAAAAATAGATTCATCCTTATCATAATGATGGGTATATTCAAAGAACACTTTATGCTTCTTGCAGTGCTCAGCCACTTTACCAAGAGTGTCATTGCGCCGAAAAGGCATCTCCCCAAAGTGGAACCTCCCTAGTTCCTCTATGAATTCGGCCGCTTGTTTCACATTGGCGAATCTGCAGCTACCTAACTTGAAAGGTAAAGGGGGATATGCATCCTTCTTATGCTGGAACTGGAAATGACCAACTCCGTCAATGAACACTTGTATGACCGCCTCTTCATGGATTATATAATCCGTTGTATACTTTGGCAGCAGATAAGGTGTCTTCGAGCCTCCATACATTCTAAGATACATACCATTTCCGGTCAAGAAATAATCTCCATACTCCTCTATTACCTGCATAGCATCTTCCGACATGCAGTCACATTCCTTCCGGAAGATAAGCGTGTATAGTGGCATAATGAAATGCTCACATACTTCTCTGTAATAACTGTGGTACTGATGAGCCCACAATGGTTTGTAAGCTGCATATACAGGCATTCTCTCTCTGTCCCAGGCACACTTGAGGCCGGGGAAAGGCTGGTTACATAGTATGCAGTCTATCAAAAATGAACTCATATAGAATTCAGATTTTTTACGGGCTTCTCCTCCTCCTAAGGCTACAGCTACGCAAGAAGAAAGACTACTTGATACGAGGCTGGCCTAGTTGAAGATTGTTCCTTTGGTCTCCACATGGAACATAATGGGGACCCATTCAAATTTGAAGAGTCTGCCACTGGCTCTACCAAAGATCCTGCTTAACATCAGAGCCACAAATCTGGAAGGAGCTCTTAAGCTCGCTGTATCATAATCCTCGGTTGCTCTGTGTCGATAGAGCTTTCTTGGCAAGAGCATTCTCTTCAAGGTTTCCACCAAATCCATCATGAGGTTATCCAACCAATCGTTTGACAGGAAGATCTAAGGCTCTGGCAAGTGGTAAGCCAGCGCCACATATCCTGGGCTAAATGCAGCATAGCCCTGACCTTCGACATTTCCTATAAGCATTGTGTTGTTGTTTGTGTGGGGCAGAATCCATCTCATAACATCAAAGCATGGGAACAGCTCTGGTCTGGTAGCCACCTTCATGATGGCGGATTTCTCTATGTTGGCATAAATCGGCTCCTCTTCGAGACCCATGTCTGGGACTTCCCTGCGGGAAATCAATCTGTATATCTCATCCCATTTATACTCAGGTTCAACACCCGAGACACATTGGGTGTCCTCATATATATATTATGTTTGTGTGACGACCTCTATTGCTGATTGTTCTTCGACCATAGGGGCCTTCTTTTTTTGCCTTTTGGACATTGTAAGTTCTTCCTGCCATGTATAACATTATGACATTAAGCAATTCGAATTTGCAAACATTGTGCAGCAGTTTATTCTTTCTCAAGTGTATCATGACTGTGATGAAATTAAGACATAAGCCCTTCAGGCTGAAGAATTGAACTAGTATGCAATACATTGAAGCGAAATATGCACATCATATACAGAGTGCCATTTAAAATGAAAGCAGGCATAGAAACCAATGCATGTACGCACAATCCAACAATGCCCTAACTATTAAAACTAAATCCTGCGCAATACAGTGAGCAATGTCCTTCTGCTGGATGATACTAAAACTTGATCCATCATCATTGGGCTGTCATTAAATCTACATTATTTCACAGTACGCCACTTCTCTCATGAAAAATAACTCATAAAGCACAAGTATGAATCTTAAACGCAAGGTGCAAATGTAACTGTCCATAATTCAAATATTTCGACGACATGGCTCTATCAAGGATAAAGACTGCAATAGCCTATGCGGCTCGCGGAAAAGTAGTTACATTGGTGCGGCTAGATACTGCGGGCATCAACAACAATTTTTTGAACACGGCGCTCCCACCAGTGCCAACATCCATGCTACCTCCCATAGGGTTTCAAATAGCCAAAAATGACGGACTGCGCGGGACGGAGTGGGCAGAGGTTGGGGTTTGAAACCTGGTAAATGGGAAAATCAACAGCGGAGGAAAAATTCGATCACAGGAAGACCACCGTAAAACCTCTCCATGGGCCTCATTATTACAAAGGAAAAACCAGGTGCAGGTGGCATAATGACCTCCTGCACCGCGCCTTCATCCACTGTGCGCGGGGCGAACCAAAACGGCCGAGGTCAAAAGATACTACGCGGGCTTTATAAATAAAAACGAATCCCCCCCTCTAACCGCAAACTGCTATCCCAACCGGAAATTTTCAAAATGTAGGCGCAACATGCAAGGGAAAATGACTATGGCAACCCTAGCCGCGGGTGAAAACTCCGTGTGCGAGCTAAAAAGGGACTATGGGGACATAATCCTAGCAATACCCCGACCGCAGCAAAAATCACCCAATCAAAACCTTGAAAAGCACGAGGCAGGGCGGTAAAGATCCTACCTGGCAGTGATGCGCAGCTGATGAGGCGACAACGGTTGGGCTTCCAACCAACACCTGGACGCGGGTACAAGCACGGAGCTCCACAAGGTTCGCAGAGTCGACAGCGCGGCGAGGATAACGACATCTCGGGTGCAAATTAACAATAAAAAAAATCCAAAACCCCTGCCCCCGTATATATAAAGAGTCGCACGAGTAACGAGTCATATCGGGCGGGGAACGAAAATGAAATGGGCGGTGAGAATCCCAGACCTTCTGCAACGGCGGATAGTTCCCAGCATCAATTCACCCGCAACGGCGAATAGAGTGTGTAAACAAAAGATCGGGCGTCGGCGGGGACCTATATCGGAAGCCAAGAACCCGGACTCCTCCGCAACGGCGGGCATGCATAACAAACAACGTGCGTAACTCACATCGGCCACCCAGAGACTCTACATCAGAAAACCGAAACTCAGACCCGCCCGCAACGGCAGAGGGAACAGAAGGTAAAGAGCTCCGATACATACGGATCGGCGAGGAAACAAAACCTTAGAACCCCCAAATGGTCCGCAACGTCGGAGACCAAACGATAACCCATCCGCAATGGAGGCCCAAGAGACACTCATCCTCTTCTGACTCAGAACAAAAATCCACCCGCAACAGTGAAGAATCATCAACCACCCGCAACGATGAAATACAAAGCAGGAAACCTCCGCAACGGTGGGAAGAACAAATGACTCAACTCCCGATGTAAAATGACTTCACAGATATGCAAAAAGCAACGATGAGCTTGATAATGGAAGGGATCATTTTAAAGCATTAAAGGAGCAAAATAGATCGATCAATATCAATTCAAAGTGCTGTAAAACATTCCAAAAATCCATAGACCAAAAGTCACCAGACTGAAAACAGGAAGAAAACCAACTTATTCAAAGTAAAGGAGGGTCCTAAAATTTTTAGAATTTTGGGAAATTGTTGCAGGTGCAACAGGTTCTTAATAGGAGATTAGAATGAAATGAATTTTGCTGATGAATCTCAATGGTTTTTACTCTATATTCTGCATTATATATCAATGAGATTTCTATCATGGAGGATGTGTCAGTTTCCCCTTCTACCTATACCCAGTGATACAGGAAAGGTCGATCATCCCTTTTACATATACCCAATGATATAGGAAAGGTTGGTTTTCCCTTCTACATATACTTGGTGATACAGGAAAGGTTTATTGTCCCTTCTACATATGCTTGGTGATACAATAAAGGCCAGATTGTCCCTTCTATGTATATTCTTATAATTCAGATTTAATTTAATTTTCTTGATTTTCATTAATGGGTTCCATTACTTTTGTGCGATTAAATCTCCATCGTCCATGAAATGTTCACTTTTTGTTACATCCATTGCATCTTGTCTTGCATGAATGACTAAAACTTGCATGAACCAACCTACTCAGTCAATCTAGACCATTGACGACATGAACTCAAATTAAATGTTGGGTACTTTTCTTTTGCGTGAATGGGTCATATTAAATGTTGTAAGGTGCACAATTAGATATGAGTCATCTATGGAATACCCCTTACCATAAATTATTTTTAACTTCATTCTAAGCAAAAACCCATGATCATCCAATCAAACTTTCTCAATGCAATATATACTATTGACACTGAGACTCCCCTCTTATAAGCTCTAATAAACTTCCACTTATTCCCATGGGGATATTCTACATCACACCTATTACATGTGGTTGGTCTTCGCATCGTGAAGGAATTTACACCATGTAGATTGCATGTTTTTGTACTCTCTCTAAAAAATGTTCAAGTGCAGTAGAGAAATATCTAACCTAAGATTTTCCACAGCTTCAGGAATGTTACTTGTGCCCAAATATTCAAGTAAATTCTATTGCAAGATCTTAAAACATGTAGCCTTTATTTTGTTTCCATCCACCTTCACAACATCAAATTGATTCCCTGCAACATAAAAACATTTCCATCCCACTTTCCATCAAGTATCTGCTTCCTAAATAAAGCTATAACAATTGAAGAATGAAGAAGTATTCCTAACTCCTCTTCCAAAATGTTGCCATCTTTCTGGTAACCCAATGAATTATACAGATCCTATGCCATTATCCTTAAAACTTCCATGCTCTTATGAGTCCTTTGGAACCTATTTCCTGGCCCTCCTACAAAGATAATGATTTATTTATTGGTATGCTCACTTTCCCCGGAGACTATATTCACCCCTGTTATCCCTAAAAACAGTGAATGATATGCTTGGACATTTTTTAATATGCGACTAGATCTATCATCAAAGGCCATAAATTTTTAGAGGATATATGCTGGCTCAATGGTGGATGATGAACCTTAATGTGATGGTTTAGGATGATCCATAAAAATCGATTAAAATTGATTTGGACAGTTGGAGTCCCTAGGGAGAGAAGCATATTGATTTATGGAAACTTTTCATTGGCAACTTGGATGCAATCCCACAATTTGGAGGAATAGATATAGAATTCAATAGGAACCATTTCACACAATGCACACAAAGGAATACCTCTCTTCCAAATGGACCAGATTAAGTTTTGTATCATGAGGAAGTAAATATAGGTCGTCGGAGGTGTCGAGACCTATGAAAAAGGTAGAGAAGTGGTTTTTCCTCGGATGACCTAGATGAAAAAGAACTTCCTCCCTAAAGCAGATCCTGGCTGTTGGAGGCATTCAAAGAGATGGAAAATCCCAACAATACTACCCTATTGCCAACAAATTAGATCAAATCATGCAAGTGAATCCTACCCGTCGAAGGTGTGAGAAGGCTAGCAAAAGACATGATGCATTGATGTCTCCTATGATCTAGATTGAATGGAGTTATCCTTGAAGAGTGATCTGGCCCGTCTACGTAAATGAAATTATCCAGTACTCGTCATCAGGAAATAAATGAGTTGATCTCGGTTTTAGTTGTTCGGTGAAAAGATGCCAGAATCAAGCCACAATAATCAACTTTCTAATATTTTAAGATTGCTTCATACTAACAACTATGACTATAACTAAGAGCATCATTAAGAAATGTTAACACATGTTTTATTACCCATGGCTTAACTACATCCCTTTAAAGGAGAATATAATCCCTCATGGTTACTTTTTCAAGTCTACAATTCAAAATTTTTGAAAGGAAATCTACACCAACCTAGTTGCTCAACAGATAAAGAAGCAGTAACAGAGACAAGAATCCACCTATCCGTTTGAAGTAAAACAAACCAAGTAAGTACTTTCTCAAGCATCCGGTTCTATATTTTGCAAAGTGATTGTTTACCCTACAAGATTAGTTTTTCTCTGAACAAAGTACCATGCAATACCATGTGTATCTAAAACCCCCTTGACTCTAGCATGATAGAATAGAATGAGAAAGAAAAAACCCACCACTTCATACACTTCCTCTTGAGATGTATCTCATCAACACAACCTCTCATATGTTATCTCCTCTAAGGTTCCTCTTTTCTTCAACTTATGGGGCAACTTCTCCCCTCCTAAATTGAGGAACTCATCCTTCCAACTTATAGGGGCAGCTCTTGAAAAGAGTAATTGTCCCAATGCTTCTGCTAGGTTTTACAATTCTATCTTAGCCTAACATCTAATCCTGAAATTCTTTCCTTTTCCCAATTTTGTGTAGCTCTATGTAGAAAATTTCAATATGACAATGTCCATTGTCTATACTAGTGATCTCCAAACCTCTCTTTTAAAATCCTTAGCTACCTCAATCTCTTAGATGTTAGAAACCTCCCTCAGGGAAAATCTATTCTCTCTTTAGATCCAAGAAAAGCGTTATCAAGGTATCAATGATGAGAAGAAGGATAAACTAAATGCTCGACTGGTATATAAACACAAAGATCTTCAAGCTCCTATGAAAGCATAGAAGATTTCCAATATTCTACCTATGAAGCAGGAAGTTTCCTCGGCCTTCACCATCATTTTCTCCAACGATTCTGATAAAGAATTAAATGAAGGGATGATTACGATGGTCAATTATTTTTTTCACCCTCAAACACCTAAATTCAATTATGTAGAGGCTTTATCCATCATAATCAAAGCTCAGTTAGCATCATTTAAAGATACAAGAGTTTTTAGGTATTATTCTTACCTCATATATCTACTATTGTTTCATCAACCTGAATATTTTGAAGGACTTGACATTCAGAGAAATCAAGAAAGGTTCCCGAATATAATATATGATTGGATCCCTTGGATACATAAAGGCACAAAGGATGGGGTTAGTTAAACCCTTTTTGTGTCCCAATTCATGTTCAAGTATTTTTCCCTAATCACTGGGACAAAACCTGTATGCATGCCACATGAAATCAAAACCTATTTACATTTGGGAGAGGTTGTTAAAAAGGGAGATTGGTTCCTATCTGGAGATTATACTGTGATCATATTATACGACACTAAAAGGCATCCTCATATATTGTCTAAGTTACTCATTCCCATAACATTTGTTTTAGAGTATGTCAGGAAATAGGTGGAATTTGATGGGATTGATTTCCCTAAATCCAGGAAAAAGGAGAGAACACCTTTCCCCATATTTATGGGAGGTTACTCCATCAATGATAAGAAAACCATTAGACAAGTTGATGCAGCACTGAAAGAGTTAGGTATGAATTTATATTTTCCATGGAAGTATGATCCCCATTTCCTAATTGGTGTGGAGAAAGTATGGATTATGGACGACCCTAAATCCCATCAAGGAAAGCTAGGGATAGAAAAATTGTCCGACAAATATAATTTTGAATAAATACATAGGATTATACAAGAGCAAGAAAAACCCATTGAATTGGTGGCTAAAGCTTTCCCTGACCCCATTCCATAACCTTCCAAATCTCCCCCTTATTATACCTTCTACAAAACAAAGGGATCCCAGGACTCTGAAGAAGAAATGGAATTCATGGCACCATTACAAGAAAGGTGTGATGAATACACCAACATTAATGCCATAGTGGATAAAAATAGAAGAGGGCATTGGTGAAGAATGATGATATACCTAAAAAAACAAGATTGTGTTTATTTGTCTATCCTTAAGGACAAGAAGTTTGATGTGACCAACAAATAATATCATGTAGATGATGACCACAAAGAGGACTCTCAAACCTCGCCAAAGACTCAAGAAGAGAGAAGAAGGGCTAAATCAGTACTTAGATTTACAAAGAGTAACAAAGAATAAGGGGAATCTCTAGAGATTGAAAATATTATCCCTTCATCCCCCAAGGGAATAGAGAAATACCTGAAATCCATGCCCATTATGTCCTCAATGGGATATGAAACAGGTCAAGGACTAGGAAAGGAGGGGCAAGGAAATAAATATTTTATCAAGATTGAGCAAAGACCCAAAAGGTTAGTGTTATAGCTGATTTTACCACACATGGTTGATCACATATTTATGGCATTCCCTGTCCCTCTGCAGACTCTTTAGACCCCATGGAATGATATTATACTTTGATGTTTCCAATTTCATCCCTAAAAACACCTGTTTATTGCTATACGCAACTTTTAATCCCATACTCACGTGTCCATGTGACTTTTGACCTCAAACCCGCATACATCAGGATGTGTGCATAAATCCAAATATTTTTAGAGTTTTCCTTCATGTGTGTCCAAACAACTTGACTCTTGGCCTTCAATATGCCTCAATATCACTCGCATTTGATCCTCCATTACCCCTTTGGATTGCTATATAAGGAACCCCTTGGATACATTGAGGAGGAGGAATTGAAGAGCAACAAAACGATAGTCCATTGTTGTCGTAGCTTGCATATACTTGACTCTGCATCCCTTTGTCCCTTTGGAGGACTTTGTGTTATTCCCAATATTGCATTTTCTTATGAGGTCGCTATCGAGAGATGGAGGATTGAGGTGGTGGAGGACCAGGTGGAGGACTTGTTTTCTCCGGTTCGTACATGTGACGACAGAGGTTGTCACTTGTGTAATCTCTGATTTGATTAATAGAATATCTTTTCCTGTCCAATAATGTGCATTTGAATGAATATTGAATCCATGGATATGTTTAATTGATTATACATTGTTGATTATATATGCTAAAGTAGATATAACACCATATTATATAGCATGCTTGTCTTGTTTGCTGTTTTTAAGAACAAATTGCTAGTGAAAGCAGGATTGGAAAAATCTTAACGGAGATCTACTTCAATCGTACGAAATAAGGTTTGATTCAAGGTCCCTTAGTGTTATATGTTTGGTTTCTCTTGCATATTGGGAAGGTATTTATTTCTCATGTCTAGCTATCTATTGTGGTACACCCCAAGCCATAGGAAGTTTCTCTCCGTAACAAAATTGGCAACCACACCGGGGAGGTTCCTAGTTGTTTCTCTTTGGGGGTTTTTGGTATTCAATGTACTTGAATTGATCTGATTTCTCTGTTTCTGTGTTGGGTCTGGGGGCATGTTTCCCAATAGGGTCCTGAATGAGTGAATTTTGTCTCACCTTGTCTATTTTCCTTATTTTTCTTCTTGTATGCGGGTTTAGCTTTCACAGTCGCGTATACACACAGGTTTTCCTTGAACAGTCGCGTATGTATGCTGGTTTACTGAGAACAGTCACGTATGCCTTGATTTTGAGCCTTAGTGGGAGGATTAAGTGTTGCTGGGAGGATTAAGTGTTGCTGAGTCTTTTGGATGCTTCTGGAGTTTGTATACACCCTCTGTTTCTGACCAGAGACTGCTTTTAATTTTATTTTTAGAAATGTTCTTGTCATTCATTTTCTACTTGTTTTTTTGAGATTAGTGCATTAGGTCTCTTTTACCTCAGTGCTTTTCTTGGCTGCTGTTTGTGAGTGGTTGCAGAGTCTGAGGGTTGTAGAGTCATCTTTTTGCTTTCATATCTCATTTAATTAAAAAATGCAAAAACATTTTTCTTTTTTCATAGTTATGCATTGCTTGCATTTTGCATTGGCATGGTACTTGCATTAGGTTTCCTTGGTGAATTATAGTCATATTTTCATATAGGAATGATTGCACTTGCATTTGAAGGAAAAATTTTGCACTTCACATAGTATCATACCCTGTTTTTCATTCTACACATTACATTTGCATTGATTGTTAGGTGTGCATTTTAATTCATGTTGTGTCATAACACCATAAGTTGCATGACCATTACCCTTTGAGTAATCATAGCCAAATTAAATCAACGCTTAATAAAATGAATTACACTCTTTTCTTTTCTAGGGTGCATCAACAAGATTAGGTTTTAGTGTCTTGGAATAGTTCATTATAAGTTAATTCTCCAAGACCACTAAAAAAAACAATTAGGTGTCTGTCCAGGTGAGAGTGTGAAACCCTTAATATAATTAGTGTTTCTGAAGATGCTCCTCTTACACAGGAGTTAAGCACGAGGTAGTGCACACGATTGTGATTGGGATGACCCCTGGTCACTTTCTGTGAGCAAAGGAGATATTTCTAGGAGTTTATTTGTATCTGGGGGCCTTTGAGGTATTGAATGGTGCACCCATGGGATACTAGTTGTGCTTTCAGGCTTCGGGCTTTGTTACCCTACCCATACGGTCGATCTTTCCTATGATTTTCCACCTGAGCATTGGTTATATTGAGGTGAATTTAGTCACCTTACCTAGGTTATCGAGGGGGTATTTGCAGAGGTTATTCTGCAGGTGTCCTGTCCAGGTAGGGGCCAGACAACATAGTCGCTATATGCATTGAAGTTGAGGGCCACTATAATTGGTTACAAACCTCTGCTTGTTGTGTATGGGAGTCTCAAGCCTCTCCTAGGTGAGACATACCTACTTCATTTGGGAGATCACTTATCCTACCCTTGGTTTGCTTGTTGTTTGGATTTATATTTTCTTAGGTGTATTCTCTGTGCACGCTAGTATTCTTAGGGTCGCGTAGATAGATCGAGTCTTTTCTTTTTGTTGAGTCATTTTGGATCCAAGTGTAGCTCCCCGTCGCTCTAGTCGTTTAGTAGGTATTCCACCTTCTACATCTCCTCCTCCCTTGGGAGAGAGTGCCAGACAGTCCGGGTGGACTAGTCATCACTTTGATTCACATAGAGATCTCACCATGAGTCATCATAGGTCTGAGGTCCCGAAGCTTCCACCTTCCCCGCCTCTGGAGGTGGANACATATGGAACTCCGCCTGAGTCTGTTCCTTATGGGGCTGAACCGTCACAATATGATTTATCACATTTTCCTAATTACATTAGCTCCGACCCCTGGTATTGGTTATACTATCCGGGTGAAGAGACTCGCCATGAACCCATCAGCACTGGCCACATTAGATATGGCATGCCTGATATTCCCGATCCCGGTCTGGTACCTCATGTTGAACCGGTTGGTGACCCTAGTACTACGCTTGGGGGCACTTCCATTCATTTCCATCCGAATAGGTTTGGTGGTAGTAGTCACATTGAACCATCCACTCCAACGGTGGAAATTCCTTCACACACACAGCCCAAACCTAGCACTAGTGTT
This sequence comes from Pseudotsuga menziesii, assembly GCA_001517045.1. Classification (NCBI taxonomy): domain Eukaryota; kingdom Viridiplantae; phylum Streptophyta; class Pinopsida; order Pinales; family Pinaceae; genus Pseudotsuga; species Pseudotsuga menziesii. Next base: position 30,736 of record LPNX011133990.1, read on the forward strand.
CCTCTTCAGGGACCTCAGCCGAGACATGTGAATATTGGGGGTACAAGTTATAATCCTTCACATATTCCATCGTCTTCTCAACATGTTCCTTCAAATTCCTTTTTGACGCATCCTCTTCCTAGCGCTAGTGATCCTTTGGGCTAGAGTTCGAGTGTAAGCCATGCCCATCCTGTGTCTGTTAACACTGTAGTATCACAAGGCCAAGTGCCTCCTCATGTGTCAGCAGGTCATGTACCTACTTCTGGAGTGTCTCATGGAGTATCTCATGGACCATCTCATGGTCCAGCTCATGGAGCTTCCCATATACGTACCTATGGACCATCAACAACCCGCTTACTATTCTAACTATGCCTTTGTAGCACCTCATAATCAAGGTACTCCACATTACAATGTTTCCATGCAGCCTTTCATGGGTCATATGGGAGGAGGTTATTATCCCATTGGCCAAGGCCATGGTGTGTATAGCAATCAACATTATCCGAATCAGTCCTATTAGGGAGCGTGGCATCAACCGGCTCAACCTAGGATCCCTTTTTCGGTTTGTCGAGATTGACGAATGATCCTGTGTCTCATGATCCGGCATGGTCGAAAGTCCCTACCAAGCTTCCTTCGAACATTCCCAAGTTCGAAGGCAAGGCTGGTGAATATCTTGGTGAGCATGTCATAGCCTTCCACCTTTGGTGCTCTTCTAATTCCTTAGATGATTCCATCCATTTGAGGCTATTTCAACGCACCCTCATGGGTCCTACAACTAAATGGTATATATAGTTACCAGGGGGGACCTATACTACGTTTGATGAAATTTCCATGACTTTTCTTAATCATTTCCAGCTACCCATACTTACGACGTCAGTACCGAACTCTTGTCGACCTTCCAAAAAGATAAAGACATGCATATTTTGGATCATATTTTAAGAGTGGCATAGATGGAAACGATTAATTAAAGCCTTTATACCACCAGAGTTTCTTCTAGAGTGGTTCCTCAAGTCATTGTTACCTTATATCCCGAAGGATGTTTCCACATCTAGAGTTCAAAATGAGGACCAAACTATTTTTAGGGGTCAAGAGTTGGATTTGATCTATGCTCAATCTGGACTCTTGTATGAGATTATCCTGAATGCTCCAAGATCCAATTTCGACCCCAAGATTAAACATGGGCCACATGCGGATGGTATTGTTGGCTCCACAAGTACCAAACTTGCAGACTCAGTTACAAAACAAGTGAGCCAGTTATTGCTTAACCAACCTGCATTGGGACAAGCCACGACTTCGTCTCATCCTAACTAATCAGCAAGTGTGCTTTCAATGCAAACGTTGAACCCGAAGGGCAACCAACAGCCTGGAAGGAATAAAAAGAAAGGAAAAAATAATCGTAAGGGTGGGAATAAAAATGAAAATGTTAATAATAATGACAAGAACACAAACAATGCTGGGGGGACAAGTAGCCTACGCATAAGGTGAAGTTTCCTTGTAAGTTGTGTAAGGATGATAACCTCACTCACTTGTGCCCTCGTATGGAGGATGCCTCAAAGTTCATAGAAAAAGGCCTAGGTGTGTTTACTAATCCTTTACCTAATAATAAAAATATGTACTCGAGGACCGTTGATCCTGGTTGTGCATCTGGTGGAACTCAAAACTTGCCGGAGGCCGCTAGTGGTCACAGTTGCATCAACATGGTGAATGCTACAAATGTTGTGATGCATGAGAAAGACTATGGTTCGTCACAATATGACCTTGGGAAATAACCTTCTCCACCCGAGAGATCTTTGCGAATTGAAAAGCCTACGGATAAGCCTAAAGCTCCACCTCGCATTCCTAAGGGAGTCTTGAAATGCTAGGGGCACAATCCTAATGCTCGATCCACCCAGAACTATTCAATTTTCAAGGATTTGGGCTAGACTCCTTGTGCAATTTCCACATTAGAAGTGCTTCAGACTTGTCCTTCACAAAGAAAGGCCTTGTTGTCTACTTTTGGAGTTAGTGATGATAGCTCTTCTTCCATGATCAAATTTGAAACTCATGGAATCCAGCCTCTCTTTCCTTACTATGTGTCTCTTTTGATTCATGTAGAGTGTATCAACAACACCATCATGCATACTGTTATTGATGAAGGCACTGCCACTTCCGTGATGTCTTTGGCTTGTTGGAAGGGATTAGGTTCTCCCATGTTGTCTCAGTCTTCCAACATGTTGACTGATTTTGATGGAAGGTCGCTTCAGCCACATGGTAAACTTCCTTCTCTAGAGGTCCAATTGGGAGGGAAGACTATCGCGATCGAGGTCGAGGTGGTTGATGTGCCCCTTGACTATAATATTTTACTGGGTAGGAACTGGATGTACAATATGCAATCTGTATCCTCTTCCCTATTCTGAGTAGTTTGCTTTCCATTGAATGGGAAGATCTTTACTATTTATCAAACGTCCTTCCAAAATCTGATTGTAAACACATCATCAGAAGCTTCTATCCCGATTATTAATCATTCTCAGCCGGCAACTGAGAATGTGGGTGTGGGTATGTATCCTTCTCTCATGGGAACCTTTAGTTGTCCTGCACTCATTCTTATGATTGGGTCTAGTCTTGGTGGGTCTTCATCCTTTTCTAATTCGGTATCCTTTTGCACTACTCATATGGAGGATCCTTGGATTCTTCCTTCACCGAGTACTTCGAGTATGCCTGTCGAGACAGACGTGCCGTTTCCTACAACAATGGTGGCATATCAAGCGAATATTGATCATGTTGTAGAGCCTAGTCCTTCCTATTCATGGACGGAGGAGGAGGACTCTTATGTGCTTCCTGCATGGGCAGTAGAATCATCTCACTCTCAAGACTGCCTTGATGATGTTTTTCCATTAGATGAAGCTATTCTTGAGGCCATGTCTGGGATTGAACAACCTTGGGAAGAGTTGCACCATAGATCGTATTTCCTTCCTAAGCTTGATTGTTTATAGTGTGATGAATTTAGGGAGATTCTAAGTGAGAAAGTTGGTAGCCCCGTGGTCCCATTAAGCTCTCCTAGTCATATTTCTGATGGGAACATGGCTAATCTGTCACCAACGATTCCTATAAACCTTTCTCGTGATCCTGGTAAGATTGAGAACGTTTACATTGGGGCGGATTGTTCCCTCGAGGAGATTAAATATTATACTGAGATGTTTAAGGAGTTTCATGATGTTTTCACTTGGTCATACAAATAAATTCCAGGTATAGACCCTCGTATTGTCGAACATGAAATCAAGATCTATCCGGATGCAAAATCGGTTCGAGAATGTTTGCGTGTCGTGAATCCTAGGAAAGCACCCGCCATTAAAGCAGAGATAAAGAAACTGCTCAAAGCTGGTTTTATCTATCCCATTCCCTTGATGAAGTGGGTTTCAAATCCCATTCCAATGGATAATAAGCATGGAGTGATCCGAATATGCACTTATTTCTGTGATTTAAATCGAGCATGTCCTAAAGATAATTTCCCTACACCATTATTGATCAAATTTTGGATGAGTGTGGGGGAAGTGAGGTATTTTCTTTTATGGATGGATTTTCTGGATATAATCAGATACAAATTAATCCCAAGGATCAACACAAGACTGCATTTATTTGTCCTTGGGGAACTTTTGCATATCAGAAGATGCCCTTCATCCTTAAAAATGTCGGAGCTACGTTTCAGGGGGCCATGGCCTTGATCTTTCACAATCTTAAGAAGATTATTGAATTATATTTGGATGATCTAGATTCTCACTCTTGTTTGAGAGTGCATCATCCTTATCATTTGCGATTCGTGTTTGAAAGATGCCGTCATTATCAAGTTCGTTTAAATCATCATAAGTGCATCTTTTGCATGAAAGTTGGTCGTTTAATAAGATTCAACGTATCTAAAGAGGGTATTAGAGTCGATCCCTTAAAGGTTGAGGTAATACTTCAATTGTCTCCCCCATGTAACATTTGAAACCTTTAGTTTTTACAAGGTATGGTGAACTTCTTGCGAATGTTCATGGTCAATTTTTCCAACTTGACTAAAGGCTTCATGCGTTTGTTGAAAAAGGACACCCCTTTTTACTAGGATGAGCCAGCCCAGGAGTCTTTCGATGCTCTTAATAAATCCTTAGCGATGGCCCCCATGCTTAGTCCACTAGACTATAGCCGCGACTTTTTGATTTATGTGGCCGCGTCTCAGGAGACGGTTGGTATGGTATTGGTTCAAGAGGATGAGGAGATCCATGAGCATGTCATATATTATTTGAGATGAAACCTTATTGATGTGGAACTTTGTTATTCCCATGTGGAGAAGCTAGCCTTAGCCACCATTCATGTGGTTCAACATTTGAGACATTACATTCTTCTTCGCCAAAATTTGGTCGTAGCTCACATCAATCCATTTCAGTTCGTCCTCACTAGAAGGATGATTGGGGGAAAGTATAATAAATGTATTGTGATTTTGCAAGAGTTTGATCTCGAGTTCATTTCGGAAAAATGAAAGAAATCGTTAATCTTTGCTGAGCTCATATCATATTTCCCAAATTTGGATGAAGAGGAGGTTTATGAGGATTCTTTTGTCGATGAGCATATATTCCTCATCTGAACTATGGACCCTTGGTACAGGGATATTATCGTGTATTTTCAAACATTGAAGGTCCCTACTCACCTCTCATAGGATGGACAACGACGACTACGTCACGTTGCGAAGAACTACCTCATAGTGGATGATACTTTGTACTGTCGTGGGGTGGATTCCATTTTACGTTGTTGTTTAAATCATGATGAGGCTAAGGTCGTGCTTAATGATTTCCACGGAGGGGCGTGTGGTGGTAATTTATCTAGGCTTTCTACATCCCAAAAAATCTTAAGAGTGGACTATTTTTGGCCTTCCATCTTTAAAGATTGCGTTAATGCGGCCAAGAAGTGCCACCCTTTCTAGGTGTTTACACATAATATGCATTCACGTCCTGCCCCTTTGCATCCTATTGTCACCGTTGGTCCCTTCACCAAGTGGGGGATTGATTTTATGGATTGCAACCCAGCTTCAGCTATGGGGCATCATCATATTCTTGTGGCTGTCGATTATTTCATGAAATGGGTAGAGGCTATGCCGACAATTAAATCTAACAATGAGACAACCGTGTATTTCGTATTTAACCATATTATCACCCGGTTTGGCATTCTGAGAGAGCTTGTCACTGACAATGGTAGTCACTTTCAGAACAAAATGTTGGAAGAGTTGGCTTCCAATATAAGATATAAGCAAGAGCACTCCTCTTCTTATTACCCTCAAGTGAATGGACAGGTTGAAGTAGTGAACAAGTCACTTAAGTCCATTCTCCAACAAACCATCACACAGAGCAAGAATAATTGGCATATCATGTTGTATCCTGCTTTGTGGGCCTATAGAATCGTGGTCAAGACTGCCACTGGTTTTTCTCCCTATCAGCTTATGCATGGGGTGGAGTCAGTATTATTGGTTGAATGCGAAATCCCTTCTTTGAAGCTAGCTGTGGATATTTTACCAGAGAATTCCGCACTAGAAGAGCATTTGGTCCACTTAGAGCAGCTTGATGAGCAACACCGAGATGCCTTAGTGGCTCTTGATGTTAACAAGCGTCGCATTAAGGTTCAGTATGATAAGTCTATCTGCCCTAGGAAGTTTAGTGAAGGTGACTTGGTCCTTCTGTGGGATAAAGCTAAGGAACTCTTGGGGGCAGGAAATTTTAATCCCATGTGGCATGGTCCTTACATGGTTAAGCTTGTATTAGAGAAAGGCGCCTATGAGCTGGTTGATTATGAAGGGAGAGCCTTGGATGAGCCTAGAAATGGGCTCTATCTCAAAAAATACTATGCATGATCTTCATCCAGGGTTGATTTTTGTATATTATTGTACAATTTTTCATTGCATAGTTAGGTTTTCTTATGGTGATCGAGTTTGTTGATTATCTTTCGTTTGTTATGGTAGATGTCGATGGAGTTTCCTATTTACATAGGATTCACTGATGGTGCTAGCCGCCACACTCAAAACTTAGCTTCGGCTGCTTGGGTGATCTATACTCCTACGAGTCAAGTATTGTCTTCAGGAGGTGTATGTTTACGACCTTCACCAAACAATGTTGCTAAATATAGTGCCGTTATTGAGTTATTGCGTGATGCCATTTCACATGGTGTTCATTCTCTTGAGGTACATCTTGATTAGCGGTTAGTGGTTTCACAACTTAATGACTTGTATCGTATTAGGGATTCGACATTATTATGAATATTCTTACGTGTTAGATTGCTATAATGACAATTTGAGAATATAACATACATCCATGTTCCAAGAAATTTTAATCAAGTTGTTGATTCATATGCTAACTATGTGTTAGATTGGAATTTGTTTCACAGACCATAAGCATTTCACAAACACATTTTACACATGTAAATAGAATAATAATTGATCATCATAAATATTTTTCATTAAGTTCCAAAAAGGCAACGTCATAATACATAAGTGTCATATACAAAATCGGGGCCTCTGAGCCACCAAAATATACTACATGGTCATACAAAAAATATACACCCAGGTCTCTAAGCCTGAGGTGGAGGAGGGTGCTGATAATGGTAGCACACCATGGCTCTAGCTAGCCAACGAAACAATCGAACCCATGCTCGTGGTACTCTAACCACCTATCGCTGCATGGCCTTAGGAAAGTCCTCGACTTGTGCCATGGATACTCTCTGTGTCAATCGAACAAAGTTCGTGTGAATGCTCTGGAGCGTCTGCTCCACATCTGCACCTATGATCTCATCACCTCTTCCCCTCCGTCGATGATGAGGAAAGACATCTGGCCACTTTGGTCCTACATCTACATATACATGATAGAGTGTCACTATGTGTCATCACACCAAAAATATGTCTTTTGATTTCATATATCAAAAAACACAAAAAATTAAATAATTCAAAAATTAAAAGTGGGTTTAGGATTCGTTACCTATGTCTCCATAAGCCGCCCCTGGTGGTAGGGGCATATCTCGGTCGCAGTGGAAGTCAATCCCTACATAGGGATAGTCGTCTATGGCAATCATGATGTCTCTTCCACCATGGAAAGAAATCTGTTGGGTAGGGGTTAGCCAACCTTCCACCTCCCAGTCTATGCATGATATTAGCCTAGCATCACTGAGCTGGATCCTGGACTCCATGTGGAGAAATGTCTACTCTAGGGATTAGCCCGGACACCCGCTCAAAAAAGAATGTGCTCAGTATGATTCCAAACCCAAAGTTCTGATCCCTACCCATCTTGTAGTCACTAAGCTACTGTTTCATTTTGCTCAATAGTGTAGTACTCCAGTCATATATCATAGGCCACAGACACTCTACTGCATAGAACATCATGGGTCGTGAGTCCTGCTGGAGTGATTCCAAACTTGCGATCCTGCCTAATTCCAATAGTATGGATTTCAGATGCATAATATGAATTGAGTTTGTTGGTATTTGAATCCCAGCCTTCTCTGTACTGGGAAGGCAGTACACAGCTATGTAGTCCTCTATAGTCAACCCACCTCCTGGCCCACGAGATTGGAGGTTCACCACCTCCCCTTGTCGGGACAACCCTGTGATGAGATATATGTCCTCAACCTCAATGCTGAGTGACATCCCATCTATTTGAAAGGTTTCAGACTCTGGATCCAGTAATCTACCAGCAGCTAGAGTAGACTTGGCTTTTCCCTCAAGCTGCCAAGACACCAAAACTTGTATAACCCACATGCCCGTAATGCTTGTTGAGCCATGAAGTTAGCTTGAACAACTTCCTCAACATCACCATGTTCCCTCTCTCTCCACTCTAGTACCATCCTACACAAAAAAACAAAATTTGATCATTATTTTCCCATAAAAACCTTGTTCACGGCCCTATACGCAGATGTCTGCAAAATAGCCGCATATGTACGCGGTTTTTGTGGCGTTTTCCACATATGGCCATCCATATACGTGGAAAAATGCCTGATATCCATGTGGTTTGAAATGCCCAAGTTGGGATGGCCTACAAAATTAATTTGACCATGAAAATTTAAAATTTTTTGCATGAAAATCGTCCAGTGGAATCCCTCCACGTGGAATCCCTCCACGTGGAATCGTCCAGCGGAATATCTGATTCCAGTGTATGTCAAATATCTTCAACCATTATGGAGATATTGATCCATTATGTATATTCAACTTCTATGGAGATATTGATCCATTGTATATCTTCATCATGGATATTCCGATCTATTATATATTGTACGTGGCGATGACCACACATGTGACATTTTGTATATCATGCCTATTCATGACCATTGTACTCTTATGTATCTGGGACTGCTCTATGTATTTGCAGTCATATGCAAAGATTGATTATTGTACTATACTAATGGATGGCTGGTTTTTCCACCTGGTTCTTGATCACTCCACTTCTGGGATGGATTTTATAATGTATTTTAGCCATCATGTTACCCCTTTGACCTTACACATTAGAGGGCATCTGTTATAGCTTATTTTACCACACATGGTTGATCACATATTTATGGCCTTCCCTATCCCTTTGTAGACTCTTTCGATCCCGTGTACTAATATTATACTTTTATGTTTCCAATTTCATCCCTAAAAACACCTATTTATTGTTGTACATGACTTTTAATCCCATACTTGCGTGTACACGCGACTTTTGACCTCAAACCCGCGTACACTAGGATGTGTGCATAAATCCAAATATTTTTGAAGTTTTCCTTCATGTGTGTCTGAACCACTTGACTCTTGGCCTTCCATATGCCTCGCGATCGCTTGTATTTGACCCTCCATTACCCCTTTGGAGTGCTATATAAGGAACCCGTTGGATACATTGAGGGGGAGGAATTGAAGAGCAACGAAACTATAGTCCATTGTTTTTGTAGCTGGTATATACTTGAGTCTGCATCCCTTTGTCCCTTTGGAGCACTTTGTGTTCTTCCCAAGATTTCCTTTTCTTGTGAGCTTGCTATCGAGATATGGAGGGTTGAGGTGGTGGAGGCCTAGGTGGAGGACTCGGTTCCTACAGTTCGCAGACGTGCCGGTAGAAATTGTCACTTGTTTAATCTCTGATTTGATTAATAAAAATATCTTTTCCTGTCCAATAATATTCATTTGAATGAATATTGAATCCATGGATATGTTTAATTTCTTATACATTGTTTATTATATATGCTAGAGTAGATATAACACCATATTATATAGCATACTTGTCTTGTTTGCTGTTGTTGAGAGAAAATTGCTAGTGCAAGCAGGATTGGAAAAATATCAATGGGGATTTACTTCAACCATCCAGAATAAGGTATGACTCAAGCTCCCTTAGTGTTATATGTTTGGTTTCTCTTGCATATTGGGAAAGGATTGATTTCTCATGTCTAGCTATCTATTGTGGTACACCCCAAGCCATAGGAAGTTTCTCTCCATAACAGTTAGACCTAGGAGCCAAAGTAGGTTGGTTGGATCTAAAATGGATGGTTACTATGGAAGAAAATAAATAAGAACATCTTGAAGAATTACCACCTAGTTTTATACAAAACATTGGATAATAATTGAAAATACTAACTAGGGAAGAACATAGTCATTCAAAAAAAACTAGTGTAGTGAAAAGAAGGCAAGTTCCCCATGAGGTAGGAGCTTTCAAGTCATGATGAAGATGTTCATAAGAGGGAAACTAAGATATATAGAGAATATGTGCTTGGTCACACCATTGAAAAGAAAGATGATATGATAGATGCCAAGACCAAAGAGGTAGAAAGAGAATTTGATACTCCACCTAGTGCTAATGCTCCATCATCCTTCATAGAAAAAAGATAGTAACTTGATTAATATTCTTACAGAGCTTGTAACATCTCTCCTCTCCATCATGGGAGAAATAATTCCAGAAGAAAGAGATGGCCAGGGACTTAATGGGATCATGAAATAGGATAATCCTCTAGAAGTGAGTAAAGAAAAGATGAGGAAGCACTTCCAGATGGAGAAGAAAAGAAAAAGATTAAAACAATTAAAAAAATGGAAACTGTAGGACAAGAAGAGAGTCATGCCATAAGAATTTGCACTCCTTAATAAGAGACTATTCACTCTAAGGAGGTCCAGCTTGAAAAAAGTGAAGTCAGTATAATTCTTGTCCATAAAATTTTTGAATCTAATGCTTTAATGAACATTAATGTGTCAGAAAATGTCATCAATAATCCACCAAGCTCTTCAAATCCTAACATAAGTAAAAAAGAAGAGCTACGTGGAGTAAAATATCCCACCGACATCATAAATCCTATCATACTACTAAAGAAAAAGAAGTAGAGAAGAGCTAAGATCCCATTTTTTTCCTATGAATTAATGCCTTGATTCACAAGCTAGATTTAGGTTTATCTCCAGTTCAACAAAGAGGCTCCATATAGTTTCCATGGAACCATTAGCCAAATGAATGTACAAAGACCTTCAATCTCATCAATGGATAATTTCATAGGATGAGCTTAACATTATAGAATTACCTCTTGAAGATGACGTGTCAATAGCTATGGGTACTAATAGTATAGTATTCACCAAATATGTGAAATATATAGGTAGGATGGACAAGCATAAAACACTATTCAAAGGTACAGAGACAAAAAACCAGTTGTTGAACTCTCCAGTCAAAATCATTGAAGGAAAAAATAAAAGGCTATAGAGTTTTGTCACTAAAGTAGGATAAAGAACTCAAAACTCAATAAAAAATTTAACTTTTCTACTTGAAAGGATCAAAAGATCTAGGTGTTGGAAAAACTGTAGAATACTTAGGATTTTCTAGCAAATCTCCAAGTGACGAAAGAATACAAAGAACTTTAGGATGAGTTGCAAGTGATGAGAAAAGAAAAATATTCTATAATTTCCACCAAGGAAGTTAATGACAAAAGAATAAAAGAGTTGCAAAAATTTCAGGTGGAATTGAGAGATGTGAAGAGAAAGCTAGACGATGCAAACAACCAATTAGACTCCTATAAAGTTAGGTTAATGGAATAAAAGAGGAAGAAGGAAGTAGCCCCTGTTGTGATAAAAAAATACTGGCATGGATGAGCAGTTAATTGACCTCAAGTAGAAATTGGAGCAGAGAAAGCAAGAAAAGAATAAATTGAAGGTTCAAAACTGCGATATTAAGTTGGATATTGTTAGATTGGAGGGGATAGTGGAAAAGAAGAATGAGAACCTAATCATGTTTTGGATTACTTCTCTATCGAACTAAGTTCATATCCCTTTTTCGTCAACAAAGCCCACTATATCGCCTCGACAAAGAATAACCTCATTGGAAATATTTGAATGCCTTTGGTCTTTGCACACAACCTGCAGACTCTTGGTTAGATATTCTTTACAATAAATGACTTCTTTTACCCTCTCATGTTCTCTGGTTTTGGGCCTCTTTCCATTTTATTGCTTTTCTTCTTCTATTATCTTCTTTTTTCCATATCTCTATATTATGTTCTATGTTATGTCATCCGCACACAACTTGGATCGAATTTATAGGCTTTTACAACTCTTCCTTTACCCGCTGACCGATGAAAGGTTGTCTTACTAATTTAACCAATCACATTATATCTAAAAATAGGCACTATTGGCCCAATTTACAATAATGCTTTATTTCCCAAAAGTATACTATTAAGGATAACTAATTATTTACCAAAAATAGGTCGAACTCCTCGTATCTACCTGCTTTATTCCTCTTTTGTCATGGCTTCTTCTGCTATGGTATTTTCTTGTCTTACGACTGTAATCTTCATCTTTGCAAACACGATTATGGTTATATTTTCTTATATTTTCCTAGGTCCAATAGGTCCCCAACACTCACATGTGGCTCGTTCGAAGACATATTAGCACCTCTTTATGTAATTCCCTAATTTGTTCCACAAGTTCAGAATTGATATGTTTTGAAGTTGTTATTCATGTCGTGTCCAAAAGTTGTCACACCTTTTAATGAATAGGTTGACTGATACTTGTAACCTTTTTCACTTCTTTGTAAAGCTCTATGACACGATCTGTTCTTTGTTGCTATTGTGTCCACAATTTAGCTACTTGATATTGTAATCTCTTAATATCTGCAGCCTTGGTCATATTTTCCACTGTTGGTAGATTCTTCAGTTCGTTATTTAATTTATTAAAGTCTACTTTAGCAGCATGTAGCTGATCTGTAACATACTATAGAGATGTGTCATCTATAAAGGCTTCCCATGATCAAGAAACCTGTTTGAATGCTTTGGCACAAAGTACCTCTTCCTCCTCAATATTCTGTGCAACCTTAGTTTTTTTCTTCTGCCACTCTTCTAGTACCTCCAGAGGTGTACCAAGAGTCATTTTTTATTCCAGATCGGTCACTCGTTTGCAGAGGTTCTCAACTACCTGATTGAAAAAAAATTGCTTCAGAGAATATATTAGGTGTAATCCCTTCCTTAGTGAAACTACTACAACTGAGTGTAACAACTACATCTGGTCAATGCTTGCAATCCTGCCAGTTTTTTTCTTTCTTCTCTATCTCACTGACTGTATTATTTAGTGACATAATGGTTTTATTTGATTTCATAAGTTAGCTAAGAAACCCACGCTCTCTTTCCTTCATCTCCTCTATTGTAGTCTGTTGAATATCATGCAGTAGATACATTGGTACTACAAAAAAATCAAAAGTCACATGACCAATATCCTTAATCGTGGAATTGTATTCTACGGTCCCTAACTCAAATTCTGTCATATTCACCTGAATTATTCTCTATGGAGGCGTCGATGGTACTACAAAATGTCACTCTCCATATGGGCTCGCTTCTTCCTACGACCCATTTGAATACAACTCCCACTCGACTGCTACTCTTACTTCCTTTACTGAATTACAAAGTGTCTGCAGTAAATCTGTGATGCTGCTTATTAATTATGTGTGTTGTTCATCCATCTTTCTGCAGCTTTGATTTGTGACTCCCTCCATTTAATATGAAATAAGGTTGTATTAGTTGTTAGTAAGACCAACAATTACAATTGTCTTATCATAATTCCTCTTCTTGCAACTCTTTTCAGACTTTTCATATCATTTTATTTTACCATCCAACTTTAGATCTCTCGAGGTTGCACTGGATTCATTTTGAATATCATAGGGAGAGATTCTTGGGATTTCCTCTGTGGGTGGATCACCTACCCTAGTTTCATCCTGCTTCTCTGTTGGGTCATATTGTCATGGATCAATTTCTTGCATAGATTTGATCCTCTGTGACAGGTCGTCACCATTCTTTAGTTCAATCCTGAATAATCGTGTCAATTTCTTCAACAGATAGATGAAACAATCTAACTAACCACTAGTTTTCTCAATCTTGTCACGACTGCAAAAATATATGGTGAGCCCTGACCGAAAATATTATAATTTTTTGAAACATTATAATGGTTTCCTCTGTTATTTTGGTCCGTTTTTTAATATAATACATGTATGCCTCTCCTTACAAATAAAATCCCACATTGTTATCTCTTTGTAGTTGCATATTATCTTTGTCGTACCCAATATTTTGGTACCTTACTCATCTACATGGTACATGGAAATCTATTCCTTTGTAGTACGACGGTTCTTCCCATGCAACAAATGCAATTAAAATCAAAATCTAGGAAGAATTAAAGGGGCCACCCTTTTCCTACGCATCTGCAACATCTGCTAACAACTCGATCAATAAATATGTTGACTAGTTCATCTGGATGCCTGCTGCACACTGCTCTGTTGCAATGATTGTTCTAATTGTGGACTGGTTCAGTCACATCTTCCTTAGAATATTTCTATATAAAACTCTCATAGAAAATCGAACGATAGTGTCATTGATAGAGAAAATTGAAAAGCCTTCGTATCTCTCGACAGGTTATACTTCTCCTTCATTCTGTTGGCCAGAGCTATATCCTGGTCCTTTCTAGTGAAGAAGGGTGCTGGATAAACCCTTGTATGAGGAAGTCCCGTAATGGATGCTATGAGATCAGCATCTACTGATTTTTTTTGTCGATACATAGGCACCCTCCATGAAATAAGACCAACAACTGCTTCACACATGTGTTCACTTCTGTTGTTAGACCAAAGTGTGGCATATGCATCAACAACAACAATCTAGGTTTATGTAATCCTCTGGTTCACTCCATCAGGACCACGTGAATAGGTCAATCCCCAGTCTCACAAACAGTATTCATATACCTATCATGTTAAGTTTGGGAAACTTGCGTAGTTTGTGGTCGATAAACCCCATCTTCTTCAAATTTGGTATAATGTTTGTTGTGACATGAACTCCTTTTTGTATGGCTGGAATTAGTAACTAATATTTGAAATTTTTACTAATAGTAACCTTAGGTGTATCCTATGGCCTAAATAGAACAAAATCACGAAACAAGCTAGCCGACCCAGATCTTTTTTCTTCAACATTAGGTGGAGTTGTCATGCTTGGTTTGCAACTAGTTCCATGAACAAAACGTTTCATTTTTTATGGGTTGGGCGTGCTCGGTTGTAAAAAAACTTTTACAATCATCGGTGTCCGTGAAACAACTTCTGTAGTTTCTTCCATTATGGGTGTAGGTGATGGAATCTTGATTCCTGATTCTTGGACAGTGCTTGTGCTGGAGACAGAAATGATCATGCTCTGATAAAAAACTTCGACTCGAATGGTTGCATACAAATGGTTCAGTGCAAAATTTCAGTCATTCGGATGCAATGAAATGGCGAAGATTTGACAAAAATATGAAGTAGTTTGATAGATACGATAACTTTTTTTCTCACACAATCCTGTAATAAATGGAAAATGGTGACAAATTTTTTTGTCACATGGAGTAATCTTTCTAATCATGTCAAGGAAACTGCCAACCAAACCGTTAGTTTGTCTATAAGTTCAATGGTAATTATTATGCATTAATGGAAGATGTGACAAAAAAGCATGCCATTGTAATATCCCACTACCTTAAATTAAATGTAATCCAACTGTCAATTGCGACCAAAATATGACAACAATTTTTCTTTTGCAACCACAATTTTTCTCTTGCGATAGACATATCTTTCAACACTCATAATCTCTTGACAAAAACACTCATAAACTTGTGAAAAAAACACTCATAATTTTTTTTTGACTTTCTGAATTATCAGTTGACCAAAGTACGACTATCCTAATAAGAATTTAGCCAACTTCCATTCACTAACTGCTTGATGGGTGTACCACCTAAATTATGCGATTTAAATGCACCTCACTTAGTGATATGAATGGAAACATATGGTCCCAACCAATATTTTTGAAGCTTTCCAGGATGCTTTAAAAAAATTCTGTCATATAGGAGAAGAAGATGTCCAACCTAAAATTTCTTATACTTGTTATGACGGTAGTGCTAAGCTTTATGTAACTCCTTTTTTGACATTCAGATGATAGCCTATGATAATCGATCTTATTCTAACTGTACTATATGCAAAAATATTTATTTGATAGCACCAACATCGGTCATTTTAGTAATCATGGATATCCTTAGATTGGGTACAATATAATCTGGAGGTATGACAACTTCCTCTCCTTAATCTAATCTAAATGGATTCTATCCTGTCAACTTTTTGCAAGTTGTGAAATAATTCCATAGTACCGGAGGTATCTTCTGATCCCAATCATCTCTTTGAACGTTACATACTTTTGACAATGTGTTTTCTAAGATCTTATTGAATGCTTTGACAACACCATTCACTTGTGTGTGATACAACATCGTCTTTTGGTGTTAAATATGGAATTCCTCAGTTAATTTATCAATAAGCTAATTTACAAAATGTGTGTCTTGATCACTTATTGAAATATTCAGACATCCAAACTGGGTTACTACATGGTTGAACAAGAATCTTGCAGCAGTAGTAGCACTATAACCCTTTACTGGTGCTACTTCAAGCCATCTGGTCAAGTAGTCTATTGCAGTGATTATATAACATGCACCCATTATTTTTCTTGGTGGATTAACGTGACCAACAAAATCAACATCCCATTTGTCAAATTATTGTAAAGTCAACTGTGGTACTAGAGGAATCTCATCTCGTCATGAAAATTTTCCAGTTCTTTGGTAGATATCACATCTATGACAATAATCTCTAGCGTTTGCATGCAATGTAGGCCACCACAATCCTACTTTTAGTATCTCGTGCACTATTTCTTTTCCTGCATAACGACCTCCTATGACACTAGCATGTGCTTCATTTAATACCATCAGTCTCTCATGTTCCAAGACATAGCAACGAAGGATTTCATCTAGTCCCATGTTTTATAATTGTTTAATGATCAACTAGAAATCTACAGCTTTTACAACTAATTGTTTCTTCTGAGTTGTACTGAATCCTTCTAGCGCATATCCTGTAGTTAAGATATGTATAATATCTTTATTGTGATCATCAAACATCTTGTCTGCAAATAAATGTGCGTCAAAAGGACAATTGTCTAGATTACCAGGTTCTTCTCCACTTTCTAGGCTCAATAGATGGTCCAATTCTGAATTCAGTCGATCTGGTTTGACAATAATCTCAAAGTCAAATTATTGGAAGAGGAGAATCCATTGAAAAATATCCCCCTCCAACAATGGCTTATTGACCAAATATTTCAATGTAGAATGATTTGTATACATCTTGAAGTCTCCTCCCAGCAAATAATGTCAGTATTTTTGAAGAGTGTATACCATAGCGATTCCTTCTCTTTATTTCATGGTATAGTTATTTTCTATTGTTGAAAACTTTCTACTAGAAAATGCAATGGGTTTATCAATAGAACCTTTGCCTGGCTGCACAAGTACACCGTTCAACGCAATAGATAATGCATCGACATGTACATGAAATTATTTTTTCCATTATGGAAAGACCAATATAGGTGCTATAACCATATTATTCTTAAGAACATCCAGACTCTCTTGGAATTTATCATTCCATTGAAACTTGATATCCTTCTACAACAATTTCTCCATAGGGGTGGTAACCTATGCATATCCTCTGATGATCATTTTGTAATACTTAGTATGTCCTAATGTAGTTCTCAATTGTTTCATTGTCGAGGGTGGTGGTAGGTAAAAAACAATCATGATATTTGTAGGTTTCATCAGTATTCCATATTTACAAATGACATGACCCAATAAGATTCCAAAAGGGTAAAAAAATGTACTTCTTCAAATTAAGGGAAATCTATAACTGTCGACATCGGTTGAGCATCATTCTAAGATTCTCAATGTGATATTTTTACTAGCCCAAATTTTGTCCAATAATTAAAGTATACCTCAAGAAATTTATGGATGAAGTCTTTAAAAGCATCTACACCTATTCTAGAAAAAATAGCAAGAGCCTTCTCGAGTCCAAAGGGAATTATCGTATACTGGAAATATACCCATTCCATCACAAAGGTTGCTTTGTTCTGATTTTCATTTGTAATCCTGATCTGATGGTAACCAAAGAATCCATCATTAAATGAATATATTCCTTTCCCTCTAACTCTCTCCAATACTTCATTTGTAAATGAGGTCAGAAATGGATCATGCAAGCAGGAATCATTTAGCTTTCCCAAGTCGATGCAGATACATATTTCACTAGTTTTCTTGTATTACACTACCATATGACTAATCCATTCATATTCTTCAATAGGTTCTATAAATTCCCGCATCTAACATTCTGTCTAAATATGTCTTGAATTTTTCCTTGTAGGTTGGATTTATTCTGTATGGTAGTTGTTTGATAGGTTTTGCGCCGAGACTCAAAGGATTTTTCATGTCTCCTAGATCTCCAACAATTTCCTTCATTTTTGAAAATTTAGTGGTGAAACATCTTGGAAATTATCTAAGAGGTTTGTAATTTTTCCTATCCCAGTAGTCTCTAATATTGGAAAATTTTGGATTCTCTGGAGAATAAATATATACTTTCTTTATTTCCGAAGGATTCAAAAACTTGTCACTTGATATACCTGACCCTTTGACTACGCGAGTACCTTCAGACTCAGGGATATTTATGCCGCATGGATCATCATCAGCAAGTTCACCTATTATAGTGTAGCACTCCATCCAATGCTGCTCTGATGAAAACTTGTGATCGACACAGGAATATCTTCAAAGATCTTAATTCTGATTACTTGCATATTAACATCAATTGATGGATTTTCATTAGCAAATTAAATGTACTTGTGAAAATGGAAGCTATCTCTTCCCACTCAATTGCTCCTCGTCACAACTCAACCGACATATACCAGTTTCTCGGTATCTTGTCTAAAGTATGTATGAACTAGTGGACCCATTCTTGTCGCGACGATGTCTCTCATGTCGCGTGACAATGCTCAATATGCTTGATAGGATTAGTCATTCCTGTATATTTTGGACTAGTATAGAAAATATTTTCTCCCAATTAGACTTCCTGAAATAGTCTTCTTATGTGTAACCCACCATCTTATGGGTGTTTCCTTCAATGCAAAATCCAGGGATAACAAGTGCTGAGGTTCATATACTTTCTCTTAAAACTATGTAAGAAAATAATCCAGGTTACATAAAACCTCCTAGGTAGGTAGATCACATACCTCAGTACCTACACATCGCACAAACTTTGTAATTCTTGTGCATTTCCACATAGATACTTCATGTATTTGGTTCTTCCATTTTTCCAGAGATTCTCCTGAATTCAATGAGAAGGAACTAATACTTCACCAAATAAGTTTTCCATTGGACATGAGATTCACATAATCATCCATCGCAGAGGTAATATTATAGATATGGTCCAAATATCCATCTTGTCCTTCATTATTTACTTGCTTGACATACCTCTTTCCTTCTAGAGGATCAATTGGTGCTACCACCCTTAGCTCTGCATCCTCAAACGTTAATATCCTCTTCTTGAAACTAATAATAGTTCGATTTTCAATGGCCCAGTCAATATCGAGAAGTACAGGATACAAATTCATATCATTGACAATATCTATCAGCTCAAAATATGCATAAGTTCGAAGTCCTTCTATCTCAACAAGAACCTATGTCAGTCAACCAATAGGTAAAACCTTCGACTGATTGTCTAATATTAGTTGAACATGAGATCATACTAGTCTCGGATTTCCCATACTTTCCCATGTTTTCTTGGTAAGAATATTAAGATTTGAACCTAAATCCAGAATAATATAGTCCATGTCGTAATCACCTATCTAAGCATTCATCGTTATCTCACGATCAATTTTCAAGATTTTCTCAATGTGGTTAACTCTTTCTTATGGCCGCACATCTAAGTGAGGTTCTTCAACTAAAGTTGACAGTTATGCTATAACATCTTCATATTCTATTAATTTTCTAAACAAATATTAAGGAATTCTTTCAACTTACTCACTTTTTTTGTCAGTTTCTTTTGAAATAACTATTTGAATCTTTGAGGGATTTCCAATATAGATTCTTCATTTGGTACAATCGTAGAAGTCAATGCTTTATTTTTTTCAACGAACTCGTATCGAGTGTCCAAGAATACTTACTTTTCTTTCTGGACATCAAATGGAACCTTCTTTTAATTTGTTGGTTGCACTCTCGGTTGTCTCTATGGTGCTTCTTGATCTCCTCTAGTCACAACACCTCCTCTTGACACAAAAACAATATTAGGATCCCTCGGTTCAACATAAATATTTTGTATGTTTGAATTAGGATTCTGAGGTGGGTTCTGGTTTCCCATATATCTATCCTGCCACTTAGCAATCAATTGTGGACATTCTTCAATAGTATGATCCAATGCTTTTTAATATGAACATGTTGATGTGGGATTAGTGCAATCTATGGAAAAAGTCCAGGATGACCACAATTATAACAAATGACTTGGCCTCTTTCACAACCAAATCCTTCTCATCCTCAACCTATAAAAATTCCATCCCCTAGGTTGAGGGTATTGTTCCTGTGGGTATTGTGTCTAAGCTCACTCGACTTGCATCTATTCATCATTTTCCATCAGGTAAGTGTCGATTGTTTTCTCTTCCAGAAATTGATATGCCCTACAATATTTCTCATTGTGTCCCACTGATCAACAAAATTTATAGTATAGGTGGATGGTTCACTTACTATTTTCTGTATATAAGCATTCTTTAGATCAATGTTCTATGGTTTGGAAAATTATACACCAGGGCATCCCTTGTGTATTTATCGAATTCACTATGCCTGATGCAAGATAGTTCATGACTGCTGGACATGAATATTTATGATGGCACTCCATTATGCATCGTGTACACTAGAGTTCCTCCTGCACTTATTTTTCTTTCTCGATATCTTGTAGTTGCAATGTGAGTTTGGAAAGATGTGATTGTATCTCCATCATCCTCTCATCAGTTTCTTAGATCAGTGAAGCCTCAAAATTCATAGCAAGCTCAAGAGCCTTGATCTGTGATACAATATTTTATTGGATCAAAGGAATACATATATGTGTTAGCATCACCGTAATAAACCATTCTTTATGTTTGACATATGACATCTAAAAGCTAACTTTAGTCATCATATTTTTAAATATTTGGTTAAAGTCCTAAATAGACTCAATCGGTAACTGCTTGATCTCTTTTAACTCTGTAATGAAATATTGTGACTTAGATTTATGTTTCTTAAAATCATCTATCAGTACCATCCATATTTGATCTAATGATTTATGGGGAATCGCTTCTGGAGCCACAGAGAATTTCGTATACCAGTCAAGTGCATGACCTCTAAGGGTTGTGATCATTTGGGATTTATATATAGCCTCATATTGGACTTGTCCCATTGCACATACAACTTCACATAGGAAATTATTTTACTTAGGGTCCTCTAACCCATTTCCATTAAATATCGACAACTTTTTATCATTTCCATCCATTATGTTTACTCTTGGTATTGCTGAATTAAAGGTTCTACTAGCGGGACTTCCTTGATTGATACTCCCACTTTTACTATTATTATGATCGAAAACACCACGGGGCTATGTTTTTATAGATCTTATCGTAGGTCCTATATATGTACATGGGTTAGTGGGTATGTCGTAATCTTGATCTGGATATGGTACCTCTTCTTCTTCTTCCTTAGATATAAGTCGATATTCCTCTTCTGCATTGAAGGATTGTCTGTCAAGAAGTGGTTCCAATTCGTAGTCCCTTATTTTGGTCACACCTCAAATTTCTCTCCTGGTCGTAGTCCTTCTTCTATTTCCTAACCAAAATATTCTTCCACTTCTCAGACGGCCACCTTCTTGCTCAGTCTCACTATCAATAGGAAACATCTCCGTTTATTCTCTTCCTTTCTGGTCACAAACGAAATTATCCTAGTTACTTATGCACAAATGTTTATCCGTCAGACTCCATTCTCAGGATCCCTTTTTCACAGGCCAACATGTTTATCCACAACTTTAAAGATTTCAAATAACGATCTATAGGTTCTTGAAAGAATTATCTTTTTGTTTCGTTGTATGACTTTTTTGTGTCAACTGCAATATCCATTATATATCCATGTAGAATACTATCAACCCATAAGTATACATCCCTAGATATAGGATTATTAACTCTTTCCAACCACTGGATCAACCAAGGAATCCACTCTGTAGGTTCTTCGCACTGGATTTTTTTCTTCTGAGTTTCTAGTTTCGACAAGTACTAATGCAATACAATGAGAAATTCACTAAAGAAAATATCATGAATTTTTGCGTAAAGGTATCATTCCAACCATTCTGTCAGGCCCAGTCCTGATCCTTTACTTTCCTTTTGTACAAACTCTTGTGCCTAGTAATAAATCCAAACTTTAATTTTGGGTTTCGTTGGGTTCCAAAACCTATCCCCGTCACAATGATTCATGGTCCTAACAACATAACCATTTGTTGGCTTACTTATTTATCGACATAGGTTTAGATCCCTTTTCATCAACAAAGCTCAAGATATCGGCTCGACATAGCATAAACCCATCGATAACACCTACGACATAGATGAGGTCCAACCCGAGATATTTATGGGGAATTCCAGAACCAGGTTTCTGCAGTGATGTCAGGGGATTTTCTTATCATAGCACCATTAGGTCACTCCAAAACAAGGAAATAAAATTCTTGCTCCATACATACATCATTAAAGAATATAACATATTGATTTGATGAAATTCATCACAACATATAGTCTATTTTATTAAACATGCAATAATATACCATTTATATCATTAAGATGCTCGACATATTTATCAGATTCATTCATGATCGATATTCATTCAACCATAGACACAGTTATCAGAGACAAATAAACACAGTTTAACGTGGAAACCCATTCGGGAAAAACCACAAAGGATCTCTTTGTTTGTCATGAGTAATATTTTAACACCTTTGGTCTGTGCACAGAACCTGCAGACTCTTCTTTAGATATTCTTTACAATCAATGACTTCTTTTCCCCTCTCATGCTCTTTGGTTTTGGGTGTCTATCTCTTTTCTTGATTTTCTTCTTATATTCTGTTCTTTTTTCCATCTCTCTCTATTATGTTATATTTTACGTCTTCTGCACACAACTTGGATCGAATTTATAGGATTTTTCAACTCTTTCTTTACCAGTCGACTAATTCTAAATTGTCAATTCATAGGTTGTATTACTAATTTAACCTGTCCCAATACATCTAAAAATAGGGACTATCGACCCAATTTACAATCATGATTTATTTCCCAAATGTAGACTATTAGTCTAACTAAATATTTACCAAAAATATGTCAAATTCCTCATCTCAACCTGCTTTATTCCTCTTTTGTTGTGGCTTCTTCCGTCACGGTATTTGCTCGTCTTGTGACCAAAATCTTCATCTTTTCGAACATAATTCTGGTTATCTTTTCTTATGTTTTCCTAGGGCTAACATCGTGTAGGGAAAAAAATTTGATAAATCAAAGGAAGACATCGATGATCTTAATAAGGAAGTAGCCTCACTCAAGTCATATATAAAATACTATGAGTCAAAGTAATCATAATCCATGGAACAAAACCCTTATGATAGATAAGTTGTAGAGAATTAAATACAACATATGGAAAATAATTCTCATAGATTTGGATAAATTTCGAGATCACATACAGTTTAACCTCAGTCACTCCATAATATATGTGGAATAAACTGACTACTTGGATTGAAATAAGACTGATATTCAAAACAAATGCTAGGTGGCCAGGCAGGCCAAGACATTAATCAATACGATAACTCCAGATCCCTTGAATTCTAAACATATATAAGATAGGACAAAACCTATCATGCACATGCATAACTGCATCCATAAGGTTACTTTAGTGGATGAATTGGAAGAAAAGATAAAAGAATATTTACTATTAATTCATCCCCTTTTCAAAACAATGAATACAATGAAAGGTAATGGCCTTATATCCCCTTGGAATGAGAAATTCAAAATACTCCCCAAGAATATATATGATCAGTTCAAAATACTTAAATTAAAACTTGAGAACTTTTCTCTTATGAGAAAATCCACCCACAACAACTAAGATATACCAAGAACTAGATCCTTCCATGGATAGTATGGAACTATTATGGAATTTAATAGATATCTTAGGAAATCTCAACTATATACCTCAGTTATAATTGGATAAATATTTTAGGCTCTTAATACCCGGGTTGAGTCCACCAGATCGTGCTTGGAAAAGTATATAGGCACTACAAAATTTCACAAGAGAGCAACAATTACCAATGCAGGAAGTGGGAGAAAAAGTATAGTAGTTACCAACTAAATATCCAGAAGGTACATCCCATATCCCTAAAAAATATATGCGGGGAAAAATAAAGAAACAAACAAAATGACAAAAGACGCATGCGATTCAATATCATGGGCAACTTGTCAAAGAAGGAAGTTATGCCACACCTAGTTTGACCCCATAATATTGTTAGAATAACCAGATCGCAGAGAAATAATAATTAAACAATTAAATAAGATGCAAATATTAAACAGATTACAAGAGAGACATATATATAACGTGGTTCACCCAAACTGGGCTACATCAAAACAAAAATTGCCAGTCCTTTATTATTATAACATCCAACAAAATGAAGCGATACAACCTATAGCAACCCTGCTGCACTTCCTCTTCTCTCTTTGACAGTCTCTCTCACACAATCACAAATATTGTTTTACAATGAAACAATACAATACAATACAAATATGTATTATAATGATTTCCTTTTATAGGGGAATTACCATGCGAAAATACTACGAGTTACCCAATACCATGGCTCCGCAAACTATTCGCCAACAAAAATACCAAAAATTTCTTTCAGGGCTTCACCCCCAAACCCCCCAGCTAAGGGTATGGTCCCCGATGGACCCCCGCGGGGGGGACTATGCCCCCCACACCCCCCAGCTAGGACGAATGTATAGTAAAACTGGGGTACAAACACAACTGAACAATAACATCTCCAAATTTGGAAGATCAAGCTCCACAACCAACAAATATAAGTTGTATATTATTTATGTAAAGGATAGAAGCCATAATCAAAAGGTATGTAAAGTCTTAGCCCTTGTGGATTGATATCCTCAACTTGGGGGTCGCCTGTCAAGGTAATATTTGGCTTGAAAATTCCTATGGATGGGAGGAATGTCCTTCACAAACAGTCATTTGGAGATCATTTTGATTAAATCCTAAGTATCTTGCTTTGTATACAAATTCCATGGTTTAATTATGTGTTTGCATATTTCTTCTTTATTGTTCTATGAATGCTTAAATGCATGGAATGGAGTGTATGCTTGTCCTTGAATAGACTGTAAAATTATAATCAATGCATAATATTATCTATAGGACACCATATTCATTTACTTTTTGCTGTTAAAACTAAAGAAAAAACAAATTGGATATTATTGAGTAACTCAAACACAGAATTTGAGTACCCTCAAGGTATGTATGGTCGAATGATGTTGACGGGTATGTTACAGAGTGGTATCAAAGCCACAGTTTCAAACACGAGAATGAATGGGCCAAAATTTGATTCTACAACTTGACACAACAATAGTACAATTTTTAAGATTTGAGTTGGTTATGTGTAAATTGGGTAAATTTTACAGTTTGCAGGTTAATTGTTTGACGAAATGTCCATATGAAATTAGAGTGAAAATTTGAACCCATGCCAAACATTACAATCTTTGTTTATTGAAATGAATTTTTTTTTCAATGGGAAAGAGGCCATCAAAGTGTAAATTTTATGTTCCAAGTGTGAGTTACACCAGTTGGCCTCCACTTAAACCATATATATATATATATATATATGAAGAAAATTCAAAAATTAAGTGTTTATATAAATTTAAAAACAAATTGATGCAGGACCCACGTTGGCCATCTGGATAGGTATGACATGGTCCACACATGTGTAATAGGTGTGTCATGGAATAGCTAAGCAGGAACCATAGGAAGTGAATCATAGGTTATCAAAGGGGATCCACAGTGCCATCGATGCATATTGCATCATGCAAGTTTGGTGGGATGATCATGAGCATTCACATAGAATGGAGGTGATCACATTTTATGATAAGGGGTCTGTTGTGGATGGATCATATTAGATCATGCATATGATGACTTGTAATATGATCCATTCACATAAGATAAAAGTGCTCAAGTTTTAATTTGAGGTTCATGTTGTCGACGATCCAAATTGAATTAGCAATTTGGATCACACAAGATCTGTCCATTCACACAAGACATGATGCACGAGAAGTGATAAAGGTGATCATGATGTCAATAATAAATATTTTATTGCACAAATCCCATTGTGTGATCCTTCTCATTAGCATAAAAGTAAAGTGCATGGGGATATGATAAAGGTATTACATCGTCAATGACTAAGATTTAATTTGGTAGGTAGTGATATCAGGGTGCAAGTAATGTTAACGGGAATGAGAAAGGCTAGAAAAGGGTAAAAATAACACTATGGATGTGCAAAGATTAGCAAGAAAATGGTAGGGAATTTGGACTACAATCTCAGGCGTTGAAAATTGAAAAATATAGATGAACTTATGTGCCATATAGCGTATAATAAATTGAGTTTAAATTTAGTTTATGCCATATGTATAGTATGTTACATCCTTCATGCAAGTTAGATTCCTGATGTAAGTGTGTAAACCCGACATCTTTCATCATTGTAGACATAAAGGAACCCATCCACTCTTTTGTGTAAACCCATTAATTCATTCATGCACAAAATGAATGTGATTTCACTTTTGCATCTTTTCAACCATTTCGAAGGCATGTAATCGCATATAACTTATGAAGAGAACCATACTAATTTATGAGAGATGACTAACCATTACTGGATTTTGCATTACATTTGAAATCTGTCAACTTCCTACGATTATTTGTAATATGTTTTTTCTAAGTTTCATTTTGTTAGTGTCCAAATACACCATAATAAGAATGTATTCATTGTTTTGTCACAAAATACCCTGCAATGAGTTAATTCCTTTTTAGCCAATCGTTTCCCATGTTTCCCCTAGGAAATGTTAAGTAGAATTCAGCCAAAATTATGTTTGGAAAGATAAATATTATGGTCGTCGGAAGAGTCTGCAATGGAAGAAGAGTCTATGACAGAAGAGAAGCTATGACGGAAGAGAAGCTGTGATGAAAATACCAGTGATGAGAGCAATCGTGACGAAGTGAACCACGCCAAAAGAAGAGTAGAACAATTGAAAAGGAAAGTTCGACTGATCATTGGTTAGGATTTAGTTAGAATAAATCATGCTTTTGGTAATAAAACATAATTTTATTTTTGGGCCGATAGTACCTATTGTCAGTTGTAACTGAATGTATGAGAATACAAATGACAGCCAATAGGATAACACAAAAGAGTCATTTGATTAAGACGGGTATAATATTATAAAAGAAAAAAACCAAGCTATGTGCAGGGTTGATTTCGGTTGGTTAATGTTGGTTAAGCCACTGTATAGGTAGAGAAGAGAGGAGGAGAGTTGTTTAGATTGAAGATCGATCTATGTTGCGTGCTTATCGACAGAGGAGTGAAGGAGAGAATAAATACATAGTCCCAAAACCTGAGATCATGAGGGAGAGAAGTCTGTATGAGTTGTAAAGAATAAATAGAGAAGAGTCTACAAGCCGATTGTGTAGAAAAAAGGTGCTAACATATTTCTAATTCCAGATGAAGAGCGCCTTTGAGGTTTTTCCCGGATGGGTTTCCATGTTAACTATTGTTTTTGTGTGTCATTGATTAATGTGTTTATGTTGAATAGATATATGTTGTGAATAATTAAACTTGAATATGTCGCACTGTATCTATTTATGAATAAACTCATATATGTATGTGTCACACCACTTATTGAATGAATATGCAATCAGGATTTTATGTTGAATACTGCAATCTATATTGACTGGTAAAGAGACTGTTATATATCTTGAATGAATAGCCAAGGAATACCAAGTATAATCCTTGACTTCGATCGAGTAATCTGATAAAGTACTACATAAGTAGAGATCCCCACATAACTACAAAAGCTTGGTTCAGGAAGTTCCCAGTAAGATATCTCGAGTGAGGCTGCATCTGCGTTGTCAGTGCTACTGATGGGGTCCTCATCTATTAGCATGATAACTTGGGATTTTGTTGCCGACTAAGTATTTGAACCTGGTTCAACGGGAAAGAATTCCAACACCAATCTTTCCACAGAAGTCCAGAAACAACAATTAGAATTAAAGAACTTGAGAAAGAAATTGGAGAATTGGTCCTCTCAAATGATAGAGGCTCACATCAAAGAATGGCATGCTCAAGAAGATGTTAATCAAAGGAATGCAGAGGAAATTCTATCTATGAAGAAAAAAATTGAAGGGTTAGAGAAACAAATGGAGCAAATTGTGGTTCTTTTGAAATAACTTTGAATTATTCCTACTAGTGCAAGATTTGAAGAATGACCTTCACCAGATATTGAATTACGCTTGACTTTGTGGAGTCGTGGAGATTATCTTGAGCTTCATTGTCAACAATTTATTCACAATACTATTGAAGATTTTACTGGTCCTTTAAATGTTAATAATACACAACAATTTTGTAGAGCAGTGACATTGATGGAATTATTCTGGATGATTTTTAAATGTATGTACCTTTCCTATGGGCCTATTTTTGAATGTATGTACTTTTTTTTTATTTCAACTACAACCAATTTAATACAAATTTTGATCATTTCAATGGATGTGAATGGATTCATTCTTGTATTCATGTATTCAAATGTTTTTTAGATTTAAAGCATGTTTTTGTCCTTGAATTTATGATATATAGAGAGCATTTCATTTGGAATCAATATTTTTTGTATATATACTTGTTTATATTTGTGTTTATAATTGGCCACAGGTCTATATAGATCATATGCAAGGGATTTATCTTCCAAAAAAAATAGGTGAAGCCGTGTGGCTCAAACCCATCTTGAGATAATTTTAGTTATATATAATGTTGTTACTATGATCAAATGTGTGAATGGGATTTGGTCCTTAAGGCACAATTTGCATGAAATTGTAATTATATTGATTGTGTTCTTATTTATACATAATATTGTTACTATGATCAAATGGCTGAATGCAGTTTGACCCTTAGGGCACGATTTGCATGCAGTTGTAATTATATTGATTGTGTTATGTAAAAAGCACTAAGTGCTATTTACATATATGCTGTATGTGTATATTAAGGGCTAGGCCGTGAGGCTTAAACCCTATTTTCACATATAAATGCACAAGAAAACAAACATTGTATTCAAATAAGCTTTCAATACCTTTTATTGAACATTTAAGACATTGCCAATTAATGAAAGCCTCATTCATCAACATATTTTTCATAAGAAAGAAGCAATAACTCGATATTAATGAGAATCATCATTATAAGTACAAAAGTATAAAAGACTGTATATATTGATACCATCTAGTCATACACATCTGAGTCAAAATAGACACATAAAGAGCTGTAAAAAATATATCCTCCCATAAGAGGAGAGTACTCTGAATCATCTGTATATAGAGAAGGCCTCAAAAATCAACATAGACACAAATACAGAGCTGACAAGATAAAGTAAGTCCAACATTAATACAATTGTAGAAGTGACTAAACCAACCCATAACCATTAAGACTGTCTTTAGAAAAAGAAAAAAGCGTGTCCATACTATCTCAAGTGAAAAAGAATAGACCAAAGATAGAACCAATAAGAGAAACATAGTATAGTACCACTTAATAAACCTTGAAGTTCGATTCATCAACAAGATTGTTTCCTTCATATTTTTCAAAGAAAATAATACCTTCTGTAGTGACTACAACCTTTTTAGAGAGTCTATAAGTAAGGGAATTGTTTTACCTAAAGATACGGGGAAAACAATAATGGGAAAACAATGCCCTTACATCATTATTACTATGAATATTATGATCCATTTGTATCTTGTTGTGCCTTAACTGGTGCTTAACTATTTCAAGGAATTTCTCGGTGATTTTTATCTTCTCTCATATCCATCCTACCCTTAGTGACCATGACCATATGATGCTATTAACATCAATGGACATATTTTCCTCTAAGCCAACAACCCATTGTCACTTTATATCTAATCACTTACTGTGACAACTCTTTGATATTCGTCAATGTTTCAGTTGGATTCCACCATTGAAACTCTATTGTTTAAGACTCAATACTGGCATTTGGATCCAAGTAAACACTTCCAACTTCCCTACCCAACCATATTGCACAATATTCATCCGATGATCGTACTATGCACATTTTCCCTTGTACAAAATCATCCTTTGTATAGAATGAACCTCTCGACTTTTTAGATATAGGTACAACATAGAAATCACCAATAGGGAGGAAATTCTCCCTCAAGTATGCTTCCATAACTTCATATGATGACATTGTTGGACCCTTTTATTTTATTTCCTGTAGTGTGGATGGCCAAATATGAGTTTTTGAGTGGTTAGTTCTCTCAAATGGCATGTCCAAATCATTATATTTAGTTTCCCAATAATCTATTTTTGGATGCCAATATTGTTTTCCTCCATTTTTGAACACTTTCTTCCAGAATGAACTATATGCTTCCAACCCTTTTTTTTTTATTTCATCCATATCAGTAGGTCTCCTTGCTTGTATATTTAATAATTGAGGTTTCCCCATTGGTAGGTCTACACTGCAAGCATCACAAGAACACAAAAAAACAGTAGGAGGTAAACAAGTTTCATCATGTATGGACACTTTATATTGCATAATAGGCCTTCTATCAAAGAGATGAAACTTGAAGAACTGACATGTTTTTATACCGACAATATTCGAGCTACCATACAAAAGGTGTGGTTACATAAAATTCTTGAAGTTAAAATAGTCAACAACTAAATAATGAACATACGATAGTTCTCCTTACAAGTCCTATAATTCCCATCATCTCTAGTAGAGAAAATATGTCTTTTATCCTTAGTTTAGTTGATAACCTCCCACATGTTCCATCTATGTCTTCATGTGTAGGTCTCACATGAAGGAAACCAACTTCAACAATTTAAAACACACTTTTTGTTGTTAAAAAGGATAAATATCCAAACACATATCGATTTTTGTTATCACTAGCACAATCATCCATTTGCATCAATAAATATCAGTGGGAATTTTTATTTGAAATGTGGAGGTTTGTATTATCAATACTTTGATCATGTGAACGCATCTGCTCCTACCTATAGATCAAACATTTTTCATAGGAATTAGTCTGTCATAAGGCATCATGCAAAGGGTTTTTGTATGTTCCAGTTTGGTAACTCAAATCCCCATATCGATTCAATGTTGATCTTTCAATATCTATTAGACACTTCGATAATGAACTTACTGTGAAATTTGAACCTCCCTCTTGAACAGAAAGACTACAGTGGCCATATCCCCCACTCTAGTGTCCATGGGTAAGATTACTAGTTAAAGAAATGGGAAGATTAATGACATTACTAAGATCCTTTATCATCTTACCCAACCTTGGTATAAAATCATTAGACTTATCCATCTTGTCATGCACAATACTAAGGTATGTGTTTGGATTCTTTTATAAACATAATATCTTCATGTAGTACACTTTCCGAAAACTTGTGATATATTAATTATGGGTTGTTTGGACTTCTCAAAATCGCTCCACTTCCATTGGATCAATGGTGGCCCTGAGTTTGTTGATGAGTGAAATACATTCATTGCAGCATGAAAATAAGTTTTTCTTTGTGATTTCAACATCAGAAAATATTTTTCCATTAATTTGCTAAAACGGGATTGGGACAATGGAGGGATATCAATCCGTTGGATTTATTCATTAGTCATCTTAAGGAGTAATCCATGGGACATATTAGATGGCAAGAATCATAAAGGATCACTTGTCCCATATTGACATATAGACCGATATAAATGTGGATACTCATCTAAATTTGGTACCGTAATCCTATTTACACATGCACATATTACAACTGTAATTGATCCATACTTTTATAATCCAATATTGGTATTCATAGTCCTCAAATTACCATTTTAAATGATTTTTAGAAGTGTATAATGTTCTCCTTTTTATTCCATAACATTTATACCGTGCAATTTGATATATATCTAGATTGCCAAATCTCATTGTAAAGATATGTCTCTTCCTTATTTCTCCCTATATGGAAATAGGAGCATTCAATGCCAAAGAATGCAATACAAAATATCTCTTTGAATTTAATTCATAAGATGGAAATTTCTATAGCTTGCAACCATTGACTAGATTTTTTTTTTAAATACATTGATTTTTACAACAACATGCATTTTCTTATTTTGGTAGAGAACCCACATTCATCAAAGCTAATTGTCAACTTCCTTTCAAACGATTGCTTCCTAGTTTTGCGTTTCAAAAACTTTTATGGACTTGTTGTAAATATTGTTTTAGTGACAAAGGCTTAATCATCCAAAGATTGATATACCATTTGAAGAGGAAAATATTTGATTGTTTTCCAAAAGTTGACAGTATGTTCCTTTGCAGTTTGTTCTAATATCACATCTAACAGAGCACCATTAAGGTCAAGCATGCAGTTTGCATGCCATATTCAGAGAGAGCCTTCTGATAAGCAACATTTATCACATTGTATGGAAACCTCCTGAATTAAAACTCTAAATTCCCTACCATCTAGTGGTACAAATTGCACCACGTATCCTTCTAAAAAATTTGAAATCATCCCCCTGGCTACATAATAAGGCAGTGAAGAATAACAATGAATTAATTTCACCTTTAGTCCCATGAACTTAATATTGTGATTTTGGTTTCTCCTTTTATTTGAACATTAAAATTGCTTATCCATGTCAACATCTAGAAATAAACCTATATTGAAATTGATTATCCATTTTATTGGCCATGATACAAGGATGCCAGTGTGTAGATTCTACAAACAAAGATCAAAAGGAAACAACAACTCCTTCACAAGCACGATGAATGAAAAAACATCCTAAATTTTATGCTTTAACTGTGTCATTCTCATATACATTTTTCACTAACCTTATGGAAATGAAATTTCCATAATCTGAACATCTATGCAACAATTTAACTTTTGTTATAAGAAAATATAACCTAGACTTACGAGGAATATCATTATCCTCAATAGTATAGGAATTGAGAGAAGGTCTCTCAGTCAATCGTTCAGCTTATATAGAATGGTTGATGTGGCTAATCACATCTAATGCATTCATTTTGATATACGAATCATTTGCTTTTGATAAGTTGTCTACACCGATTGATGCATGCGGCAATGGAATATCTCCATTTAAAACTCTAGTTACATTTACAATGACACATCCATGTTTGACTTCACTATTGTGCAACTCAGGGTATTTTTTAAGGATTCTAATATTATACTTAAATATAGTATTCTAGGTGATTGTTTTGGATTGAAAAAAACATGTTTATAGATAGGTAGGCGAATATTAAATATGAAACATAAAATTAACACTGAAATGTGTAAATTTTGAAGAATATTATGATAAAAAAACATATTTAATGTAAATATAGGTGATATTATACACCAAAATGACTAAATAGCAAAATTATTTTTTGAAAAAAAACCCAAAAATAACCAATTGGTGAAATTTTGCCCCTTAAAATTATCCTGGTGCAAGTGCTGTCTATTTGGAATACTATACATTTGGAAAATTTTATGCCATTGAGAATAAGGTCGATAATGGTGTTTAGAGGACAAAATAATTTCAGCTGACATCTTTAACTATCTGTATTGAAAAAAAACCTTAGTCAAAATAAAAGTTAAAAAATGTGAGAATCTATTGTACAAAAAGAATTTAAATATAATAACTCTATCATAGTATATAATTATCGAAACATGTAACCATAATCAATGTTTGATAGCCCATTTGAAAGAAATATCCTCCTGGAAGAATGTAAGGGATAACAATAGCATAGGACAGAAAGCAGTTGCTAAAACATCCTTGCACAAATATTTTCATTATACGCATATGTAACACCCCGGTTTTGACCCCGTGGTATTGAATTGCATATGATGTAAATATTTTTATTTGATCATGGTGAGGAGCTCAAGGCCAAGGTCCCACCATGGATTTAGTGTGTTATGTTTCAGCAATTAAAATCGATGCCGATGGTATTTTGTGCTAGCCAGGCACAATATGTTAAGACATCATGTAATATGCAGAAACCCACAACCAATTATGTCAATGCAACAAATAATGAGATGGGGGCATGATTTCCCAAGGATAGGGAGGAGGGAGAATGTTTAAACTTGAGCCATTGGGGAAAACCCATAAAAACTGTCAACTACCCTTTTCTTGTCTTTTTCCCCAACCACTTATTTCTGCTAGAATTTGGTTGAGGTAGTTATTGCATGGAATGGGAAGAGTATGGGAA
Organism: Pseudotsuga menziesii; assembly: GCA_001517045.1. Lineage (NCBI taxonomy): Eukaryota > Viridiplantae > Streptophyta > Pinopsida > Pinales > Pinaceae > Pseudotsuga > Pseudotsuga menziesii. The sequence goes on from LPNX011133990.1 coordinate 64,553, forward strand.
AAATT
>LPNX011133990.1:64714-75109 GCA_001517045.1 Pseudotsuga menziesii
AAGTGCTGCTACACATTTCTGCAAGTATTTTTCCTTTGCTGAGACCCTATTTGCAGTGTTGCAGTGTTATCCTGAACTGTATAGTGTTGTGAGACCTTGTTACTTTATGTATCAGAGTGAAGTATGTGTTGTTGTGTCTCCCTATGGTTTTTTGTGATGTGCACCCTGGTTTTGTGCTAAACTATATACAAGACTTAGGAGTGGAAGAGACATAGAATGTGCTTGATAAACCTAGTGGGAACCTCACAATAAGATAAGAGTGGCTGGTGAATCTGTTCTGCACATTCTGAAGAGCATTGGAAGGGAAGGTGTAGCCTGAGGGACTGTGGAGCAGAGAAGGGGACACTTAATCCTTGTGTCGGGTGTGTAGGAAACATGGATTCTAGGCTAGATAGGTCTTGTGAAGGTGTCCTTAGCTCTGTGGATGAGCTCACTAGCTTAGCAGTTGTTCCTGTCCACTTCCTTAGAAGACTGATAACCCATCTATTGGCTTTGCTGTGTCTTGTTGTGTTTGGCCTTGTGTGGGTGTGATCCTTGGATGGAAATCTTGATAAACCCCTCGGTTAGTTGGATTGGATGATTAGCCTGATAAACCCAACAGTATATTGGCTTGTTTGCTTGCATCCTCATAAACCCAACTGTGTTGGCTTGGTTGAGTTTTGTTGTATCCTTGGATTTGTGTGAGCCTGCTAGTGGTCCTTATTCCTTGGGGAAATCATGCACAGCTCGGGGGTAGTAGTGCTGCTGAGAGATATATGATCCCACTGGCCAATGGTTGGGTGGAACATTGCAGTGACATAGCTGGTTGCGGAACAATCTGCTTCATAAGATAAGTATCTTTGTGTTAAGCTTTGCATTTGCACTTGCTTAATGAAATATCATGAATATGCCTAATGTGTTGAATTGATGAATTTCTTCCGCTGTATAATTGCAATTGTATGCATATGTATATGTTTCTTTCAATGGATTATGGGGCTTATATTGCCAGATTGGTGATGACCTGAATGATCAAATATGCCCAAGACTTATGTTAGCAAGTTGAATTTCCGTAGAAATCTCCTTACGCAACTCTTCTTTCCGCAACTTGCGGGATGCGGGATTCAAGATGCAGAAACGTCCTTCTGTAAATATCTATTTCTGCATTTTTCCTTTTGCAACATTCCTTTCCACATGCGAGATGCGGGATGTGGCTTCACAGAGATCTACTTTCACAACTTTTCTTTTCGCAGTGGTCTATTCGGCATGTGGGATTCAGTATGCCGGATGCGGGATGGAAATTTCCATATTTCCTAATTCCACAGATTCAAGCTTTCCACACCGTTGATTCTTGCGGGTTGATTCTTAGCTGTTGATCTGTTCCCAGATGTGGAACAGATTGTGACCATTGTTTTCTATCTCAATTCTTTCCCCGCTGTTCGTTCTCCTATGATATCTTTCTTCGTAGATTGTCGAATTGATCAATGGTGGACGGGAGGGGATGTGACGGTGTGGTATCAGAACATGAATGTTGAGGAGTGTTTCACGGCCATGCCCTGTGATTCAAAGAACGACAAAGGTTATGTAATAAATTTTTAATTCTGCATGATAATCGGGGTATGGGTACGTGACATAGTGGTATCAGCTGCGGGTTGCAGCACTAGGCCTGGATGGGCCAAGAGAATAGCTATCAGAGATGTGGGTTGTAGAACTAGTGCCTAAATGGGATAAATTGAACAGTTAACAGAGCTCATGTTGTATATTTGGAACTCAAAGGGGCCTAAAAGATGAAAAATGGCAGCGCGTGTGTGCACCAGATTATGCGAAAATGGAAAAGAAAACCCAGGTTGTGATTTGACAGAGCCGCTAGTTGAAGCATTGGTATAGATGTGCCAAGGAAATTGGTTATAGAAAGAAAAATACAGCAAGAAAGAATGCTATTTAGAAAATTGCCAAACTTATCCAACCCAACGAAATGCACCGTGACTGTGATCTGAATTTTACTACGATCTCAACCGATCATGCCTGCAATAAGCAATTGGTAAGTAATTTATTTTGATTTATGATATTGTCTAACAAATTATTTTGTTTATATATTTTGCAGAGTCATAGTGTAGATCGAAATCTTGTTCTTGGTTCGACCAAGAAGGTTAAAGAAGATCAGCACCAATAAGAAAATAATAAGCCGATCAAGGCTCTGGTAGAGCAAAACCAGTTAACTACCTCCATGCTAGAGATTTTGGCAGATCTCCAAAGGAAGATAAACTCTGGGCATCAGTTAACAGATATGGAAGGAAGTAGGATAAGTTCTCACAAGAAGAATGAAAATTGTAACCCAAGGAAGAAAGGTTTTAAGCCTCATCACCTCTTGAAGCAACAAAGGCAGCCATCACAAGCTGTGATTGAGCCGACCAGAATGATGAGGGAAAAGATAAAGGAACCAATCAAATGTTGGGGATGTGAAGAATCCCATATACACAAGAATTGTCCACTTGCGAATAGGAATGAGGGTCAAGTATCTACCACCCAAGAAGTCGAAGCTGTGGGTCAGGAATCAGGGATCATTCATAAAATTTGCGCAGTGTTAGAAGACCACCAGGCAGGTCATAACTCAACTGTGGTGGAAATTCAGGATGAGATTGTTGAACATACTGTTTCTGTTTTGTTCGACTCACAGCTATATCACCCCCGGAATTGTTGAGACACGCACTTTGAATAAGTAAAAGCATAGAAGATCATGGTTAATATAACTAGCCACTGGAACTATGAAGAAAGTCAGTGAGGTGGTAAGGAAATGTCCATTAGTCATGGATGGGTTAGTCACTTGTGCAGATATGAATGTTCTGCCACTTGGATCCTATGATATAGTCATTAGAATGGGCTGGACAAGAGCACATAGAGAAAATCTAGATCGTTACAACAAGAATTTTGAGTGCTTGGATGAAAAAGGAAACCTAACGGCTGTGAAAGAAATTCTAAAAGTGATCTCTAGTAGGAATATTTCAGCAATGCAACTGAAGAAGTTCTGTTGGAAAAATTTGCATAGTGTATGCAACTCATGTTTTGGAGGAAGCAGAGAATGAATATCCTAGGTTGGATGACCTTCATGTGTTGCAGGAATTCAGGGATGTTTTCCTGATGAAGTTCCAAGGTTTCCTCCAAAGAGTGACATCAATTTTACAATTGAACTTGTGCCAGGTAAATCACTAGTGTCCAAGACACCCTATAGGGTGAGTACACCAAAAATGATAGAGCTGAAGGTGCAGCTACAAGAGTTGTTGGAAAAGAGGTATGTCAAGAAACGTGTGTCTTCTTGGAGAGCACCATTCCTAATTGTGAAAAATAAATATGGTACACACAAGATGCATATTGATTTCAGAACGTTGAACAAACTCACTCCAAAGAACAAGTTTGGTTACCAACATGTAAGGATCAAGGATGAAAATGTTCATAAGACAACCGTCAAAGCAAGGTATGGTTCTTATGAGTTGTAGTGGTACCAATGCATCAGCTACATTCATGTGCCTCATGAATAATGTTTTCAGTAAGTATTTGGACAAGTTTGTTCTTGTTTTCCTTGATGTCATTTTATTTATTCTAAGAATGAGGAAGAACATGTGGAACATTTGAGGCTGACTTTGAAATTGCTCAGGAAGCATAAGTTTTATGTAGGTTTGAGAAAATGTGACTTCTATGAGGATAGAATTTGTTATTTGGGTCACCTTATCTCAGATAAAGGAATATCTGAAGACCCTGAAAAGATTGAGACCATGATGAGTTGGCCTGCTCCAAGAAAGTTAACAGATATTAGATATTTTGTGGGACTTGTAGGGCATTGCAAGAGGCTCACTAAAGAATATTCTACAAGTAAAGTGAAGCTTATGTATAGGCTAAGGAAGCGTGCATGTGAACGTGTATTTCCATGAGGAGGTGGCCCTTGTGTGTATGGGAATACATATGAGGAATTCCTTAAGACTCGGGTAGAATGACCTGAGAAAAACTGTATGGTTGTGCCAATGAAACCTAGGGCAGGAAGCTACCATGCGCCATGAGAAGGATCTCATGACTAAGAACATATTTTGAAACTTTAGATTGCAAGTTTTTCTATTGATTATGGGAGACTATGATCTCCTGTGATGGTTTTGAATCATGCTAACAATGGATATGCTTGTTTTGCATTGCTTGATGTTTGAAGCTTCCTGTTGACTAACTGTGATTGTTTGGCTGATTAAAAATTGTGCCAAGATGACATGTTGTATGTGGATGTCCAGGTTTTGGGAAGTATGCATAATTAAGGGATGAGTACTCCCCACTTGTAGAAGCCAAACAACATGAGGATGGCCTCATGGTTGCAAAAATATGATTTTATGCAAGAAGCAGGATTGTGAACTCATATTTTTATTTTTAAAATTCAATGTTATTGGTCGTTTGATATTTGGGAAATCATGTATGCATGAAATAGATTGAAAATATATAATTAAAATTTTATGATGACATCTTAGATGAACTGTATACTTGTATGTAATGCAAGTGAGGTGGTGGAAGTACGCCATTGGAGTACATAACTCCTCGAAAGGATGTACTGGGTGTACATAGATTCTCAAAGGGATGTGTTGGAATAGGTTTGGAAACCTATGATTGAAATTTTATAATGGCATTTGATGTAAACTACATGCATGGAAAGTAAGCACCTGAGCATTGGTAAGCACTTGGAGGAGGTGTTTGGCCCTTAAGCTAGAGTTGTTATTGAGCACCTAGAGAGGTGTTAGGCTCTGAAGCGGGGCTCATCGGATATCAGTTGAGAGATGCTATACAAATAAATACTTGGATTACTTATCAAACTATTGTTGTTGTTGATTCTTGAAAAAATACATGAGTATATGATGCAACCATGGTTTTGAAAATCTTGTTATAGATTGCACCTTATATGAATGAATCTAACATGTGAATTAGTTGTGGTGGAGTCCAGAAAGGAGGCACCAAGCTTGGTGAGAACCTAGAAGGAGTTTTAGGCTCTGAAGCAGAGCTATCAGATCTCGACTGAAATATATTTTTGGGTGATCCGAGGCTTGAATAAATTTGGCTACCCTTTAATGCACACCTAGGTTTGGGGTGGGGTAGGGTTGTGAGTGCCATGGTTGTATTAAGCCCAGTCGAACACCCGTGGAAGAAAAATAAGCTAATTATGTAGATGAGTATTCGGTTCACTTGGAAACTTTTTGTTGATTTTATATCAATATACATGTGCATGTGATTCATCTATGGTTTTATAAAATCTTGTGAATACTGACATGGGAATTGACTCATTGCTTGAGCATAGGTATTGTTGGTTTCCAAAGACATTGGAAATGTTCCAAGATGAGGCAAATGATTCTCCAAGACCAAGAAAAGATCTCGTGGTGTGTGATGATGCATGCAAGCAAGGAATTGGAAGAGTTACAGATCGTGCCATTGGACAGATAATGGTGCAGAGGAAGAAATATGGTCCTGAATAGGATACGTGGGAGATGGAGGATGCCATGCAATTGGAACATCCATTTTTTGTTCATTTTTGCAGAGCACTGAGGGCAGTGATAGTGTAGCAATTGTTAAATTTTTGTAAAGCAATGAGGATAGTGCTATTGAAGGGGGAGGGGAATGTAACACCTCGGTTTTGACCACATGGTATTGAATTGCATATGATGTAAATATTTTTATTTGATCATGGTGAGGAGCTTAAGGACAAGGACCCACCAACCATGTATTTAGTGTGTTATGTTTTGACGATTAAAATCGATGCCGATGGTATTTTTTGCTAGCCAGGCACAATATGTTGAGACATCATGTAGTATGAAAAAAACCACAACCAACTATGTCAATGCAATAAATAATGAGATCAAGACATGATTTCCCAAGGATAGGGAGGAGGGGGAATGTTTAACCTTGAGCTATTGGGGAAAACCCATCAAAACTATCAACTACCCTTTTCTTGTCTTTTTCCCCAACCACTTATTTCTTCCAGAATTTGGTTGAGGTAGTTATTGCATGGAATGGGAAGAGTATGGGAAGAATTTGAATTGGGCAGAGCACCCATTCTGGAAGAATGTGTTTTGACCCCCATGGGAAAGAAAACACCCAAAAAATGTATTCCATTCCGTCATGCATGCATGTTTTCATCTTCCCTCACGTTTTAGGGGGAGCTGCGGGGACGTTTTGATCATGATCCTTCTTTCACAGAGGGGGGGGGGGCGTTTTTCATTCATAAGGATTCACCTGCATGTTGGTCATTCTTCTTGATCAGACAGATGCATTGAGAGCGATCAGGTGTTGCTACACATTTCTACAAGTGTTTTTACTTTGTCGAGACCCTGTTTGCGGTGTTGTAGTGTTATCCTGAACTATAGAGTGTTATGAGACCCTGTTACTTTGTGTATCAAATTGAATCCTCTGTTGTTGTGTCTCCCTATGGGTTTCTGTGATGTGCACCCTGGTTTTGTTATAAACTATATACAAGACTTAGGAGTGGAAAAGACATAGAATGTGCTTGATAAACATAGTGGGAACCTCACAATAAGATAAGAGTGGTTGGTGAATCTGCTCTGCACATACTAAAGAGAACTGGAAGGAAAGGCGTAGCCTGAGTGACTGTGGAGCAGAGAAGGGGACACTTCCTTGTGTTGGGTGTGTAGGAAACATGGATTCCAGGCTAGATAGGTCTTGTGAAGGTGTCCTTAGCTCTGTGGATGAGCTCATTATCTTAGCAATTCTTCTTGTCCAAAACCTTAGAAGTCCAATAACCCATATGTTGGCTTAGCTGTGTCTTGTTGTGTTTGGCATTGTGTGTGTGTGATCCTTGTCTAGACAGCCTCATAAAACCATCTATTAGTTAGCTTGGCTGATTATCTTGATAAAACCAGCGGTATATTAGCTTGTTTTCTTGCAGCCTGATAAACCCAACTGTGTTGTCTTGGCTTAGTTTTGTTGTATCCTTGGCTTTGTGTGAGCTTGCTAGTGTTCCTTATTCCTTGGGGAAATCATTCCCAGCTTGGGGGTGGAAATGTTGCTGAGAGATAGATGAGCGCACTGGCCTATGGTTGGGTGGAACATTGCAACGACATAGCTGGTTGTGGAACAAGATTCTTCATAAGATAAGTATCTCTGTGTTAAGATCTGCATTTTCATTTGCTTAATGAAACATGATGAATATGCCTAATGTGTTGAATTGATGATTTGCTTCCACTGTATAATTACAATTGTATGCATATGTGTATGTTTCTTTCAATGCATTATGGGGCTTAGATTACCGGATTGGTGATGGCATGAATGATCAAATCTACCCAATACTTCTATTAGCATGTTCAATTTCTGCAGAAATATCCTTCCACAACTCTTCGTTCTGCAACTTGCAAGATGCGGGATGTGGAAACATCCTTCTGTAAATCTCTATTTCTGCAGTTTTCCTTCTGCAACTTTCCTTTCTGCATGCAAGATGCGTCTTCGCAGAGATATACTTTCGCAAATTTTCTTTCCACAGTGGTCTATTCTGCATGCGGGATGCGGGATGGAAATTTCCATATTTCTCGATTCTGTAGACCCAATATTTCCACACCGTTGATTCTTGCAGGTTGATTCTCAGTCATTGATATGTTCCCAGATGTGTAACAGATTGTGACTGTCATTTTTCATCGCAATTTTGTTCCCATTGTTCGATCTCCTCTGAGATATTTCTTCGTAGAATGTCGAATTTACTAATGGTGGACAGGAGGGGACGTGACAGTGTGGTATCAAAACATGAATGTTGAGGAGTGTTTCATGGCCATGCCTTGTAATTCAAAGAATGACAAAGGTTCCATAAGAAATTTTTAATTCCGCATGATAATCGGGGTATGGGTACATGAAAACATCACTATGTGTAGTGTATGTATGGTTGGGAAAACCATCTACTAAATAAAGGAGAAATGATTGACCAACCCTTATTTCCAATGCAAGTGTCATGGTATATTATATATGGTAGTTACAAAAACTCATCGGTACTGCATATTGGATGGTGATGGTCACATCATGCCAATACTTAGTTGCGATGTTATTTATTGATATTTATTTCCTCTATGGTCCATTGAAAGTATCCCATATCCCATTAAAGTAGTTGCTCGATGATAAAATCATCAAATTCTATGCGCGATTACCCTTTTTAGCTTGTAGATGTTTTCCTCTAATAGAGAATCATGAAGACGATGGAGAGAACAATATCATGGATTTGAAGGGAAGTGTCGGCCAACCATTCTATCACATTCAACAGTTGAATAAGACAGATGATCTATAATTGAATGTAAATTATATAAAATTGATAGAAAATAATATAATAGTCGCAAGCACATTATTTTTTCCTCCCAATTGAGATATCTAAAAGAATTCCAGAGAGATGAATTTTATAGATGGGAAAGAAAGTATCAGCTGACCCTTTTATCAGATTCAACTGCTAAAGAAGAAAAAAACTCTTGAATTGCATGTAAAGTGTGTGCCAGATGAATGTTAAAGGTGATGGAGAAATGAATGTTATGGCTATGAAGGAATTGTTGACTGACCCTTTTATCAGATTCAACTATAGAACAATATACACATTCTAGAATCATGTTTAAAGTTATCACTGATTCTATCAACCTAAATTAAATACCTTAATAGAAAATAAAATAAGTATCTCACCTTGGTTCTCCATTTTATCACCGATAAGAGGCCTAAGAGGTGATATATGCACGAATAATATGGATGCGAAGGAAAGTATCAATAGACCCTTTTATCAAATCTAAATATAGAGGAATAGACTCATTGTTGAATAGCATGAAAAGTTATTTATGATTCATACTGCGTTAAATCATAGTAATTGATTAGAAAATAAAATAATAAGTTTCAAACCTACATTCTTTGTCTTCTCCCCTCTTGGAGAACTATGAAGGTAGGTAAAGAGATGAATATTATGGATGCTTGGAGTACAGATGTCTGGATAGATGATACAGTGATGCAGACTAGTTGGTGCTGGTCGCAACACACCAATATTGAGTTGTAATGCTATTTACTGATAGTTATTCCTTATCCATCCCTTTGAAAGTCTCCACAATCCCACTAAAGGAGTCACTTGATGCTCAATTAATCTAATTCTAGGTGTAGCTACCATTTTCAACTTGAGGTTGTTCGCCTCTAATAGAGAATTAACCACAAAGACGATGAAGAGATGAATATTATGAATCCAAAATGAAGTGTCAGTTGACCATTCTAACACATTCAACAATTGAAGAAGACATATGATCTAGAGTTGCATGTAATGTTCTCTCTGATTTTTTAACTATAAATTATATAAAATTATAGAAAACAAAATAATAGTCGCAAGCACATTCTTCTGAGAACAACAGCTGAGAGACAAATTCAGCCTATCCATCCAACAAATGGTCATCAAAAATGAACCCCCCCCACCACTTGAACAAAAAATTATACATTTGTTGGATCCAATAGTAGTTAAAAATATGTAGAGAACCCTAGTTTATGCCACCTATACTATTTTCCCTGAATTTTCTTATAGCTATTTTATAGGCACTTAATATGCTATAGGTGCTACAAGTTATGCTTAAAATGTACTTGTATCAGCAACTAATGGTGTTGGTCCTTTGACTAATGATTATGTTTGAGGTTCAAAATATTGGACAACCACTACAATCTCTCTTGATCAAGATTTGTTCTTATGGATTTGTTCTTGTCTATTCAAATCTGATTAGTGTGCTAGACAATTTGCTGGGAGTGCAATATTATATAATTTTTTCATATTATGTTTTTCCACCCAAGAAAACACTATAACTATGGCCATATAAGCACCAAACAATGTTCCCAATAGCTTGATATATGACAGTTAGCAACAACAAGAAATATCCAAAGTGTTCAATTAAATATTGCAGCCAAATCAACAGTAGAAATTTGTCTAGAAGTCATATTTACAAGAGAAGAAACCTACAGGAGTTAGTTATCAGGGTTATAAAGGAGATATAAAACAAGAAAGTGAGTTAAACCATTCCCATAACCAAGATAGAAAATAATTAAAATTGTTGGGAAGTATCCTTCCATATCTAACTACTGAGTGGAGGATTTCCTGGTTGGGAACAACTGTGGGGTGTATATCACATTTTTGGGAGGCATTAATATATATTGGTAAGCTACCCCCAAGGGGTTTGGCTTGTTGGTCAACTCTACATTTGTTAAGGTGTAGAGGCTATTAAGCAGGTCGGAGGTTGAAATCCCCCCGTGTAAAAAGGCGGTCGCTCGTGCTGTGCCAGGGGGGGTTGGGTAGGCTGCTCAGGGGTTATAGTGGTAGCGACAGGAATCGACCCCGTGTCACGTGAGTACGAAACCTACCATTTGTTGATTCCTCTGTACAAATATATATATATATATATA
>LPNX011133990.1:75222-91593 GCA_001517045.1 Pseudotsuga menziesii
CTCTACAGCAAGGGAGACTACATTACATATGTGTTGGGAAAATTTCCATGCTTCAAATCAACTAGTGTCTCTTCAGGCATATTCCTATTGCTTCATTAATAAATACATCAATTTATATTCCTTGCTGGTCTTATGTATTTCTAGTTTGTCAGGGTATTTTCTACATATATTATTCTCTTGTTAAAAGTACGGTAAAATATTGGGTTTTGAAACAAGCATGGTAAAATATATTGATATACAAGCAAACAAAATCAGAATTATAATAGACGGTCCAAGAATTATATCTGAAGTGCAAAAAGTGAGTAAACTAGTGGGTTTAGGAAGTGTTTGAAGGAAGTACAAAACCAAACAAGAGAACATATTAGGAGTAAAACTTAGTGAACTTTCCCTTTGCAGTAAGAAGGATATTACAATATTGGAAATGATGATTGCATAAAAGCATCCAACAAGGCAGGAAAAAAGAAACTCAACTTGTTCATAAATGTAAGAGTGTGTGTACATGTAAGAAACTTCCTTGAAAATGTTAGATGTACATGTAAGGAAATCTAACCCAGAAAATAAGTATGTTTAATAGAAACTTCCCTGAAAATGTATGGATGCCAATTACTTATTCCTGTCCAAAAAAATTATACTGCTAGAACATAATCATTGTCTCAAAAAAGAAAAGCAACCGCCTCAACAATATACAGGAATTAAACAATAGAGAATCAGTACCATCAATGAAGTACAAACAACCTCACAAGCTCTTTGGTTGATAATGACAGTCTTCTGGAAGAATAGTTGTCACGCTCTGTAAGCATGTATGTACTGCCAATCCCTCTACTTCAGATCAATTGGACATCAAAGTTCAAGTTGGAAGTCAATGGTACTTTGATAAGGGATAGGGTCCATTTGTTGCATAGGGATGGATTCATGGAAATATTACTCAGATAAGTGTCAAGATACCAGCATAAACTGACAATCATTAAAGCAAAAACAAATGGTCATAATAAAACACACAGTACACACTATCTAAATCAAACCCATCAATTAATTAATTCTTCCTCCATCAATCCACTCAGAATTGGATTTTCAAATATCATGCGGCATTCCAAATCGAATTGTCATTGTCTACAGCAAATTCCATCCCTTAACATATTTGTTTTGTCATATATCACTTTTCCAGCCATTTGACGTGTGATGATCCTTGAAGATAGGGTGTCTAACCACTAGTTTTCCTCTCTTATCAATAATCAAATGCAAAACTATGAAAAATTTTGCATTGCAGAGCATCCTCACATGAGTGATACACATTCTAGACATGGCCACAAAGCTCCTTTTGTAGTTATCCCTCTAATCACACCCTCAATCTCCTAATAATTATACAGGTGAAATATAGCACTTTCCAGTCCTTACCATATTTGTTTCCTCATATATCAATTTCCTGCCAATTAATGTGTGATGGTCCTTGAAGATAGGTTGTCTGACTAGTAGTTACTTTGCCTTATCAATCATGAAATGAAAAACTATGCAAATTGTTGAATCACAGAGCATCCTCACATGAGTGATACACATGCTAGACATGGCCACAAATCTCCTTCTGTAGTTCTCCATCTAATCACATCCTCAATATCCTAATAATTATACAGGTGTGTTGCAAAATTCTTGTCATGTTCAAATTCTTACCCAAATGCCATTTTATACTCTATACAATCACTTCAATAATTTAATTTATGATGTAAGTGTTGCTTGTTGTAACAACAAAATGATTCCAGTTACTTTCCATAAAAAACTAACCACGGGATTTATTGATTGTCAACATCAATTCATGATGCAAGGAGTACCTGAATTGGTGGATGATGAAATACTGTCGGGGAATTCATACAAATAACATGTAAACAACATCCTATGATCTGTTGATGCAATTAACTAGGAGTTCATCCAAGGGAAATTGATTCTTATGCACCTTGGATCCTAGTTGAAACCCAGTACCAAACAATAGGCATCCCTAGGCTGACAGGCTAGGAAATTTTGCCTCCTAAACATAGGGTTTCCTCTTGTTACCCCCCTATTTGCATAGGGTGTTCTCTATATCAGTTGGTGGGAATATGTGCCACCATTTCATCTTATGACCCTTCAATGTGATGAAGGGTTCACATCTAATCATTAAAAGACTTCCCTAAACAATGTTAGTCTTCCTCCTTCCAGTATAAAGTAGCCTCAACATGTGTGCAAAGAGAGGGTGCCATGTCATTTATAAATGCCCCTAAATATGTAGAAGGGTTCCAAATCACTCCAACCTATGGGAAAATTATCCTTATCCAAGTCAACCCCATACAAGGGCAAGTGTCATCTCTTCTATATAATTCTCGTATGCCATGAGTCCATTTTCAAAGTATTCTTAATCAAAGCATTGGAATAGAATGTTCATATCATCCCTTTAACTATTGTTTGATGATGTAAAGTCTGAACATATTATTATGGTTCATATTATATACAGAGTCCTCAAAAATATGATATACACATAACTACTATGAAAAATATGAAGAAAAATTTTGTAGGAAGTAAAACTCTAATAAAATTGATACCAACGAATTTAACATAGATTTGGAAAGTTGGAACTTTAGAAAAAATTAACAATAAAAAACACAGCAGTTGCATTAATCTAGAATAATAAAGACACAAGCCAAAATTATTTTTACCAATAAAGTAGTTTCTAACAAACCAATGCTGGCAAAGTCTGACAAATAATCATTAAATGCTTATAAGTATATATGTTGGACATGTTCAGTAGTAATGGTATTATTAAATTGTTAAAGTAAAAGTGGCATTCTCCTTATCTTTCTTCTCTTTCATTTTACTTAAAGTTTTACCATTACCATTAATTGTTTCAAGATGTTTAAGAGTGGTTCCAAACTCATTGAGTTCATATGCAAAAAGTAGAATTTTAAATCCCATCCAGAATTCAAGAGACTTAACATTTTCAGGATTTCAGACATGAACATTGGACAGATGTGGTCTCACTAGATATTAAATAATTACTTGAATTTCTGTTGTAAAAGCAAAAGAAAAACATATATATTGGCACTAAAAGATGAAGAAATCTAGGTTTCTGGCTTTAGGATTATCTCGAATCCCTACTCCTCCACAATGATTGCATTACTATTGTCTAATCCCAACCCATCAACACAAAAATCAAACATTAATCTTATCAGAAACCACTATCCATGTTAAATATATAAACAAATGGAACTAAGTAGAGAAAAATAGAGCTCAAGAACACAAAATCTCATCCTAAATAAAATAGAAACATAACCCATACCTTAGCATAATAGTCTTTCCAGACTCTTCTGGCAATTTGATGACCACCAAGATCAAAGGCCTTAAACTTGATCTTACCAATACTTAGTTCCTCTGATGTAGGATACTGAGCAGGTTGGTGTTGGACTAACATCTGCAACCAAAAGCATATAAAACAAAATAGAAAAGAGAGAAATCAATCAACTATTCCAAAACTTCTCTACAAGTCACATTATCAGTCAAAAGATGCTTGCAAACAACAAATAGAAGAGTTCAAAGGAAGAAATTTTTTGGTATTGATTAAGTTGAAGATTGATTTAAATAAAATTATACCCACCAGAAGAGGCTATCAAAATGTTCCCCAATGTTCTCCCAAACCTTAACAGTGATTGCATATTCAAGGATTTTATTTAAATAAAATTATAATCACTTTCTTACTCCCTCTTAAAAATAGCACACCAACATCCACCAATAGAATTCCACAAGTTTCCCTACTTATCAAAGTGCAGAGCTCAGTTTTAACCATCAGAATCAATTACTTACTAAAAATTGTAGTTATAAATAAATTTGTAAGTGTTTAATCAACCAAACTTGACACAACAAAAACATAACTCATAAATACCCCAAAGTTGTATTCAAGTTTTGTAGGGGACTGTAGCGTGTGAAAAAAAGGTTGACAGTTGGTAATATAATTATCACTGCAGAACATGTGATGGTAATGTCTCTCTCGAAACATGAGAAAAAAAATAATGAAAATTTACCTTTTTCCAAAACAGATGCTCTAACCCTTCTTGTGAGCACTAAGTTAGTGCATTGAAGGTAAATAAGAACATTAAAAATGGAGAACCACCAGTTTTTATATACTCGTCCAAGGAAAACAAATCAAAAAAAGAAAGAAGCTAAGAATGACACAAAAATTAATGAAAGTTTAAGCTACTAGTAATCCAAAAAATACAAGGGATGTCTCACAATTAAGATCGCAGATACCTTTAGGACTGAATGGCCTCACAGTATAATAGACTAGCAACCAATGTATAGAAATAGATCTGGGAACCCTATCTGTTGAAATGTCCAGTTTGGGAAGGACTGGAGAAGGAGAAAGAACTCTCCAATATCAAGACACCAGCTCTCAAAATTTTCAAAGTAAAACTCAAAAAATCGAATACTAATCTTATCAAAAACCACTATCCATGTAAAAGATATAAACAATTGAAACATAGTACAGAGAAAAATTGATTTTCTCACCTGATTTCTACATGAATGCTAGACAGATGTGGTCTCACTAGATATTAAATAATTATTTGAATTTCTGTTGTAAGAGCAAAAGAAAAACATATATATTGGCACTAAAAGATGAAGAACTCTAGGTTTCTTGCTTCAGAATTATCTTTATTAAAATTCAAAATGGAGATAGCATCCTGTCACAATATTTAATGTTTCAAATCTATAACAGAAACAATTATGTGGCTTCGAATCCCTACTCCTCCAAAATGATTGCATTAATACTGTCTAATCCAAACCCATCAACACAAAAATCAAATACTAATCTTATCAGAAACCTTTATCCATGTTAAAGATATAAACAAATGAAACAGAGTAGAGAAAAATAGAGCTCAAGAACACAAAATATCATCCTAAATACAATAGAAACATAACCCATACCTTAGCATAATAGTCTTTCCAGACTCTTCTGGCAGTTTGATGACCACCAAGATCAAAGGCCTTAAACTTGATCTTACCAATACTTAGTTCCTCTAATGTAGGATACTGATCAGGTTGATGTTGGACTAACCTCTGCAACCCAAAGCATATAAAAAAAATTAGAACAGAGAGAGAAACCAATCAACTATTCCAAAACTTCTCTACAATTCACATTATGATTCAAAAGATTCTTGTGGACAACAACTAGAAGAGTTCAAAGGAATAAAGTTTTTGGTATTGATTAAGTTGAGGATTGATTTAAATAAAATTATACCCACTGCAAGAGGCTATCAAAATGTTCCCCAATGTTCTTCCAAACCTTAACAGTGATTTCATATTCAAGGAATTGATTTAAATAAAATTATACCCACTGCAAGATATTATCAAAATGTTCCCCAATGTTCTCTCAAACCTTAACAATGATTGCATGTTCAAGGAATAATCTATACCGAATACTCCAAATTTTATTGTTTAACCTATATAACGATCCTAATCTTAAAATATAAATAGTCGAGTTAGTTCTTTTCCCTGGTGGCCTTCCAAAATTTATTGCTATAGATATCCCTAACTTGTCTGAATCTATTACATACCCATTTTACTAAACCCACTTGTATTGGAATCTGTGCCTAAAAATATTTACAAGTTCATTTCATAAAATTTGAAGATCAGATCCTGAAAATTTAACAATAAATCATAAACCCAAATTAAGGAGCTAAGGCCTCATACTTAGTCTCACACCTGAACATACAAGAAGTAACAGTGCAGATGTACTTTTATATATCCAAAAGTCTATCAAAAATATTGTGTATGCAGGATTTATATAAAAACAAAGAAAATACCATGCATATTATTGAGTTTTGGCCTCTGAAACTCATTCTAATCTTCCGCTAGCAAAGCTCATGGTTCAAACGTAACTCTGTCGGAACCCCATTCTCACCATTTCATGCTTCAACAATGTGGGTCACCCATGTTATAAAATAGGACCGCAAAGCAATAACAGATATACAATTAAATCAATAAACAAGATGCAAAACACATTAAAACATTACAGAGAGACATAGATATAACATGGTTCACCCAAAAGATGGGATACGTCCACAAAGAAATTGCCAGTCCTTTTATTATAGTCCAGAAAGATGAAGGGATATACCCTACAGCAAAACCGTTGCACTTCCTCTTCAAGCTCTCATAGTCTCTTTTCCAATACAATACAATACCATACTCAGTCGTTTTACAATGCTTTCTTTTATAGGGGAAATACAATGGGAAAATTCTATTGTTAACCCAATACCATGGGTCCGCAATACTGTTGGCCAACACACATCCCAAAAAAATTTCTCGAGGGCACTGCCATTGAACCCCCGTGTCTCGAGGGCGCTGTCCTCGAACCCCCTTTTTGGGGGCGCTACCCCGAACCCCAAGGCAGGGGGAATGACTATAAATTACTCCTGGGTTACAATCACAACTGAATAATATATCTGGATCTGGAAGATTAGGCTCCACAACCAACAACCCACTCATGATTTTGCTTCTAGCAGCCCCCATGGGGATCCAGTACACTCTAGAAATCACCCCACTCATGGGGAATGAAGGGTTACTACTGGATTTTTATCTAGAGAGATGAATGATAAGAGCTATAGAGATGTTTACTTGGAGGGATGAAATATTGAGCAAAAGAACTATAGGGATGAAATTACTAAATTGAAATCTCTTAAATGAAAATTTGGCATGAGTGTTCCACACCTACCTGATGGTAGGCCCAATTGAATTTCTCAAATCTAAATTTGCTACTAATAAAGAAACACCTATTAGAGGTCAGTTATCACATCTATATTAGGGTGGTTCAAAAGCACAATCCTACATCTGGTTATGTTTGAACTAAAGGGAAGTAAAAGGTGGATTCATAGCATCTGCTTATTCTACTCCAGATTGCAATAGTACCATTAATGTAATGGCATTCATGTTGGTTTCACCAAGATCAATAACAATATATTATGTTGATAAATTTTCTTTAACATGGGATAAAAGGGATGAAAATATTCACCTCGTCTTTCAACATATGCAACAAGGTATTCTTGCATGCATTATCTAAGCCTAGAAAAAGAATCTTGGCCTCTTTCTTCCATAGCCCTAGAGTGGAAAGAATACTGTAAAACCAATCGAACAAAAACATCTTAGAGCCTTCCGAGATTTTCGTAGCCAGAACTTGCAGCTGATTGTGTAGAACCAAGGACACCCAAATGGGAAATCAGATCCAAAACAATAATATGAAAATAGCCCACTTGATCTTTTACCGAGGTTCTGGCCCCTGGGCACACATTTGACTAGAATCAGCAGTAAAACTCCACCATGTTAAAATCTGGGCACACTAGGGCTCTGGAAAATGCAAATATGGAAAGGGACTAATTCAATTCCAGGAAGTCCAGAACTAAAGTAAAGAAGGCTCCTTCTCATATCACTAAAGTCAAGAAGGTTCCTTCTTCTGTCACTTCAGTTCAAGGCCTTTGTTTCGCCACAGGAAAATGGTATAAAAAATCATCTAGGCATGGACCCTGGTGGTTACTGTGAAAACCAAATGGCATAATTCTTTTATAAGGTTTAGGTCTGGGTGTCTAGTGGAGAAATTTTCAAGGGCTTAATCATACTGATTATAGGGACACACTATGATTATGACAAATAGAAAATCAAGTGGCAAATCAAGTGTTCATACCTCCTCTTCCTGAAGTTCTAGAGGACCCACCATACTATTCCTTTTATAGGCCAAAGGGAACCATAGTCACCATTAAAGACATGGAATTTGAGGCTCCCCTAGATATAATATATGCCTCAGTGAACTCAGATGGATTCAATAACCACAAAAGAGGATCCTTTTATAAGACGAAGAAGTATCCAAAGAAATAAGAGGTGCTCTACTTTGATCTTCCTCAAGATCAAGAATTTAACAAATATATGATAACCTTCACCATGATGAAGAGGAAGATCCAGGGATGATGATGATGGAAGCAATTGGAAAAACAATTCCTATGGTAGAAGTAATAGGGAAGGTAGAACAAACAACTAGTGAGATTCCAGAAGAACCATAGCCAAAGGACCCCTTTCCTTACCTTAAGGCCCTCCCGATAATGCAAGCCATGGGATAATTAGAAGAAAATGGGTTGGGAAAATAGGGACAAGGAATTACAGAGTCCATCACCTTAGAAAAAATGTCAATTCTATTAGAATTGGAGGAAGATCCATATGCAGCTTTGGCTAGGAAGGTAGCTCTATTTGAATCATTTACCTTCCTTGTCTCACGAGTCACATTACCCAACAATTGGGATCAAGGTGGAATTGTTGGCTCTAGGCATGGCTATAGAGGTTTTAAGAATATAGGGGAAGGGAAGGTGAATTTTTACACAACACATGTTGGAGAATGAGTACACACACCGCTCAATTATTTCCATTCTTGTAAGGGATGAAAACACATCAGTTTGGGACTGCTTCAGCTTTATTCATCACTATTATGAAGCTAATAATTCATTATTACAGATCTATATCAGCATGTAAAAACAACCAGTAGTCATAGCCTACTCCAAACAGGTCTATTCCAAAAATTCTCTACAAGTCACATTATCATTCATGTGTACTATGTAATAACTAGGACCCCATCTATATGTTCTCTTATGGTTGGTCTCCAAAAGGGGATGTGCTCAAATTAGAAAACTAATAAGAATGCCCCTCCACCAAAATCCTTACCCCTGCACTCAACAAAAGCATCCACGTTCACATATAAAATGCCCAATAGAGAACTGAATCGTTCTGTTGATGCTACTGGCCGAAACGTGTGGGTAGAGGGCCCATGGGACGAAAGTGAAGGAATAATAAATAAAAAGAGGAGGCGATCCAGTAATGGAAGGGATGCATTAGCCTGGCTATTTCCTTTGGACGGAAGCCAAGAAACCCCAATCACTGAAAAACAACAAAGTCTCCTAGCTATTTTTTTTAGACTGAAGCTATATGGTGATTGCTACAAGGAACTGGTGTGGAGGTTGTGATTATGCACGGTGGGAATCAAGAAAGGCGTGGGATCTCAATCAGTAGGCAATGGCTATATAACAACTAGCAAAAAATTTGTGATGGTATAAGAGTCAAGACAAGAAACATTTCGTGCTAATTCAACTTCAACCTTCTACTATAAACTAGAAAAGAAATAATTTAAAGAAGATTCAAGAAACTAACCTATAAAAAGCCTGCAGATAGAAGAAACCTTGTGAAATTGCTTTCCACGAATCCACTCAGCCAATATAAAGAAACGATTTGCAATTGAAATCAAGCTTGATGTTGAGCCTAACTCTTGCAGTATTATATAGGTAAAAAGCGTCCTCACTTGACTAAATCTATCCATGTTTTTTTCTCAAATAGGGACCAAATCCAGTAAAAAACTTCCCCCAATTGAATAAATCTCCACATTGTTCTCAAATAATTTTCCACAAACCCATATCTAGGACGAACTATGTCCAATTTACCCCAATCGAGGTCAAAGTAAGACCATTTTAACCAAATATCCATAAATCCCAGCGAAATATCAAATTTTTAACCTATTGTCCACAAATCTTGGGCGAACCATCTTCATTTCTCCTCCCAATCGAAAAAATTCGGTGAATGTGGGCAAATATCTCCTCCCAATCAGAAAAATTTGGGCAAATGTGGGCAAATATCTCCTCCCAATTAGAAAAATTTGGGGGAATGTGGGCAAATCTCCTCCCAATTGGAAAAATTCGGGCGAATGTGGGAAAATATCAATATTTTCCTCGGCTAAATTTCATTTTCCTATTTTTCCCTCTTTCGCGATGAAGGTGATTTAACTTGGTCCAGCTATATATAAAATAAATAATGGGTTAATTTATTAAATAAAATAAAAACATTTTAATATAAAAATTCGCCCACCTTTTTTTTGCTACCCCTTAAAATTTGCCCTTAAAAGCATCCCTGGTGTGGGTTAGGTGTAGTTGGATGATTTGGGGAGTGAGAGCAAGTGGAGGAGGGGGGTCTTATTGGCAGGGGGAGACAAAAGGATATGTGTTTGTTTGTTTCTGTGTGTGTGTGAGAGAGAGAGAGAGAGAGAGAGGGTTTGGCAATAGATAGGGGTGTGTGGGTTACTTGTTGTTGGATGAGTTGGGGAGAGAGACAGAGAGTGGAGGAGGGGGGTTGTTAGTGGTAGGGTGAGACAAAGGGGTATGCGTCTGTGTGTGTGTGTGTGTGTGTGTGTGTGTGTGTGTGTGTGTGTGAGAGAGAGAGAGTGGAGGGATGTGTGTGTGTGTGTGTAAGAGAGAGAGAGGGTTGGGGAATAGATAAGGGGATGTGGGTTAGGTTTAGATGGATGATTTGGGGAGTGAGAGCGAGTGGAGGAGAGGAGTCTTATTGGAAGGGGGAGAAAAAAGGGTATGTGTGTGTGTGAGTGTGTGAGAGAGAGAGAGATAGGGTTGGGGAATAGATAGCGGGGTGTGGGTTACTTGTGGTTGGATGAGTTGGGGAGAGAGAGAGTGGAGGAGGGGGGTGTTAGTGGTAAGGTGAGACAAAGGGATGTGTGTGTGTGAGAGAGAGAGAGAGGGAGGGAGGGTTGGGGAATAGATAGGGGGTGGGCGTTAGGTGTGGTTGGATGAGTTGGGGAGTGAGAGAGAGTGAAGGAAGGGGGAGACAAAGGGATGTGTGTGTGTGTGTGTGTGAGAGAGAGAGAGAGAGAGATGGTTGGGGAATAGATAGGAGGTGTGGGTTAGGTGTAGTTGGATGAGTTTAGGAGTGAGAGAGAGTGAAAGAACGGGGTGTTAGTGGCAAGTGATGTTAAATTTTCATATTCTAAGCTAGATCATTAGAATTTCATTTCATTTTCATAGCAAAAGCATATAAACAGGATCACTGAAAGATAGACAAGCACAACCATACAAAATGAACACAAAGATTTATCCTGGAAAAACCCTAAAGGGAAAAACCCAGCAAAAGCTTCCTCAATATAGATGCCCCAAAAAGATAAAAGGTAAAACCAACAAGGAGATCAAAGCCTAATCCTCCTCCTTCTCCAGCTACTTCTCTCCTTCACTAGTGCGCTACACAAGTGAGAGTGTGTGTTCAAATGAGGAGAGCTACACCTCTATTTATATTCATACATTCACTTCAATTAACTCATCTGACATGTAGGCTCGAGTTAATCATGTAGGCTCGAGTTACACATGTAGGCTCAAGTAACCACACTGGGTGCTAATGACCCACCTTTACAATTAGAGGGGACAACCTCATGACTCTTATTAGTTCTTCCAATTAGAAGCATCAGGGTACAAGATAATACAAGTGGTTCTCCTGGTAGGACCATCAGGGACCACAAAAGATACATATAGAATATTCTTCGAAGTTACAATATTTCAACAAGTGGAGACAAAGGGATGTGTGTTGTACAGGAATAAACACCTTATAACCGAAGGTCTAGGGTTACCAACGTACTCATGAAACTTGCAGGAAATCGACTCTAGAGTGTAGTAAAGGAAATAGGAGGATAGAAAAGACTCACCCGATACATGACGGTTGATCCTAGCTTGTCCTCTTCCGCTCTGCTTCTCCTCCAAAGCCTTCAGGGATGCTTCTCCTTCACCTGTCAAGAGTCAATCTTCCAAATACAAGATGATACATATATATAAATGGGTTAGATAAATCATATACAGGATGCTGAAACATAAATGTTTATCAAACCACAATATATGAAAGACAGTCAAGACACATATGGAAGAAGGATTCTCTTTATTAACAATAATGAAATAGTTTAGATTACAACCCAACGCCTGAGATAAGGACTCCTCTGCAACCAAAGGATTATGAGTTCCACTGCTCTAAAGACTTTTGTATAAACTCCACCAGCATAACTTTGCTCTCCTAGTGTATGTGATTAACACCCTCCCCAAGGTCTGTATTTATACTTGGTGAAATAAGGAAATTTCGAAGGTTGAGGAGGTTGAGACAGTTAAGGAGATTAAGGTTAAGTGCTTAACTAATCTCAAGTAATCGCGTGTTTTTAATTTTAATTTCAAAGGGACATGTATGTGGGTATCAATACTGGAAACTCACGTATGACACGTGAGTTTCTCTAAGGGTAACCCGCGTACACATCTGTACGTGAGATGCATTAACCGATACTCGCGTACAACATGCGAGTTGCATATCTAAAGAGTCGCGTACATGACTTGACATATCTAAAGGGTAAAAATAACCAGCTGGATGGATGATGAATGTAGTTCTTAATAAGCCCATCTATAGTGTTTTGGGCAACCCTCAATCCATAAATGTCATTTTGTGTGCCAACATGAGGGATTTCGGCACTCAGACAGAGAGGTGCCATTCAGGTGAATAACAGATGCCCCCTAATGTGTGAGGTCAGAGGGAAACGATGGCTGAAATACATTATAATCTTTATCTTTGGAGAACTCAGAAATCCAATGGAGCAGAGAGAGTACCTGAAACAAATACATAGTAATGTCATATACAAAGTTACATCTGAGGATGCTATGTTCAATTTACTGGAACACTAGCTCCTTTACAATATTTGAGTACATCATATGATACGGGTATGAAACCACGTATATTACAAAGGTGGATCGAAGCCACAATATACAATAATGATGAGTCTTAAAATATTTGGAAGCTGTGTATATGAATAGAACATAATCTTGTGCAACTTAGTCCATAGATGAGGAACTAAGGTCTTCATAAAAGATCCCAAAGAACCAGTACAATCCAAACCATGTGAATAAGGGTAAGCTGAAGTCGAACATGGAAAGGATTCAACAGTTTGTCAATAAATAGATGATAACCAACAACTGAAGAAAAGGAATTCACTAATGATGAAAGTGAATCCTGAGGTACAAACGTCAAAACTCGAGGTCTTCGTCATCAGGAAGTACTGAAACAGAACCATGCTGTGATAAGGAAGGCAATAGATCCTCCAACGGATCACATGAGTGACTAGGAACTGGGCAAAAGAAGGGAGACATAATAGATAACAGATATAACAATGATGGGATCAAGCTATAGATCAGACATTGGGTATAGTCCTTGAACAATGAGCACAACACGGAGATGACCCAAGGCAGTGTTTAACTTATAGATAGAACAACTAGACCTATCTGTCATGTAGGAGACATGATCAGATTCCCCAGGTATAACGGACAAGAGGAGGAGTAAGAAACTCAAGGTAATAGCTGAACGGAAAAGTAATCACTGAAACATGGATATCAGAAAACAAAGAGTGCTATGTTCAAGGAGGACATGCTGCCTTTACTGAAAACAAGAGAAAACTTCTTCCTTACCTTCCCTGTTAAATTTTAACGAGTCCAGGAAATTAAACTCGAATCCCTCTTCATTTTTTAAAAAGCTTGAAGAGACGGGAAAATAATGCTTGATAGTGTCACTGATTCGTGGATTTAATGAGCCCGAACTAGTACATGCTCATTTGGTGTTTTCACATTTAGAGAGTTTGAAAACTCCAAAGAAGACTCCAGGGGGTCCTTTTTCGTCCATTTTAGTCTCCTGAGGCCGAAAAAGTATAAAACATACCACAGAAGAACTCTCTTAACTTCCATAGAAGAAAAGGTGAACATTTTTTGTACTTAGTCAGGGAGGTCCGAAAAAGGTTAAATTACCACCTACCCAATGCTCCTTCCATAATAGCATAAAATCGCTTGAATTTTACGAGTGTGAAGGAAAGCAAGATCACTCGGAAAGATCCATTTGGTTACGAGAAATGGGGCTTACAATAATAAACTCGTTGCTTTGTTCTTAAGTGTTTAACGAGCATGACAAAGACACAAAGTACACTTGAAATCTTTTTCATGTTTAGGTCCAGAGCACGAAAAAGAGAAAACTAAGCTCAAACCGGGTGTTCCTTTTCCATAAATTTAGTCCCTCAGGTCCGGAAAAGTGATAAACCTATACCTGAGAATACTCTTCTCAATTCTAAAAGAAAAGAGAGCAATCCTTTCTCGTATTATTTCACATGGTCCGAGAAAGAGATAACCTACCACCAATGCAGATGCCCGTTCACATATTCTTAACGAGCTTGAACGGACGAGTTAACTCGGCAATCAAGTCTATTTTGAAGGAGTCAGACCTGGGCCTAAAGAAACTCCATAAGGGCAGGGAGTCCTATAAAGGGATAGCTTGTAAAAAGAGATTCAAAAGAAGCTCTATTTGGCGTGTAAAATATCTAAAAGGAGACCCCTAGACCTGAAACAGTTGCAGTATGAGCACCAAAGGACAAAATAGGCTTAGAAGAAGGATACTCATGAAAAAGGGTCTTATCCACGGAAGAACAATGGTAAAAACAGGGAACTAATGGTTAATAATACCATAGTCTGTGGCAAAAGGTTGATTGCTAAGGTTAATGTGGTTTGAATAAAAGGTGCCAAAAATGTATTGGAAATTACAAAACCACCCAATTGGAGCAACAACACTTTGTAATAGTGAAAAAACATGTTCCAAAGCATAAAGAAATATGGTATTAGTTGAATGAAATTTCAAACTATATAAAAAGACCCACTGAAAGAAATATAATTTCTATAAATAGTTGAAAAATCAAACAAAACTCACCATTTGAACCTTTGAGCTATAAAAAGCAAGTTTTACCTTCTACCTTTGTTCGATCATTGTGGACATTTGGACGGACGAAATCAAAATCCACAAGTTGCAGGTAAGCCTACACCCTGAGCTCTTCATTTTGATCCAAGAAATTATTAATTTTGAGTCCGAATTCCATTTTAAAAAGCATCCTAAATGTAGCACGGCACGTACGCGGGTTGTTGATGTGAAAACTCGCGTACACGCATTCTGTATGTGATTTTCCTAACCATACAGTCGCGTACAGTACATGACCTGTCTAACTAGACAGTCACGTGTACTGCGTGGAGGATAAAAGGCTAAATATAGTCAAAAAAATTTGAATTTTGATATGGAATCACTGAATAAAATTACTTATTTTGCTAGGTTAAAGATGGTTCTGGAATGGAGGGAAAGGGAGCACGAAATAATGGACCAAGCAGCACTCCAAAGTGCACCCACTATACAGGCATTGTGAACCAGTGGGCTACTGAAATTCTTTTGCACATCACCAATGCGGGCCAATGTCCGCATACTTGATTTCATGGTAAATTATTGGGATCATGACTTGGGGATGTTCAGCCTACAGGGTGAAACCTTGGAGATTACCACTGAAGACATATATTTCATAACCGGTCTATCACGTCGAGGGGCACCGGTTAACTTAGAGGGCACCGGTGACCCCTTAAGTGTCCAAAACTATATAGATGTATTTTGCACACCGGGTACTGAAAAGAGAGGGAGCTGCGTCCCTGTTGTACATATTAGTGACTTTACTCTACAGGTACTTGCTAGCACCATCGTGAGAATTTCAGGATCCTCATCTCTACATTTGGCTACAAGGAACCAAATGAGGCTGGCGGTTGACTATTTCCATGGTGCTCTCTATGATTGGTGCTCGGGATTTGTCCCTATCATGAAGAGACAACTGTCTGATTGCAAGAGAGGAAGGCGGAAAAAATTTGGTTATGCAAGCATATTAGTGGCCTTCTTCTTCGAAAGTACCAGCATTGAGCCCTGCCATACCTCTACCGATCAGATCTCCACGTCATCCAAGGCTGAGCAGGTGGGGAGACATCTTCCTCCGTCAAGGAGGAGGAGACACGGTACACAGTGTATATGATGATGATTTCTATACCTGGTGGGAACGGAAGCTACCGGCAATGGAGAAATTTCCATATGCCGGGATGGACTTTCGAGGTGACCCCGACCTTGTCCTCCCTCTAGGAGGAGCATGGGGTGAGCTAGGTAAGTAATTTTTAAATTTTATCATTTTTCAAATTTTTATGAATTTTAAAATGAGAGATATATACATATGTACAAATCTTAATCCTATAAATGTATCAAAATGCAGATATTGGACCGGTCCGCCCTGAAGGACACCCACGTATGTTTGTTCATCCTGTCATAGGCGAAGACCCAGGACTGATCAAGGTTCTAGAGGAGAAGCTGGCCAGGCTGACCCAACAAGTACCTACCTTGCGGATAAAGCATATCCCAACTGCCATGCAGGAGTTCGTAGTTGGAGTTCCACTGGTCTGGCTACGTCTATTCAGGCGAGTGGTCAGAGTGGTACTTGTATATATAGAGGCTGTAGAGGCTTCCAAAGCCGAGGATGTTGAGGAAGCCAGGGTGCAGAGGGACCATGGGGACCAAGGTGGTCCTGCATAGATTTAGGACATTTTGATGGACTACGATCCACATTTTGTATATTTTGTATATGACGGGATCTGAGGATCAGACTTGACCTATCTATGAACAGATATTTTACATATA
>LPNX011134035.1:0-23739 GCA_001517045.1 Pseudotsuga menziesii
TAATCAATTTAAACTATAATAAAATCACACATAATTTTCGTCTCTTCCAAAGTTGTTCCTCGAGGCCATTCATCAAATGCCATGTACACTAACAAAATGATAAAATAATGTGTAGGATATAGTCATAAACATTATTTTGAATGAACCTTATAATACTCGAATACTTTTAGGATTGTTGTGTATCCCATGTATTTGTTAGATGAAAGACATCATGCCAAACACTAATTTTATTTGTGTAGACCACACAGGTGCATCACTTAGGTGTGTCAACTTCATGCATCCTTTAAAATTTTGTTAGGATGTTATGTGGGTAAGGTGCTTTTGTATTCCACTTAGTTGGATCAGTTGCTTAGTTGTGTGGGGTTCTTATGTGTATTAGGTATGTTCCATATTTGTGAATACAATTTAACATTGTTAATATAACATTGCATATGCAATAAGATCGTGGTAAAAAACAATTGAAATGTACATTTTTGTCATTACGTAATATTGTAATTGTGCATTGTTCTGAAATGTATAATTGATATCTCCATGCAATCGTAAAATCTATAAAAAATTGGGAACATTACACATAGAAACATTCTTGGCCACACGTGTATGATCACACTTAAAATACTGAACCATGAAGATCTCAAGAGCCTTGGTATTAAATATTTTTTATATCATGAAAGTTATAATACAAAAATAGAAGGCCCGTCTATGGCCTATCAATGTACATGTATCAAAAACATCTTTGATGTACATGGAAAACATAAGTACATATGTCTTGGACTATGCCCCTATACTCTAACTCCAGATTGTACATAAAAATACATATTTGTCTTGGACTAGCACATCAAAACTCTAACTTTCTCTTTTCTTGGACCCTAATGCTTGTTTCCTCTTTCGATGACCATTGTGCATCTCTGGCGACTTCAAATCAATGACAATATTTCTTGATCAGGTAACTGAACTAGTATTGTCCAACAATAACAAAGTTTGAAAATTTAAAATATGACTCAATTGTACATAAAAAAAAGAATCATTGCATTCGTCGAGGGTATAGGTTCCTCTGGTGTCCTCCTCCTTGCAAAGAGTCTCTCTATAACGCTTCTCTGTGAATAAAAAAAATATGTCAATTATCTCAAGAATTATCAACATTTACATGAATGAGAAAGTACTAATCAATTATGTAAAAAATGAACATCTCACCGAAAAAACTATTTCTAGGGGAAGAGGATGGGACTCTTCAGTAGTAAGAGGAGACATAGATTGAACATCAACCTTAGTTGCGTGCACTGATGGACCAGTGTGTGGGTACATTCACCAAATGATAAAATAGTTAGACATCATGATGTCCATAAACAATACAAATGAACTGCCAATTACAAATATTCAAGTAGATGTACCTTAGTGTGACTTATCCATATTGTAGATGCAGCATTGACCACAACATCAGCAACACCACTAAGGTCTAGCACGGATGACTCTACATCCTGATGCTGTAAACATGTGAAAATAACATTAAGAAAAAATAGTTGTGAAGTGAATTCAAAGCTAACCAGCAACCGCCATTGGAAGTGTGTACATTACCATGGGATGAGTAGGTTGATCCTCATGCACACCTGCTCTTTTCAAGGAAGAGGGTCATTTGATGTAAACAACCCCATTACCTATGTTTGTACTACGGGGAGATCCAAACCAAAGAGGCGGTGCAGGGATTTGCGATGATGTCTGTAGTCATAAAGTGTTATCATAGTTAGACATGGAGTTGAATGGATGGAATAATATGTACTAAAAAAATAACATGTTGTAATATACTTACCCTTTCTTGGGACATATCTCCCCCATGGGAGTGACTGCTTCCATCAATTTGTTTCCCCTCTTTAGATGCTAATAGCATCTGCAAGTTTAAAAATTATAAATATTATCAATATATAAAGGAGTGTATAGTAAGAAATTTAAATAATTCGAATAAGATTTAGTTATTAATCATGTACTTACATTCTTCAAGTAATCATAAATTCCACCTTGGATTATTTCGCTGAGATCAATGTCTCCAGCATCACATTCTAAGTGGGGTTCCTGCAACTTCAAAAATTGTAAATATTAAATAATTTAACAAATTAATTAAGACTAACACATGCATTAACAAAATTATATGTATTAACAAAATGACAAATGTTTAAATATTACCTCAATGCTGGTTGTTTGCGCCTCAGGTACAACCACATCAGGTGCAGTACTACCCCAATGAGAGCCATGAATCTCCTGCAAGAGTAAATATTGCATATATTACAAATCTTTTAATATGTTACATAGAGTACGAAAAAAATTAAAAATTGAACAATAATAGAGTTTTAACAATGTCCTTACCTGACCATTAGTCATCATAGAGGTACCATGTCTTGGTCCAGGACCATAACACGGTTGATCACACTATGTGCATACATGTGGCCTACTCTGAGCCACATGGGATGTCGATATATCCCCACCAATAGATGTTCCTCTACCACCAGAACCTGGTTGTTTTACCCCCACAGAGGAAGAGAGTGTTGTCTGGTCAATAATGGTCATGTGTTGAGAGACCATCTTAGCTAGAGTAAAAAATGCCTCTTGTGTCTGGGAAACCATGTCATCTACAAGAGGGATGTCTACCCTCGATAGCTGGGAATGAGGTGCAGGTATCTATGGATTGGAATATCTATGAATTTGGAGTCCCAAAAACATCACGCTACAACAAATAATTACCTACCTATGTATCTTCATGTTCATACAGCCTATTGTTGAACTTCGTTGTCTTGACCTTAACCAAAAAGTACCTTCAGTCAAGAGGAGATGCCACATGCCCCAATTTTGCAAAAACAATATTATCTTATTTGATTTTATTTAAGGACAATATGTTAAATTTTATGCTAAGTTGTAATTGATGACTCAGCAGAGTCAAGGATATTTAATGTAATTCTGAATATTTTTATTATAAATAAATAAATGTGGAGACAACAGCTTAAGAGAGCTGTTAAAAGAGTGTTTACTGGTCAAATTGGTGGAGGAGACTAGGTGGAGAGCAAACAAACATGTGGCAGCATCCTCAAACCACTTCCAACTGTTGCAGGTGGCAACCGCCCTACATTTGGGGTCATGATCCCCCAAGAAAGTGGGATCAGAGCAGGTGGCTCAATTAATGACAACTGACCCAAAAGACCTAGGAAATCTTTATAAAAATGCCCATTGAAGAGAGCTGAGGCTGCTCATTCGAGGGAAGTGATCATTCAGGTGAATGTACTTTAGAGAAATTCAATGGAAAGGGAATTTGTGGAAAGAGTTTGAGGGGTTAACTGCTAAGTGATCTAGTGCAACTTTTCAACTGAAGGATCTTACTTATGAGTGCAGAGTGATTATTGAGTCATTGGACTAGTCTATTGTTTGCTTTCTCCACCAGTTCTCAGCCAAGAAGACCAGGAATAGGCTTAGGGGTCCTGAGGAAGCGTTCTTTGAGCACTCTCTAGGAGTTGGTAGGGAGGAACGACCTCCTAACACTATTGTTGTCCATCCTAATCAAGTTCTACAATCTTTTTTTCTACTATGTTAGATGGTTAAATGTGAATTTGACTGCTAAATGAATGTTAAATATCTAGTTGTAAAATGTTAGAGTTAGTAATCTTTTGAATTAGTGAAGGATTGAATCTGAATATATGAAAAATAATTCTAATCTGTGTTTTTCCATGTCTGGAACATGGGGGCTTCACTTGTTGACCAATATTGTATCACGTTAGTTCATATTGTGGGTTTTAAAATTATTAAAAATTGAACTAATATATTGCAGGTATTGGGGGGATGAGGGATTTAAGGTGGGGGTGGGTAGTTTGGTTTATAAGGATTGAGGTATAAAAAGGGGTGGGGAGGAGGTTTTAAGTATTGGGAGGGGGTTTCAACAAAATGAGTTTGGGTCAATAACTCTGGAAATTAAGGGTATTCTTTAATATACCATGATCGCACGTGCTATGTGAGATGTTCACTAAGTGAAGTCCCCGTGGTCTGGAAGGACCAGACCGTACTCCAACATAGACAGAGTATTTAAGTAGATGAAGAAAATGATAAGAGACTGAACTGAATAGATGTGGTTCTGCATTATATATTAGCAGAGTAGTTTATTTCAGAATGTAGATTATTAACAAGAAAGAACAATAATCTAGTTATCTATGTTATTGTTATACAAGTTTATTTATGTAAATGCACTAGAAGAGAAATAGAAGTAAACGACTACAGGTGAAAGAATTATTATGATAATAAAATACACTAGTAGTTAAGATATTGTCGTTACATACAATAACTTATTCTTCTTTTTATTTTAAGTTAAATATGCTGGAGGTGAAACTATGTCATGATATATATATCCTTGTGTTGATTTAATAACTTTTTGCAAATGCAGTAGAAATAACCCAGTCAAACCACTTTATTATACTCTGCTAAAGAAAGAATTAAACTATAAATACTTAGTTTATGTATTAATAATATCAACTAACTAAGTCTACAAATATTCAAACCAAAGTAGGGTGTTATTAAAATAATTAAATTATAAAGAACAAACTAAGTTACAAAGTTTATGTGCATCTTTTCAAATAACTCTAATAAACCCTATCTATAATTTATTACATAAAACAAATAGAATATGATAATAATTAACATATAAATAAATGATTATTTATGAAAAGAACTGTTTAAAAATTTACAAACAGGATATACTTGTAAAAGTAAACTGTAGGGTCGAAACCCTAAACAAATACTATATTTACAAATGACAAACATTTAAGCTCTAACCCGATTATTTGGATTATTTAATTAATAAACAACTAAACTATTATCAATTGTTTACAATCCCTTGAGGACAAATAAAAAGGCAATTGTAATATTATAACTGAAAATTTCCACAACACACCTGTAACACTAGTTAAAACAAATTTAACAAATTAATAGAACCTATAAATTAATAAATTGAAAGATTTATTTTAACAAGGGTTTCTTACAGGAAAACCCTAGTTCGTATTCTGAGCAAACGAGTAAGATTTATAAACTATCCATGACTGAGTGACAATATTAATACATTAACAAAAATATTTTATGAAATACATTAAACAATAATGATTTTCATTCATAGTCAAATAGGGTAAAAACCCTGAGTACACAGAGTATCAAATAGTAATACTGTAAACTGAGTCCGAGCTCGAAGACAGAACTATCTTAACAAAACTATTGTTTACATTAACAAGATAGAAGGCTGAACATTTAAATCAAATACAACACCCAGTTCATGGCCGGGATTACCTATCGACTAGCAAGGGTCTAAAGACTTGTTAAAAACAATAACAACCTTTAAAAAGAGACTACACAACTAATTATGAAACTAGAAGAGCGTCCAAGCTCATGGTTTCGCCAATCGAAAACCCTGATACAAGTAGGGCAAGAACTCAAACATTGACCACGGGGCTTACTCGTTCGAAGCCACGGCCTTCGAAGATAGCTAGTATAATCTTCTTCAGGATCAATGAATGTAGTCTCTAGTCTGCAAGGAGATTTCATCACAAGGTGTCAATACTAGAAGTTCTTAAAAATATTTTGTACCTATTTGTAAAAACCACATGCTGTATGATAAAAACAACACTTAGTAAATTTCCCGGTGTAACAATGTCAAGAAATCTTATGGAGAGACTGTCACCAACAACAATGCATGCACTTAGTCTTCCAAACCCTACGACGAAATCAAAGCACTTTCAAACAGCAAGTAAACTCTCAGCTTCGCATAGTAGTGACAAAATATGGAAGGATCAAAATGGAGTATAGACAAGCCGCAAGCCAAGTGCAATGAAACAAACAAAATCGTTCAGGATAAAACCCATAGTTACAAAGAAATGGCATTAAGACTAAGCACCAACGACAACAGTAACATTCACTCAAGACTCAGAGCAAACTGGAACAGGAAAGAACCCACTGCTGCCATGAAAAGCTTATAGAGCAGCCCGAAGGCCAGTGCAAACTACGGAAGGAGAATGACAAGGGTTAGGGTTGTATCGGTTATATATATTTCCAACACTTGGCTAGGGGAAGACCACGTGTTCTCAATATTGCAAACCATGCATTGGGTCGATTTCAATAGTTTGCCTGTAATCCAATAATATCCAATTATTTGCAAAATGATTTTTAACAAACGATGTGTAAACTATAACGTATGCCTTTGTTATCACATCATAATATATATATATATATATATATATTGCTTATCGCATGGTTTGATAGCTCATCTTTGGCATTGGGGTAACAATGGTAAGTTAACGTTGACCTAGCAAAAAGGTGTCACCACTTAAACTTTGGTTTATCCCGAAAACAATCATGTATAGAATATTTTAAACTATAGTAAGCTTTTTATGCTAGCAATTCAATGTTAAGTATGCACATTTATAATCTTTTTAAAACCAACAACTTGAGTGGTGACAATTTATAAAATTGGATAGCATAGTAAATAGTGGAATCATGGATTCTTTACAAGGTTAACTTTGTTTTAGACCTGTTTAGAACCTTTAAACTAGCTATAGACTTGTATGTTTATAAACATAGTAGTTTATGCATGTTTATAACTCTTTTAAAACCAACGAATCAAATGGTAATAAACTATAAAGTTGGATAGTATAGTAAAAGAACACATTTATGAATTCTTTTACATAGCTCAATTAATTTTAGACTTTAAGGGACAATATATGTTTCTCAACTTGGCATTTGTTGGTAATTTACCATGTCTATTTATTTGGTAGGATGATTTTATGTTTATGCAAGATAACAGGTGCTTAGCATAGGATAAAATGTTGATCATTATAGAAACATCTACCTTTGAAGCTGTTATAGACAATAACTTAATACAAGAATGGAATTATAGTAATAATGAAAATTATATGTAATAATCTTACTCAAGTCCATAATCAATTGGAGTAACATGGATTGACTTAGGTTTAAGAGGTAAAAGACAAACAGTTGTCAATGTGAAACAACACATTTTTTTTAACACTAATTACACATATAATAACAAGAAGTTTTACAAACTGGAAACTTCTCTACAAAAATGAAAGTATCGAACAGTTGGATATTCAAGTAAATATTGCGATAATGTTTACGATACAATAGTACAACAAGTATAACATTACATAATATGCATAACAAAGTAGAAGTTACTATGCAATAAAGATTACAAATTTCGAACCACAGTAAGTATCTTTACTGTCGTTAAGATTGATAAAGAAAGGAACTCTTTTATTGGAACCTGACTTACAAGAAAAACTGGAGAAAACAAACTACTTTACCTCATGGAAGTTGCTTGGAACATATTAGCTTATTTACTAAGATTATTAATTGCAAATAGATACACATCTTGATACTTTATGAATTTAAAAAGTTTACTTGTTCGATCATACCTGTAAACCTGTAAAGAACTAGTAATCTTTCTGCGTTAGCATAAATGGTAAGTAGGCGCAGGATTCAAAGTTAGATTCCACCTACTTGCAATAAAGAAGACTCATCAGTAAACTGAATTAAAAAGAAGGGCAAGTAAACCTTATTATGTTACGAAAAGGAAACTGCTTTAGTTATCATAATTTGAAAATATGTAATACTAATCACTGGACTGTTTCTTTTTTTTCTAACCATTAGCTGTTAGTAAACCACAGATTCGGTACTTCATGTTATCTCAAAATTTTAAATTTTTGTGAAAATTTGGGGTTTTGACATGTGGTATCAGAGCACAAGGTTCAAATACTAGGCCTTGATGAAGCCCAACTAGCTTTTATGAAACGGTAAATTGAATTATTATGCTGATGTGTTTTCTTTTAAATGTTATTCAATAGAGAAATTGTTTCTGAAGTTTAACAAACAGGTATGGAAGGGATGGAAGAATATGCAGAGAAAGAATCTCCATTTACTGAACCAGAAAACCTACCAAGAGATCCTATACCAGAAGATTCAACCACCAATTCCTCAGAACTATTACAAACAACAAAAGACCTAAAATCTGAAATGGACTCTGTAAAACGAGAAAATGAAAGGATTCTGAGGGCTCAAGAGGAGCTGAATCAAATCCTAATAGAAAGGTTTCAAACTGAGGGTAGGGGTAGAAGAATTGAATGAGAAGATACAAGTTATCAACCTAAATTTAAAAAGATGAAACATACTAAAAATGAAAGCAGTTCATCTTCAGAGGTGTTTGGTGAACAACGAAATTTCCATTCTACTAGTGATAGTAGTGATGATAATCATTACACTAAAAAGAGGAAACACAAACCTTATGAGGAAATTTCTAGGGAATTCAAAAAGATAAAACCACCAACATTCAATGGAGAGACTGAGAAGGGGGAGGAAGTAGAATCCTGGTTATTTGGGATGAAGGAGTACTTCCAAATATATAACTATTCTAACCAACTAAAGGCTATAATGGCTATCTACAATCTCTTAGGAAAGGCTGACATTTGGTGGCAGGATTTGAAGAGAGTTAAGAGAATCAAAGAGAAGAATGTAAATTGGAGTACCTTCAAGAGATACTTTAAAAATAAATTTCTGTTTGAGCAATACTATGAAGAGAGAGCAAAATAATTTTATGAGCTTAAGTTAGGATCAATGACAATGAAAGATCTAAACATCAAAATTTTGAGCCTGCTTAGGTATGTGCCATACCTTGTAGATGAGAAACCAAAGGTACATCGATACCTCAGCTATCTACATTATCATATTAAGGATGGGATTGAATATGACAATCCAAAGACTTTGGAAGAAGCTAACTTATTTTTTGAAGAGAATTGGAAGAAGGAAAGCATGTCCAACTGGAAGGCGAAGAAAAATAATAATCAGTATGAACAAAAGAAGAAATATTTTGTGCCCAAGAGAAATTTTAAGAATAATAAAGCCAAAAATTATCCTAATAAGAATTTCCAAGGAAATAAGAATAATTTTCCAAACAATCAGAATAATTTCGAGGGTAAAGAATTTGCTAGTAACCATGGTAATTATACCAAGAAATTTGAGCGCAAAGAAACTATTAAGTGCTGGGAGTGTAATGGCCCACACTATGCTTTAGTGTGTCCTAATCGGAAAAATACTATCAGCAATATTCATACCATACAGGTGGAGATAACTGTTGGAGAATTAGCGAGGACTATGCCCAGAATCAATGCAGCCTTGGAGAATCGACAAGCAGAATATCAAAATTCCATGGTGGAAGTAGAAGGTATGATAAATCAAACCCCTATAACTATTTTGATTGATCCAGGAGCTAGTCTCAGTTATAATGCACCTAAAATGATAGAAAAATGTAAGTTACCTATTGAAAAATTTGAGAATTCTTGGTTACTTCATTTAGCCACTGGTGCCAAAAGGAAGGTAACTTGTTTTGTAAAAGAATGTGCGGTAGTTATGGATCATTTTGAAAATGTTGTAAAGCTTAATGTATTTCCTCTTGGTTCTTATGATTTACTCATCGGTATGGATTGGTTAGAACAACATAGGGTAATTCTAAACTATTACAATAAAACCTTTACATGTTTAAACAGTTATGGAAAACCAGTAAGTGTAAAAGGAATCCCTAGCAAAACCACTATAAGGTAGATTTCTACTCTAAAACTTAAGAGAGCTGTTAGGAAGGGTTGCAAAGCTTATGCAGTAACAATAACTGATGAGGAATATTTAAATAAGACAAATAAATTAAAATTGGAAGACATACTAGTCTTAAGAGAAGATGTTGATGTATTTTCGGAAGAAATTTCAGGACTACATTCGAAAAGGGAATTGGATTTTACCATTGAGCTGGTACCTGGTGCAGTACCTAGCTCAAAGGACCCTTATCGAATGAACATACTTGAACTTAATGAATCAAAGTCTCAACTAAAAGAACTTATTAATAAAAGGTATATTCGACCTAGTGTGTCTCCCTGGGGGGCACCTGTCATCTTCGTTAAGAAAAAGGATGGAACCATGCGACTTTGCATAAATTACCGTCAATTAAATAAAATGGCCATTAAAAATCGATACCCGTTGCCCTGCATAGATGATCTGTTTGGTCAACTATGTGGAGCCACGGTGTTTTCGAAAATAGATTTAAGGTATCGATATCATCAAGTTAGGATTAAAGATGAAGACATCTTTAAAAAGGCTTTTAGAACTAGATATGGACATTACGAGTTTGTCTTCATGCCATTCGGGCTTACTAATGCCCCAACTATTTTTATGTGTTTAATGAACAACGTTATGCATAAATATTTAGATAAGTTTGTAGTCGTGTTCATTGACGATATTTTAATCTATTCAAAAAATGAAGAAGAACATAAAGAACATTTAAAAATTGTTTTGCAAGAGTTAGGAGATCATCAACTCTTTGCAAAGTTTAGTAAATGTGATTTCTTCAAGGATAAGATTCAGTATTTAGGTCATGTGGTGACCAAGGAAGGGATTTCTGTAGATCCCGAAAATATAAAAACAATCGAAGATTGGCCGGTTCCTAAGGATGTAACAGATGTTCGATCTTTCATGGGCATTACCGGTTACTACCGGAGGTTCACTGAAGTTTTTTCAAGGATTGCGAATCCGATAACTTCTTTGTAGAAGAAAGGGAAGAAGTTTGATTGGAACCATAAATGCAAGGAAAGATTTAAAATGTTAAAAACTTTATTAACCAGCGCACCTATTTTAAGAATAGCTGATCCTAATAAAGAATTTTTAGTGTGCACTGACACTTGCAATGATGGCTTAGGCAGTGTTCTGACTCAAGAAGGGCATGTTATTGCATATGAGTTAAGAAAATTAAAAATTCATGAAAATAATTATGTAACTTATGATCTGTAATTAGTAGCTGCTATACATGCTTTAAACATGTGGTGACATCACCTAATTGGAAAACAAATTATTTTAATGACTGATAATAAAGGATTGAAGTATCTATTAGATCAGCCTAATCTAAATGCCAGACAAGCTAGGTGGCTAGCTTTCCTAAGTGAGTGTGATTTCGAAATTCAGCACATTAAAGGTAAAGAAAATAAAGTTGTTGATGCATTAAGTAGGAATGCAAGGATGAATTTTGTAGCAGTTATCAGTACTTATATTATAGATTTGGATGAACATCTTAAACTAGGAATAGAACAAGATGAAATTTACCAAAATTTACAAGCTAAAACTAAAGAAAATCCAACAGAAAGCTTAAGTAAAGGGTACAGTTTGAATGCAAAAGAATTTTTACTGTATAAAGACAGAATTTATGTACCTAACATACATAAAGTTAAGCTGTTAATTTTGGATGAAATTCATAAAACTCCATACTCAGGTCATCCAGGCTATCAAAGGACTATAACTATGTTAAGAAAAGAATATTTTTGGCCAAATATGAAGATTGAAGTAGCAGAATATATTGCTAGGTGTTTTGAATGTTAGCAGGTGAAAACTAAACATCAACATCCAGCTGGATTACTTCAACCATTACCCATTCCTAGCTGGAAATGGGAGATAATTAGTCTTGATTTTGTTACTAGACTGCCTAGAAATCAGAATTTAAATGACTCTATCATGGTACTAGTCAATAAGTTAAGTAAAGAATCTCACTTTATACCTGTTAAAACTACATATAAAGCTATAAACATAGCTCATATCTTTCTAAAACAGTTTTTTTGATTACATGGAGTACCGAAAGTCATAATCTCACATAGAGATCCTAAATTTACAGGAAACTTTTGGAAGTCTTTGTTTAAATGATTAAACACTACATTAAATTTTAGTACTTTGTTCCATCCTCAAATAGATGGACAAACTGTAAGAGTAAACCAAGTACTAGAAGATTTATTAAGAATGCATGTGAAAGACCAACCGGGTAAATGGGAGGATTACTTGCATCTGGTAGAATTTGCTTATAATAATAGTTATCAGGCATCAGCCAGATTTAGTCCTTTTGAGATTTTATATGGAAGGAAATGTAATACTCCTATCTCTTGGATCATTAGAGGAAATTTAAACTCAAAATGGGCCTCCTAAAATGAATTAATAAAATAATAGTTAAAATAATAAAATAATATTTATTAATTTTGGAGGAAGAAAAGAAATAAACTACTTTTTGGTTTGTATTTTTTACATATGTCCCCGTGTTTTTACTCAAATTTCAATCGGGAGAGCTCATTGGATGTGGAATTTAATTCCACATTCAACAAGTACCCACACGGAATACTTTTGACATACCCTGCTACCCCAAAAACAAGAAATACCTGAAAAAACGTGATGATGATGTCATCATCACATTTTTTTAGGTATATCATGTTTTTGGGGTAGCGGGGTCTGTCAAAAGTATGCCAAGTGGGTACTAGATGGATGCGGAATTTAATTCCGCATCCAACGAGCTATCCCGATCAAAATTTGAGTAAAAAAACGGGGAGATATGTCGAAAATACAAACAAAAAATGTAGTTTTTTTTAATGATACCTATCCCCAAATTTATATTAAAAAAGTGTTTAAGACCTATATGGTATTTCAAATTTAAAGAAATTTCATTGGCTTACACATGATGACATGGAATTTGAATCAAAGTTAAAAGGCCCATTTTGAGTTGAAATTTCCTCTAATGTATTTCGATGGATAGATTGGTATTAGGTCCTGAACTGTTAAAGGAAATGGAAGAAATTGTAAAGTAGGTACAAGGTAATCTGAAAGTTGCATAGGATCGACAGAAAAGTCAGTCAGACCTTAAAATAAATCCAAAGGAGTTTCAGGTAGGTGAACATGTGTTCATCAAGGTGAGGCCCAAAAAGAGCTCTCTAAGATTGGGGAGTTGTGTAAAGCACCTCGTTACTGTGGTCCATTTGAAATTTTGTCCAGGATTGGACAAGTAGCTTATTAATTAGCATTACCACCCAATTTAAGAGTACATAATGTTTTTTATATTTCTGTATTAAATAAATATGTTCATGATGCTACCCATGTTGTTAACTAGAATGATGTACAGCTGGAACCAGAAGGAGATTTTTCGATTGAACCGAACTATATCCTCGGGCGAAGGGAGATCACACTTCAGAACACCTTAGTCTAGAGGAAGCCACCTCGGAATTGGAAAGTAATATGCGAGATGCATATCCAATTCTATTCCAGGGGAATTCTGAGGATGAAGAATAAAAAACATCAAGGACGATGTTATGTTCTAAGGGGGTGTGTATGTCACATGCCCCAATTTTACAAAAACAATATTATCTTATTTGATTTTATTTAAGGAAAATATGTTAAATTTTATGCTAAGCTGTAATTGATGACTCAGCAGAGTCAAGGATATTTAATATAATTATGAATATTTTTATTATAAATAAATAAATGTGGAGACAACAACTTAAGAGAGTTGTTAAAAGAGTGTTTACTGGTCAAATTTGTGGAGGATACTGGGTGGAGAGCAAAGAGAATGTGGGAGCATCCTCAAACCACTTCCAACTGTTGCAAGTGGAAACCTCCATACATTTGGGGTCATGATCCCCCAAGAAAGTGGGATCAGAGCAGGTGGCTCAATTAATGACAACTAACCCAAAAGACCTAGAAAATCTTTATAAAAGTGCCCATTGAAGAGAGCTGAGGCTGCTCATTCGAGGCAAGTGATCATTCAGGTGAACGTACTTCAGAGAAATTCAATGGCAAGGGAATTTGTGAAAAGAGTTTGAGGGGTTGACTGCTAAGTGATCTAGTGCATCTTTTCAATTGAAGGATCTTACTATTGAGTGCAGAGTGATTATTGAGTCATTGGACTAGTCTCTTGTTTGCTTGCTCCACCAGTTCTCAGCCAAGAAGGCCAGGAACAAGCTCGGGGGTCCTAAGGAAGCGTTGTTTGAGCACTCTCCAGGAGTTGGTAGGGAGGAATGACCTCCTAACGTTGTTGTTGTCCATCCTAATCAGGTTCTACAATCTTTTGTTTTACTGTGTTGGATGGTTAAATGTGAATCTGACAGCTAAATGAATGTTAAATATCTAGTTGTAAAATGTTAGAGTTAGTAATCTTTTGAATTAGTGAAGGATTGAATCTGAATAGATGAAAAATAATTCTAATCTGTGTTTTTCCACGTCTGGAAGGACCAAACCGTACACCAGCACAGACAGAGTATTTAAGTAGATGAAGAAAATGATAAGAGACTGAACTGAATAGATGTGGTTCTACATTATATAATAGCAGAGTAGTTTATTTCAGAATGTAGATTATTATCAAGAAAGAACAATAATCTAGTTATCTATGTTATTATTTTACAAGTTTATTTATGTAAATGAACTGGAAGAGAAATAGCAGTAAACTAGTACAGGTGAAAGAATTATTATGATAAGAAAATACACTAGTAGTTAAGATATTGTGGTTACATACAGTAGCTTATTCTTCTTTTTATTTACTGTGTCATGATATATAGATATATATTTCCTTGTGTTGATTTAGTAACTTTTTGCAAATGCAGTAGAAATAACCCAGTCAAACCACTTTATTATATTATGCTAAAAAAAGAATTAAACTATAAATACTTAGTTTATGTACGAATAATATCAACTAACTAAGTCTACAAATATTCGAAACCAAGTAGGGTGTTATTAAAATAATTAAATTATAAAGAACAAACTAAGTTACCAAGTTTATGTACATCTTTTGAAAGAACTCTAATAAACCCTATCTATAATTTATTACATAAAACAAATAGAATATGATAATAATTAACATATAAATAAATGATTATTTATGAAAAGAACTGTTTAAAAATTTACAAACACAATATACCTGTAAAAGTAAACTATAGGGTCGAAACCCTAAACAAATATTATATTTACAAATGACAAACATTTAAGCTCTAATCCGATTATTTGGATTATTTAATTAATAAACAACTAAACTATTATAAATTGTTTACAGTCCCTTAAGGGAAAATAAAAAGACAATTGTAATATTATAACTGAAAATTTCCACAACACACATGTAACACTAGTTAAAACAAATTTAACAAAGTAACAGAACCTATAAATTAATAAATTGAAATATTTATTTTAACAAGGCTTTATTACAGGAAAACCCTAGCTCGTATTCTGAGCAAATGAGTAAAATTTATAAACTATCCATGACTGAGTGATAGTCTTAATACATTAACAAAAATATTTTATGAATACATTAAACAGTAATGATTTTCATCCACAGTCAAATAGGGTAAAAAACCTGAGTACACAGAGTATCAAATAGTAATACTGTAAACCGATTCCGAGCTCGAAGATAGAACTGTCTTAACAAAACTATTGTTTACATTAACAGGCGAGAAGGATGAAAATTTAAACCAAATACAGCACCCAGTTCACGGCCGGGCTTACCCATCGTCTAGCGAGGGTCTAAAAACTTGTTAAAAACAATAACAACCTTTAAAAAGAGGCTGCACAACTAATGATGAAACTAGAAGAGCTTCCAAGCTCAGGGTTTCTCTAATCGAAAACACTGATACAAGTAGGGAAAGAACCCAAAAATTGACCACAAGTCTTACTCGTTCGAAGCCACGGCATTCGAATACAGTTGGTATACTCTTATTCACGATTGATGAATGTAGTCTCCAGTCCCTGCAAGGAGATTTCATCACAAGGTGTCAATACTAAAATTTCTTAAAAATATTGTGTACCTATTTGTAAAAACCACATGCTGTATGATAAAAACGACACTTAATAAATTACCTGGTGTAACAATGCCGAGCAATCTTATGGAGATACTGTCACAACCAGTAACGCATGCACTTAGTCTTCCAAACCCTACGACAAAAGCAAAGCACTTTCAAACAACAAGTAAACTCTCAGCTTCACACAACAGTGACAGACCATGGAAGGAGCAAAATGGAGTATAGACAGGCCGCAAGCCAAATGCAAGGAAACCAACAAACTCATGCAGGATAAAACCCACAGTTACAAAGAAATGGCATTAATACTAAGCACCAACGACAACAGTAACATTCACTCAAGACCAGGAGCAAACTGGAACAGGAAAGAACCCATGGACGCCATGAAAAGTTTGCAGAGTATCCCAAAGGCCAGCGCAAACTGCAGAAGGAGAATGACAAGGGTTAGGGTTGTATCGGTTATATATATCTCCAACACTTGGACAAGAGAAGACCATGTGTTCTCAATATTACAAACCATCCATTGGGTCGATTTCAATAGTTTTCCTGCAATCCAATAATATCCAATTATCTGCAAAATGATTTTTAG
The DNA here is from genome assembly GCA_001517045.1 of Pseudotsuga menziesii. NCBI lineage: Eukaryota > Viridiplantae > Streptophyta > Pinopsida > Pinales > Pinaceae > Pseudotsuga > Pseudotsuga menziesii. The sequence goes on from LPNX011134035.1 coordinate 16,234, forward strand.
CAAACGATTCGTAAACTATAACATATGCTTTTGTTATCACGTCGTAATATATATATTGTTTATTGTATGGTTTGATAGCTCATCTTTTGCATTTGGGTAACAATGCTAAGTTAACGTTGACCTAGAAAAAAGGTGTCACCACTTAAACTTTCGTTTATCCCGAAAACAATCACGTATAGAATCTTTTAAACTATAGTAACCTTGTATGCTAGCAATTCAATGTTAAGTATGCATGTTTATAATCTTTTTAAAACCAACAACTTGAGTGGTGACAATTTATAAAATTGGATAGCATAGTAAATAGTGGAATCATGGATTCTTTACAAGTTTAACTTTGTTTTAGACCTGTTCAGAACCTTTAAACTAACTATAGACTTGTATGTTTATAAACATAGTAGTTTATGCATGTTTATAACTCTTTTAAAACCAACGAATCAAATGGTAATAAACTATAAAGTTGGCTAGTAAAGTAAAGGAACACATCTATGAATTCTTTTACATAGCTCAATTTGGTTTATACTTTAAGGGACAATATATGTTTCTCAACTTGGCATCTGCTGGTAATTTACCATGTCTACTTATTTGGTAGGATGATTTTATGTTTATACAAGATAACGAGTGCTTAGCATAGGATAGAAGGCTAATCATTATAGAAACATCTACCTTTGAAGCTGTTATAGACAGTAACTTAATACAAGAAGAGAATTATAGTAATAATGAAAATTATATGTAATAATGTTACTCAAGTCCATAATCAATTGGAATAACATGGATTGACTTAGGTTTAAGAAGTAAAAGACAAACAATTGTCAATGTGAAACAACACAGTTGTTTTTACACTAATTACACATAATAATAAGAATTTTTACAGACTAGAAACTTCCCTACAAAAATGAAAGTATCAAACAGCTATACATTCAAGTAAATATTGCGATAATGTTTACGATACAATAGGATAACAAGTATAACATTACAGAATATGCATAACAAAGTAGAAGTTACTATGCAACAAATATTACAAATTTAGAGGCACGGTAAGTATCTTTACTGTCGTTAATATTGATAAAGAAAGGAACTCTTTTATTGGAACCTGACTTATAAGAAAAACTGGAGAAAACAAACTACTTTACCTCATGGAAGTTGCTTGGAACATATCAGCTTATTTACTAAGATTATTAATTGCAAATAGATACTCAGCTTGATACTTTATGAATTTAAAAAGTTTACTTGTTTGATCATACCTGTAAACCTCTAAAGAACCAGTAATCTTTATGCATTAGCATAAATGCTAAGTAAGCCCAGGATTCAAAGTTAGATTCCACCTACTTGCAATAAATAAGACTTATCAGTAAACTGAATTAAAAAGAAGCACAAGTAAACCTTATTATGTTACGAAAAGGAAACTGCTTTAGTTATCTAATTTGAAAATATGTAATGCTAATCACTATATTGTTTCTTTTTCTTCTAACCATTAGCTGTTAGTAAACCGCAAATTCACCATTTCATGTTATCTCAAAATTTTAAATTTTTGTGAAAATTTGGAGTTTTGACATGTGGTATCAGAGCACAAGGTTCAAACACTAGGCCTTGATGAAGCCCAACTATCTTTTATGAAACAGTAAATTGAATTATTATGCTGATGTATTTTGTTTTAAATGTTATTCAACAGAGAAATTTTTTCTGAAGTTTAACAAATAGGTATGGAAGGGATGGAAGACTATGCAGAGAAGGAATCTCCATTTACTGAGCCATAAAAGTTACCAAGAGATCCTATACTATAATATTTAACCACCAATTCCTTGGACCTGTTACAAATAGTAAAATACCTAAAATTTGAAATGGAATCTGTAAAACGAGAAAATGAAAGGATTCTGAAGGCTCAAGAGGAGCTGAATGAGATCCTAATAGAAAGGTTTCCAACTGAGGGTAGGGCTAGAAGAACTGAATCAGAAGATACAAGTCATCAATGTAAATTTAAAAAGATGAAACATACTAAAAATGAAAGCAGTTCATCTTCAGAGGTGTTTGGTGAACAACGAAATTTCCATTCTGCTAGTGATAGTAGTGATGATAATCATTACACTAAAAAGAGGAAACACAAACCTTATGAGGAAATTTCTGGAGAATTAAAAAAGATAAAGCCACCAACATTCAATAAAGAGACTGAGAAGGGGGAGGAAGCAGAATCCTGGTTATCTGGGATGAAGAAGTACTTCCAAATATATAACTATTCTAACCAACTATAGGCTAGAATGGCTATCTACAATCTCTCAAAAAGGGTTGACATTTGGTGGCAGGATTTGAAGAGAGTTAAGGGAATCAAAGAGAAGAATGTAAATTGGAGTACCTTCAAGAGATACTTTAAAAATAAATTTTTGTCTAAGGAATACTATGAAGAGAGAGTAAACTAATTTTATGAGCTTAAGTTAGGATCAATGACAATGAAAGATCTAAACAATTAATTTTTGAGCCTGCTTAGGTATGTGCCATACCTTGTAGATGAGGAACCAAAGGTACAGTGATTCCTTAGCTATTTACCTTATCATATTAAGGACAGTATTGAATATGACAATCCAAAAAATTTGGAAGAAGTTATGAGGAAAGCTAACTTTTGTTTTGAACAGAATCGGAAGAAGGAAAGCATGGCAAACTGGAAGGCCAAGAAAAATAATAATCAGCATGAACAAAAGAAGAAAGATTTTGTGCCCAGCAGAAATTTTAAGAACGATAAGACCAAAAATTATCCTAATAATAATTTCCAAGGAAATAAGAATAATTCTCCAAACAATCAGAATAATTCCAAGGGTAAAGAATTTGCTAATAACCATGGTAATTATACCAAGAACTTTGAGCACAAGGAATCTATTAAGTGCTGGGAGTGTAATGGCCCACACTATGCTTCAGTCTATCCTAATTGAAAAAAGACTGTCAACAATATTCATACCATACAGGAGGAGATGACTGTTGGAGAATTAGTGAGGGCTATGCCCATAATCAATGCAGCCTTGGAGAATTGACAAGTAGAATATCAAACTTCCATGTGGAAGTAGAAGGTATAATAAATCAAACCCCTATAACTATTTTGATTGATCCAGGGGCTAGTCTCAGTTATAATGCACCTAAAATGATAGAAAAATGTAAGTTACCTGTTGAAAAATTTGAGAATTATTGGTTAGTTCAGTTAGCCACTGGTGCTAAAAGGAAGGTAACTTGTTTTGTAAAAGAATGTGCAGTAGTTATGGATCATTTTGAAACTATTGTAAAGCTTAATGAATTGACTCTTGGTTCTTATGATTTACTCATCGGTATGGATTTGTTAGAACAACATAGGGTAATTCTAAACTGTTACGATAAAACCTTTACGTGTTTAAACTATGATGGAAAACCAGCAAGTGCAAAAGAAATCCCTTGAAAAACCACTATAAGGCATATTTCTGCTCTACAGCTTAAGAGAGCTGTTAGGAAGGGTTGCAAAGCTTATGTAGCAACAATAACTGATGAGAATCTAAATAAGACAAATAAATTAAAATTGGAAGACATACCAGTTTAAGAGAATATATTGATGTATTTCTGGAAGAAATTCTAGGACTACCTCCGAAAAAGGAATTGGATTTTACCATTGAGCTGGTACCTGGAGCATTACCTAGCTCAAAGGCCCCTTATTGAATGAACATACTTGAACTTAATGAATCAAAGTCTCAACTAAAATAACTTATTGATAAAAGGTATATTTGACCTAGTGTGTCTCCCTGGGGGGCACCTGTCATCTTCGTTAAGAAAAAGGATGGAACCATGCGACTTTGCATAGATCACTGTCAATTAAATAAGATGACCATTAAAAATCGATACCCGTTGCCCTGCATAGATGATTTGTTTGATCAACTACGTGGAGCCATGATGTTTTTGAAAATAGATTTAAGGTCTGGATATCATCAAGTTAGGATTAAAGATGAAGACATCTTTAAAACGACTTTTAGAACTAGATATGGCCATTACGAGTTTGTCGTCATGCCATTCGGGCTTGCTAATGCTCCAGCTATTTTTATGTGTTTAATGAACAAAGTTATGCATAAATATTTAGATAAGTTTGTAGTCATGTTCATCGATGATATTTTAATCTATTCAAAAACTGAAGAAGAACATAAATAACATTTAAAAAGTTGTTTTGCAAGAGTTACAAGATCATCAACTCTTTGCAAAGTTTAGTAAATGTGATTTATTCAAGGATAAGATTTAGTATTTAGGTCATGTGGTGACCAAGGAAGGGATTTCTGTAGATCCAAAAAAGATAAAAGCAATTGAAGATTGGCTGGTTCCTAAGGATGTAACGGATGTCCGATCTTTCATGGGCATTACCGGTTACTACCGGAGGTTCATTGAAGGTTTTTCAAGGATTGAGAATCCAATAATTTCTTTGTAGAAGAAATAGAAGAAGTTTTATTGGAACCATAAATGTGAGGAAAGCTTTAAAAAGTTAAAAACTTTATTAACCAACGCACCTATTTTAAGAATAGTTGATCTTAATAAAGAATTTGTAGTGTGCACTGACGCTTGCAATGATGGCTTAGACAGTGTTCTGACTCAAGAGGGGCATGTTATTTCCTATGAGTCAAGAAAATTAAAAATTCATGAAAATAATTATGCAACTTATGATCTGGAATTAGCAGTTGTTATACATGCTTTAAAGATGTGGCAACATCACCTAATTGGTAGAAAATTTATTTTAATGACTGATAATAAAGGATTGAAGTATATGTTAGACTAGCCTAATCTAAATGCCACAGAAGCTAGGTGGCTAGCTTTCCTAAGTGAGTATGATTTCGAAATTCAGCACATTAAAGGTAAAGAAAATAAAGTTGCTGATGCATTAAGTAGGAATGCAAGGCTGAATTTTGCATCAGTTATCAACACTTATACTACAGATTTGGATGAACAACTTAAAGCACGAATAGAAAAAGATGAAATTTACAAAAATTTACAAGCTAAAACTAAAGAAAATCCAACAGAAATCTTAAGTAAAGGGTACAGCTTGAATGCAAAAGAATTTTTACTGTATAAAGATAGAATGTATGTACCTAACATACCTAAAGTTAAGCTGTTAATTTTGGATGAAATTCATAAAACTCCATACTCAGGTCATCCAGGCTATCAAAAGACTATACATATGTTAAGAAAAGAATATTTTTGGCCAAATATGAAGACTGAAGTAGCAAACTATATTGCTAGGTGTTTTGAATGTCAGCGGGTGAAAACTGAACATCAACACCCAGTTGGATTACTTCATCCATTACCTATTCCTAGCTGGAAATGGGAGATAATTAGTCTTGATTTTGTTACTAGACTGCCTAGAAATCAGAATTTAAATGACTCTATCATTGTAGTAGTAGATAAGTTAAGTAAATCATCTCACTTTATACCTATTAAAACTAAATATAAAGCTGCAAACATAGCTGATATCTTTCTAAAATAGATTTTTCGATTACATGGAATACCGAAAGTCATAATCTCACATAGAGATCCTAAATTTACAGGAAACTTTTGGAAGTCTCTGTTTAAAGGATAAAACAGTACATTAACTTTTAGTACTTCGTTCCATCCCCAAATAGATGGACAAACTGAAAGATAAAACCAAGTACTAGAAGATTTATTAAGAATGTATGTGAAAGACTAGCCAGGTAAATGGGAGGATTACTTGCATCTAGTAGAATTTGCTTATAATAATAATTATCAGGAATCAGCCAGATTTAGTCCTTTCAAGATTTTATATGGAAGGAAATGTAATACTCCTATCTCTTGGAGTAATCCGGTGGATAGATTTGTATTAGGTCCTAAACTGTTAAAGGAAATGGAAGAAATTGTAAAGCATGTACAAGGTAATCTGAAAGTTGCACGGGATCGACAGAAAATTCAAGCAGACCTTAAAAGAAATCCAAAGGATTTTCAGGTAGGTGAACATGTGTTCATCAAGGTGAGGCCCAAAAAGAGCTCTCTAAGATTGGGGATTTGTGAAAAACTAGCACCTCGTTACTATGGTCCATTTGAAATTCTGTCCAGGGTTGGACAAGTAGCTTATCAATTAGCATTACCACCCAATTTAAGAGTACATAATGTTTTTCACATTTATATATTAAAGAAATATGTTCATGATGCTACTCATGTTGTTAACTGGAATGATGTACAGGTGGAACCGGAAGGATATTTTCTGGTGGAACCAGACTGTATCCTCGTACGGAGGGAGATCACACTTCGGAACCGTACCACTGGACAGGTGAAGGTGACTCATGGAAGCACCTTAGTCCAGAGGAAGCCACTTGGGAATTGGAAAGTAATATGCGAGATGCATATCCAATTCTGTTCCAGGGGAATTTTGAGGATGAAGAATAAATAACATCGAGGACGATATTATGTTCTAAGGGGGTGTGTATGTCACATGCCCCAATTTTACAGAAACAATATTATCTTATTTGATTTTATTTAAGAACAATATGTTAAATTTTATGCTAAGTTGTAATTGATGACTCAGCACAGTCAAGGATATTTAATGCAATTCTGAATATTTTTATTATAAATACATAAAGGTGGAGACAACAGCTTAGGAGAGTTTTTAAAAGAGTGCTTACTGGTCAAATTGGTGGAGGAGACTGGGTGGAGAGCAAACAAACATGTGGCAGCATCCTCAAACCATTTCCAACTGTTGCAGGTGGAAACCTCCCTACATTTGGGGTCATGATCTCCCAAGAAAGTGGGATCAGAGCACGTGGCTCAATTAATGACAACTGACCCAAAAGACCTAGACAATATTTATAAAAATGTCCATTTAAGAGAGCTAAGGCTTCTCATTCGAGGGAAGTGATCATTCAGGTGAATGTACTTTAGAGAAATTCAATGGCAAGGAAATTTGTGGAAAGAGTTTGAGGGGTTAGCTGCTAAGTGATCTAGTGCAGCTTTTTAGTTGAAGGATCTTACTGTTGAGTGCATAGTGATTATTGAGTCATTGGACTAGTCTATTGTTTGCTTGCTCCACCAATTATCAGCCAAGAAGACCAAGAACAAGTTCAGTGGTCTTAAGAAACTGTTGTTTGAGCGCTGTCCAGGAGTTGGTAGGGAGGAACAGCCTCCTAACACTGTTGTTTTCCATCCTAATCAGGTTCTACAATATTTTGTTTTACTGTGTTAGATGGTGAAATGTGAATCTGACTGCTAAATGAATGTTAAATATTTAGTTGTAAAATGTTAGAGTTAGTAATCTTTTGAATTAGTGAAGGATTGAATTTGAATAGATGAAAAATAATTCTAATCTGTGTTTTTCCACATCTGGAAGGACCAGACCGTACTCCAGCACAGACAGAGTATTTAAGTAGATGAAGAAAATGATAAGAGACTGAACTGAATAGATATGGTTCTGCATTATATAATAGCAGAGTAGTTTATTTCAGAATGTAGATTATTATCAAGAAAGAACAATAATCTAGTTATCTATGTTATTGTTTTACAAGTTTATTTATG
>LPNX011134035.1:32838-92208 GCA_001517045.1 Pseudotsuga menziesii
TCCTAATAATCATCACATTAAGTATTGGAGCAGCCTATGTCTTCTAAGTTTTGGACTTTCCTAGAGGGTTTTGGTGGGAATCCAATAAATATTTTTTGGTAAAATCTAAATTTGGAAGTGTTTAAATTGTGTTTTTGAATTTATAAATAAATTCAACACCCTCCAAGAAAATAAAACAAAATATATGCTCAAAAAATGTTTAAAACATAAAATATTTAGACTACACCTTAAATATCTCATATTAGAAATCAATATTTATTACAAAAGTCTGTTAATTTTTCTATTTATTAAATATTTGAATAACACATCCAAATACTTCTAACCACTTATTCTTATTTTTAAAAAGTAATCTATTTTTATAATATCTTACTTGCAAATGAAAAACTACCAAATTTTAAAATTTTATTCAAACCTTTAATATTCAAAGTAATATCGTGGTCTATCTTTGAATGTTACTATATTTGTTGTCTAAATATAGCCTATGGGTGAGTGCATACAATTGAGGGACCTTTTAGATGCAATGATAGATTGAAGAAAATGATTCAAGATCTATAAATGAGAAATCATCCCAAGCAATGTCGATCTTGCCATGCCTAGTCTCAAGCCTTCCAAGATGCTTGCCAACTAGGATAGAAAACGCAATGAGTCCTATAATTCATCAGTTACTGAAAGTTTCTAAGAATGCTAGGTTGGTGGAAATTAGGTAAGGATGAACTGAGTTAACAATGAGATCTCTCAACAACGTTTGGGGAAGAGTTGTCAAGCATGGAAACATTAGAGTTAAGGAAATCGACCAAGTTTGGCCTAGCTGTAGAGAGTTGGTGTAGTGAGTTAAAAAGCCTTATCCTCATTGTGGGGTTAATCCATTACTGTAGAAAGGATTGTCCTACTGCACATCTAAGGTTTGTTTTAACATGGCCATTTTTTTTCTAAATATGACCGCAATTTAAAACACATAACACTGTGTCTTTTAAGCACACGTTAAGCACTAGAACACACATATATTTGGCATAGTATCGTAAATATACTTCCAGCACTGAGCCAATAACCCCTAATAGTGTATACAAGAGTTAACTGGATGAATTACTCTAGCATTCACTGTACATAATAATTTTCTACTATTTAATCCCTGGGTTCTATCACATTACACACACACAAGATATCTATATATATATATATATATAATATTGCATTGCATAAATATTTTAGTTATGATTCAATTCTAGGATAACTATACTCCACAATGCATAAAATAATCATTGATCTTCCTATGGATCCATAACATAAATACATAGCAATGAGTCAATTCTAGGAATGGATCTCTAGCTTAATGTATATGTATATACCAATTACAAAGAGAGAAACACGTCTTTGAATAAATATGTAATACAAGCTACTAGCAACAACCATATTACTAAGATTAATATGTTCGAAATACGCCAAGAGGTATATATTTGACATATTGAGAATGTTATTTTACTAAAGAATGTGTCAATTACTTGTATCTAATAGCTAAGCTAATATAAAAACCACTTAATTTATGGTTGTTAAGCTCATAGTTAAAGTTAGGCTCATAGTTGTATCATCATTGGAGTTAAGCTAATAGTTGTATCTAATAGTTAATTTAAAAGTTAATATAAAGCTTAGACTAAGCCTTATGCACATTAACTCGAATCCAAAATGCCACATGGAATTCAACTGTCACATAAGATGCACATTAACTAAGCCATTGTTCTTGGTGCATGGTTTCATCATCTTCTCTTGCTAAGAGATGGAGTTCATCTAAATTTAATTTAATAGTTGTATCACTATTGGAATAATCTAATAGTTATCTAATAGTTATCCAATATAACCATGATTAGAGTTGAAGTTAAGCTAGTAATTGTAGAATCATTGGATTTAATCTAATATTTATCCAATATAACCATGATTAGAGTTGAAGTTAAACTAAGAATCGTAGAATAATTGGAGTTAAGATAATAGTTGTATCTAATAGTTAATTTAAAAGTTAATATATTAGCAATTGCAATTCAAGTAAAAGTCATGATTGGAGTTGAAGTTAAGCTAATAGTTGTATCATCAATGTATTTAAGCTAATAATTGAATAGTTGTATCTAATAATCGAATATTTGAAGTTGAAGTTTGCTTTTTCCAACTATCACGAATTGTACTTATCAGATGTTAACTAAGCTACTTTTTATTTTTTTGAAATTGTTAATTATGAGTTAGACTAACCTCTGTTACCAAATTTTTTGTACCATAGTTGGGTTACCTGAAGAGCCACTGATTGACAGACTTGTTCAAAGTCTGATTCCAGTGTATCAGTTGATCCGTCTGCTTGTCTAGCCAATATTGGCTAGTCACTTTTTTATTTGAATAATTTTGACCATGGCCCCGCGGGGTTTGTAATAAAATGTGCTAGTAGGATATTTTTGAGTGGTTTGGGCTCCTGAGACGTAGAATGTCAAATAGGGTATTCCAGGGAGTTTTTTGCCCCTGACAATTATGCTTTGCCTTCAGCTGAGTATAATTGATGAGGTTTTCTCCCCCTTCCTCTAAAGATGGAATGCCTGATGTTGAATTATGGGCCTTGGGGGGTTATTAGAGCCCAACTAAGTGTTATAATCCTACTAGACATTATTTAGATAGATCATGGTCATGTCCTAAGTTATTTGGACACATAAAAAAATTTCGAAAAAATCTTTTTCGAACAGTGAAAAATTATTTTTTAATTTTTTAATTTTTAATTACTTTTCCTAAGTTTTTTGGTTAATTTTTCCATAAATTAAATGGAAAAAACCTGTTCGTGATCCGGACTCAAAATTCAGTGATTGAAGGCTCTAACCTTAAGCCAAAAATCATTCTTGAACAACCATTCAGTCAGAACCAACTTTCAGATCAGCAATCGGACACATAATGCCTTTTTACTCAAAAAAGTCAGTTTTGAGTAAAAAAATTATTTTTATTAAAAAAAAATATGATTATTTTGGAGAAAACTAAAAATCTCCAAATTAATTCAAATTCAGTAAAATAAAAGACTAAATGACATCTCATGGAACACTTATGATCATTGGAGTTATCATAACTTAGCTTCAGTCATCATTAAGAGAGCAATTAATTTATTATCAGTTACCATCTACTTTTCATCTCCAGGTAAAGATGAGATTGAGAGCTCTCATTGGTCCGGTGATTTGATCGAGGTGAAGACTGAAGCTTACACCATCAGTGGGCTTCCCAAACCTAGATCAGGCTCCTGCGAGACCTAAAGGATGATCTTACGTACATCGAGACTCACACGTGTGGCCTCATCCTTGGCTTGTTTTTAGTGCACATGTTTGGAGTGGGGGCGCCTTGCCTGGGTGGAGGCCTCCTCTCACTCCCGGTTCTCCAGTTTAGGTCTGGGCTCTTTGTTAGGTGGCTAAGCTGGTTAGGGTTGGTTTTTTGGTTTTAGGGTTTTAGCACTCTCTCATTTGTTAAAAAGAGGCTCTTTCAGCTCTATTGAGGATGGATTTTTGTGTAGAGAAACTATGGTGAAACTTTTGTAATTGCTTGTTGCCTCTATGCAACCATTGGAATAAAATTAAGGCTTTGAAGGCTCATGTGGTGCGATTCTTTGGATGATTTCACTTGATGGAAGAGGTGATGTTGTTTTAATGTTGTTCTTTCTTGTTTATTTGAGATTATGATGTTATGCTTTAGAAGGCTTCTGTAAGCACATAAGAACAAGTATTTGTGGTTTGCAAGTTAGCTGTTTATTGATTTACTTCTAGAATTTAAAAAAGAGCATTGTTATATTCAGTTGTAGTTCATGCTCTTCTTTATTTCAATTTGTGAACAATACATGATCTAATCTTTTTATGGCAAGTCTATGAGTGTTATTTTGCAGATCCTTCCATCCAACCAAGCAGAAGTTTGAGCTCAACTGCATCTTCTTCTCTTGGAGTCAAGTACGCTTTTCCGGTAATTGCATGCTTCATGAGATCCAAGTGCTTTAAAAATATCCACATGTTTGACCATTCTCTCCTTGATTTTATTCATCATTCAAATTAAAAAATCTTTATTTTCTTGGGATTAGGGCACGTTTGGGATAAAGTGAACATTCATTCACTTAGCCTTTGCCCCGGTTGGCTGCCCTATGCTTTATTTTCAGCATTTTAGGCCTTTTATTTGCAACATTTCCTTTCTTTTGTTCGCTGTCCACTTTTCCCCACTTTTTGCCCTTTTGGACAACCCTCTTTTGCCTCCTTGTTCCACTTTTTGAATCCCCTTTCCATCCTCTTTTTGGGCCATCTTTTGGGCTGTATTTTCAGCTTTTTAGGCCTTTTATTTGCAGCATTTCCCTCCTTTTGTTCGCTGTCCAGTTTTCCCTATTTTTACCCTTTTGGACAGCCCTCTTTTGCCTCTTTGTTTCCACTTTTTGCAGCCCTTTTCCATCCTTTTCTTCAACCATCTTTTGGACTATAGTTTCAACCTTTCTAACCCTCATTTTGCAGCCCTATTTCTCTAATTTGCAGCCCTCTCTCTCACTTAGTTTCCAGCCTTCTTTTGACTTTCCTTTTTCTCTCTTTCCACCCCTCTTGCCTTGCCTTTTTCTTGCCTCTTTTCTCCCTTCTTCTTGGTGTGTTTGGGTAAATGTTTTTAGTTAGTTTATAGATTAAATTTCAAGTTATTTTTAATCAACTAATATCATAACAAGTGTGTGTCTAGAGCTCTTAGATTGCAGAAAGGTGAAGGAGAGCTCAAAGGCCACAAACGAACAAGGAGTGCAAAAAGAACAAAAAGACTGCTATCCCTCTTCTTGCATCCCCTTCTTTCCTTGTTCTTCCAAGAAGAAAAGAACACATCATCATTGTAAAAGATTAATAAAAAGAGCTAAGTGGGAGGAAGTCTCTTTCTTTTTCTACTTCCCCTATTTTGGGGAAGTGTGTCTTGTGTTCATTTTCATGATTTACTTAGTATAGTTTTCCTTAAGCAATTAGTTTAGTTCTTTGATTAGACTTAGTTTCATTCTTACTAATTTCTAGATTCATCATTGCTTATTGGTATCTTGTTATAAATTGATAAATCATAAGAAGAACCAAAATCTCTTGAATCTCACCATAAGGTGGATCAAGAGTGCTCTCTGTCGGAGAGTTTTAATCAACCACCTTTCATATTAATTATTGTGTTTGTTTAATTCAAATCATCCATAAGTAAGACTCTTGAACTTGCAGAAAGACAAGTCAAGAGCACTCTCTATCGGAGAGCACCTTAGGTTTGCACAACCCCTGCATTAGTATCATGTAGATTATCTAAGTCTCTTGAACCACTTTCATAAGACGAGGTCAAGAGCACTCTCTGTCGGAGAGTGTTCATTAATTAACTTAATAAAATTCGCAACTCACGCCCCTTTAATTAATTAACCCACCTCCCTCCTTGCCGGAGTATGCTCTGACCGATCCTAGATCGGAGTACCCAGAAACGACACTAGATATTTAAACCCCGCAAGAGTAACCTAATAACACTTAAACACCCCGTAACCAATGCATCGGCATTGTAGGGATTCTTCCAAAGTACTTCCTAGTAGAGGCGCCAGAACCTCCCGTTGTCATAGATTCTCAGCTAGCTGGTCACTTGACAATATCAGCCTGGGATACTAGGCGGGCCCGACATGTCTTAAACAGAGGAAAATTAGAAGAGTCTCTCGGCTTTGAAAAACCTTCATTGACACTCTAATCAAGAGAATTCTTTAAAGTTCTTAAAATCTAACAAGAGCACTTGCAAAACCTAATATTCACTAGCTTAATTCCTAGACTTTATTTCACGCATTTATTTGACTCCATAAGGCACTGGTCCTTCATTATAATTGAGTAATCTTCTATCTTGATCAACTGTCTATGGTTTATTTTTTCTAATTATATCTGAATGCTTAAGTAAAGTCTGGAATCTTTTGCTTATCTGTATGATCTCTTGCTAGCAACGTGGATTGCTTTGATTTACGTGTCACAATCATAAACTTAATCATTTCTAATCACAAGTAACTCCTAAACAACACCCATCTGCATCTAAAACATCTTAAAACTTAACTTAAACATTGAGCCATAGAAAACTCTTTGTTAGGGACTACCCCCCTTGGCTTCGTTAGGAGTTAGCCTAAACGGAGGAGCTAGGAGTAGGTGACAGTACCTAGCTTTGTGCTTGCCCCTAAGGTCACACCTCTCCCACTTTCTCAAGTGAGGAGACAAATTTCAGAAGATTTCTGCTATTGGTGTGCAATTGGCGGACGACATCTTTTGGCATCGTTGCTGGGGACAAATCTTTTTGTTCCTGGATGACCTTTGTTTCTTTTAGTTTTTTACCTTTTTATCCTTTTTGGTAGATTTTTAGTCCAATCACTCTTTGAAATTAGACTTAAGTCCACCTGGCGACTCCACTGTTAGTTAACACCTCAAGGTATTCTACTAGAAGAAACTCTTTAGGTTTGGTCGATTTCATCCCTCACCCTGAAAAGGTCTTAAGGAGGAGATTAAACAAACTATCTTCTCGCAGGATTCTTATAGAACTTGGATCTGAGTCTGTTTCAAACATCCACATTTTATTTCCAAAAAACACTAATACCACTATTTCTGACATAATGGGCGAGTATTTTACTCAGCTTGACTTTTCTCAGATAGCAGGTCAACCCCACCGTCTTCTAGACAAAGTTGTCGAGAAGCTCCCGATGTATACAGGCATTGATGCCATTACCTCTGCCATGCACCTTAGGAACTTTTCTAGGTGTATCAATGCTTATATAAATGATCTAGTCAGTCAACATGATGATGTGTATATGAAGTTATTTTCTCTATCTCTAAATGGAAAGGCGGGCGACTCGTATATCAATTTACCAAACAATTCCTTTAATAGTCTAGTAACTTTCAAAACTTCTTTCACCAACAAGTTCGGTGAAAAGAAAGAACCTCGACATCAACTTGCATCCTTGACCAACATAAAGAAGAAAGACATAGAAACAATGGATGAGTTCAATACTAGATTCACAGAATTGTCAAATGCCATCCCTACTGATTATGCCCCAACTAAACCAACCATTCTGGTCTATTACATTGAGGCACTTAGTGGCAAAATGCAGTACCAGATCAGAGACAAGGAGCCTGCTAACTTGATCCAGGCTCAGGAGATGGAAATCAAGATTGATCTGAACATGCAGTCATCTGGTGAATCTAACCTCCATGGTTATTCAAGGTCTTCAACTCGGTTGAAAATCAGTGAACCAAAAGACAAGGATCCTTTATTAGCTATGAAGGATTCCTATGAAAAACAAATGATGGAGATGAAGAAAAATATGGAGGAGGCAGAGAAGAAATACTTAGCACAGTTAAAAGAAATTCAAAATAGGGTGATCACAATGGAAAGAACTAAAAATCACTCCACTCCTAGAACCTTTTTTGCCAATCCAACTTGGCAAAGAAATCCTCCCAACCATGAGCAGAGGCCTCCTCATGAGCTAGAGGTCACTAACATGGTTGAGCAGTATAAGCCATTTTGCAGGGCATGTGAAGACCTTCATGAAGAATCTTCTTGTTATTATGCATGCTAGGTTCAAGAGCATGGTTTTCCAGAGGGTTGTGCTCCTAAAGCATCATCAAGCGAGCCTGAGTACATAAACTGTGTAGATGACATGCATGATATTTCTGGAGAAAGTTGGAGAGAGACAAAACAATATTCAAGAGAGCCTGAATACGTTAACACAGTTGGACATCTCCATTCTTTCACCATAGAAACCTGCGGTCGAGTTGAAGATTATAGTCAGCAATTGGATGATCTCACTAAAAACTTTAGCACTAATCCTACTAATGAGCATAATGATGATAGTTTGGAAGGTTTACTACCTTGTGACCTTTTTTCTGAAGAAGATGACTATGATCATGAGGAGGGATATAGAATCAGATGTGATACAAGTGAGGAAGAATCCCTTACATCTGAGATGGATGATAACTTTGAGAATTCAATTAAAAATCCAATCTTAGATGTTTCATGTGATGAGATTCCTCCATGCACTCCACCGGATGACAAATATTTGGAAAGTTGGGTCCCCTGTGATATCTTTGAAACCCAGTTTTTTGAAGAAGATGGTTTTGAGCAAAATGAGGAGTACAGACATGGACTTGATACCAGTGATGAGGCATCTCTCATATCTAACATAGATGGTGATGATGACTATTGGAATTTTATTGAAAATCCAACCTATGATACCTTTGAGAATATTTTTGAGAATCTCATATGTGATATGTCCAGCAAGGGGAGTTGTTCTTCTGATACTTATGAAAATTATAAGGAAGAGCAGTCATAGTTTTTATATGATCAGTCAGAATTGTATCTAAGGATCGGTAATAAGGATTTGAAAAAGCAGTGCGGTGAAGAATCAGATGGGATACAACTAGTTGAAGTTTTTTCTCAGCCATTGTCTTCACATATAGATGTTCCTTATGTTTTGGAGCACCTTGGGGCTTATACAACGAGTTATTATCTGATAAGCCTTGATGATAAACATGATGGAGTAGTCGACCTGCCGCATTATATCGATTTGTATATCAACGCTATCCAGTCATGGATAGAAGCAGCCTACGCAAGCATCTACCAGTGTGGGAAGACATTCGACGACATTATTCATGCCTATGATTCCCCATCCAGCCCGCCCATTTAGGTTCATCATGCAGGTTTGCATTTTTAGCAAATTGTGTCCTTACTTTGGCTGGTAACCGAAGACAAGGCAAAACCTTTTTATATTAATAAAATGCTTAGATGGCTACCTTGGATTTATGATTACACATAACTGTTTTTATTTCCATGCCTAGAGTAGGAAAATAGGCTCCTTAAAGTGAGCATTTACTGTAGCATTTTCTTTCTGTACTTAGGAATAAATAAAATTTTCAGTTAAGTTTTGTCATTCTTTTGAATAAAGAAACTTTTGGATCATTGGCACTTTTTCATAAAACTTGTGCTACTGAGATTTTTCTTGTCAAGTTGAGATGTTTTTATAGGATGTGGAAACCAGAGATTCTGGGGTTCTCGTATGCTCTCCTTGCATAAGAGATTATATTGAGCACACATCCCACAGTTGGAGCCAAATGTTACCAACTTTTTTGTACCATAGTTGGGTTACCTAAGGAGCCACTAATTGATAGACTTGTTCAAAGTCTGATTCTAGTGTATCAGTTGATCCGTCTGCTTGTCTAGCTAATATTGGCTAGTCACTTTTTTATTTGAATAATTTTGACCATGGCCTCGCGGGGTTTGTAATAAAATGTGCTAGTAGGATATTTTTGAGTGGTTCGGTCTCCTGAGACGTAGAATATAAAATAGGGTATTCCAGGGAGTTTTTTTCCCCTGACAATTATGCTTTGCCTTCAGCCGAGTATAATTGACGAGGTTTTCTCCCGCTTCCTCCAAAGCCCGAATACCCGATGTTGAATTCTAGGCCTTGGGGGGTCATTAGATCCCAACTGAGTGTTATAAGACTACTAGACATTATTTAGATATATCATGGTCATGTCCTAAGTCATCTGGACATATAAACAAATTTCGAAAAAATCTTTTTCGAACAATGAAAAATATTTTTTAATTTTTTAATATTTAATTACTTTTCCTAAGTTTTTTGGGTTAATTTTTCCATAAATTAAATGGAAAAAACTCGTTCGTGATCCGGACTCAGAATTCGGTGATTGAAGGCTCTAATCTTAAGTCAAAAATCATTCTTGATCAGCCAGCCAGTCAGATCCAACTTTCAGATCAACAATCAGACACATAATGCCTTTTTACTCAAAAAGTGAGTTTTGAGTAAAAAAATGTATTTTATTAAAAAAAATGATTATTTTGGAGAAAACTAAAACTCTCCAAATTAATCCAAATTCAGTAAAATAAAAGACTAAATGACATCTCATGGAACACTTATGATCATTGGAGTTATCATAACTCAACTTCAGTCATCATTAAGAGAGCAATTAATTTATTATTAGTTATCAGACATGTCATCTCGAGCTAAAGATGAGATGGAGAGCTCTCATTGGTCCGGTGATTTGATCGAGGTGAAGAATGAAGCTTACACCATCACTGGGCTTCCCAAACCTAGCTCAGGCTCTTGCCAGACCTAAAGGATGAGCTTACCTACATCCAGACTCACACGTGTGGCCTCATCCTTGGTTTGTTTTCAGTGCACAGGTTTGGAGTGGGGGCGCCTTTCTTGGGTGGAGGCCTCCCCTCACTCCTGGTTCTCCAGTTTAGGTTTGGGCTCTTTGTTAGGTGGCTAAGCTGGTTAGGGTTGGTTTTTTGGTTTTAGGGTTTTAGCACTCTCTCATTTGTTAAAAAGAGGCTCTTTCAGCTCTATTGAGGATGGATTTTTGTGTAGAGAAACTCTGGTGAAACTTTTGTAATTGCTTGTTGCTTCTATGCAACCATTGGAATAAAATTAAGGCTTTGGAGGCTCATGTGGTGTGATTCTTTGGATGATTGCACTTGATGGATGAGGTGATGTTGTTTTAATGCTTTTCTTTCTTGTTTATTTGAGATTATGATGTTATGCTTTAGAAGGCTTCTGTAAGCACATAAGAACAGGTATTTGCAGTTTGCAAGTTATCTGTTTATTGATTTACTTCTATAATTTAAAAAAGAGCATTGTTTTATTCAGTTGTAGTTCATGCTCTTCTTTATTTCAATTTGTGAACAATACATAATATAATCTTTGTATGGAAAGTTTATGAGTGTTATTTTGGAGATCCTTCCATCCAACCAAGCAGAAGTTCAAGCTCAGCTACATCTTCTTCTCTTGGAGTCAAGTACGCTTTTCCGGTAATTGCATGCTTCATGAGATCCAAGTGCTTTAAAAAGATCCACAGGTTTGACCATTCTCTCCTTGCTTTTATTCATCATTCAAATTAAAAAATCTTTATTTTCTTGGGATTAGGGCACATTTGGGCTAAAGTGAACATTCATTCACTTAGACTTTGCCCTGGTTGGCTGCCCTGTGCTTTATTTTCATCCTTTTAGGCCTTTTATTTGCAGCATTTCCTTCCTTTTGTTCGCTGTCCACTTTTCCCCACTTTTTTCCCTTTTGGATAGCCCTGTTTTGCCTCTTTGTTCCACTTTTTGCAGCCCCTATCCATCCTCTTTTTGGGACATATTTTGGGCTATATTTTTATCCTTTTAGGCCTTTTATTTGCAGCCTTTCCCTCCTTTTGTTTGCTGTCCACTTTTCCCCATTTTTATCCTTTTGGACAGCCCTCTTTTGCCTCTTTGTTTCCACTTTTTGCAGCCCTTTTCCATCCTTTTCTTCAATCATCTTTTGGGCCGTACTTTCAATCTTTTTAAAACTCATTTTGCAGCCCTCTTTCTCTGATTTACAACCCTCATTCTCACTTAGTTTCCAGCCTTCTTTTGACTTTCTTTTTTCTCTCTTTCCACCCCTCTTGCCTTGCCTTTTTCTTGCCTCTTTTCTCCCTTCTTCTTGGTGAGTTTGGGTAAATGTTTTTAGTTAGTTTATAGATTAAATTTCAAGTTATTTTTAATCAACTAATATCATAACAAGTGTGTATCTAGAGCTCTTAGATTGCAGACAAGTGAAGGAGAGCGCAAAGGCCACAAACGAACAAGGAGTGCAAAAATAACAAAAAGACTGCTATCCCTCTTCTTGCATCCCCTTCTTTCCTCATTCTTCCAAGAAGAAAAGAACACATCATCATTGTAAACGATTAAAAAAAAGAGCTGAGTGGGAGGAAGTCTCCTTCCTTTTCTACTTCCCCTATTTTGGGGAAGTGTGTCTTGTGTTCATTTTCATGATTTACTTAGTATAGTTTTCCTTGAGTAATTAGTTTAGTTCTTTTATTAGACTTAGTTTCATTCCTACTAATTGCTAGATTCATCATTGCTTGTTGGTGTCTTGTTATAAATTGTTAAATCATAAGAAGAACCAAAATCTCTTGAATCTCACCATAAGGTGGATCAAGAGTGCTCTCTGTCCGAGAGTTTTAATCAACCACCTTTCATATTAATTATTGTGTTTGTTTAATTCAAGTCATCCATAAGTAAGAATCTTGAACTTGCAAAAACACAAGTCAAGAGCACTCTCTATCGGAGAGCACCTTAGGTTTGCACAACCCCTGCATTAGTATCATCTAGATTAGCTAAGTCTCTTGAACCACTGTCATAAGACGAGGTCAAGAGTGCTCTCTGTCGGAGAGTGTTCATTAATTAACTTAATAAAATTCGCAACTCACACCCCTTTAATTAATTAACCCCCCTCCCTCCTTGCTGGAGTATGCTCTGACCGATCCTAGATCGGAGTACCCAGAAATGGCACTGGATCTTTAAATCCCACAAGAGTAACCTAATAACACTTAAACACCTCGTAAGAAATGCATCGACATTGTAGGGATTCTTCCAAAGTACTTCCTAGTAGAGGCGCCAGAACCTCCCGCTGTCATAGATTCTCAGCTAGCTGGTCACTTGACAATATCAGCCTGGGATACTGGGTGGGCCCGACATGTATTAAACGGAGGAAACTTAGAAGAGACTCCCAGCTTTGACAAACCTTCATTGACACCCTAATCAAGAGCATTCTTTAAAATTCTTAAAATCTACCAAGAGCACTTGCAAAACCTAATATTCACTAGCTTAATTCCTAGACTTTATTTCACGCATTTATTTGACTCCATAAGGCACTGGTCCTTCTTTATAATTGAGTAATATTCTATCTTGATCATTTGTCTATGGTTTATTTTTGATAATTAAATATGAATTCTTAAGTAAAGTCTAGAATCTTTTGCTTATCTGTATGATGTCTTGCTAGCAACGTGGATTGCTTTGATTTACATGTCATAATCATAAACTTAATCATTTATAATCACAAGTAACTGCTAAACAACACCCATCCGCATCTAAAACATCTTAAAACTTAACTTAAACATTGAGCCATAGAAAAATATTTGTTAGGGACTACCCCTCTTGGCTTCGTTAGGAGTTAGCCTAAATGGAGGAGATAGGAGTAGGTGACAATACTTAGCTCTGTGCTTGCCCCCAAGGTCACACCTCTCCCACTTTCTCAACTAAGGAGACATCTTTTGGAAGATTTCTGCTGCTGGTGTGCAATCGGCGAAAAACAACCTCCTTTAAAAAGAATTGAAAACCTAATTATATCTATATGGAAATCCTAAACATGTCATATCGACTTGTTGCAGCCGCAACAATTTCCCAAAATTCAAAAAATTTTTAGGACCCTCCTTTGTTTTGGTTTAGCTTGATTTTTTTCCTTATAATGATTTCTCAGAACGATTGTTTTTAATGCCTGGGTTGCTCTACTACTGATTTGAATTGTTGCCTCTGAAAGCCTTTGGAAGCCTGCTGGATTGCTGCCTTTGAACGCATTTGAAAATTTGATGGAATCGGAAGTTGTTTTTTCTTAACTGTCCACCGTTGGGGGTGAATATAAGATTTGGCTCTCTGCAGTTGCGGATGAGTTTTTGTTTTCGGAAACACAAAACCTTTCGACTTCCGACCCATTTTTTTTTTTGACGGGCGCTTTTTGTTTGGGCGACGGACGCTCTTTTGACTCTGTCTTCCGCCATTGCAGAAGGATTTTCCTTTCTTATTCCCCACCGTTGCGGATGTCTTTTGGTTCACGATTGCGGATGGGTGTTTGCATTCATCCTCCGCTGTTGCGGACAGGTTTGGGGTTTGGTTTTCGATGTTTTTGCCGACGTGTGTTTTGCCTCGGTGGAGGATTAGTTTACAATTGGAAGATTTAGCGTTTCTCCTTCTCGCCATTGCGGAGAAAAGTTGACTTTCATCCTCCGACTCAGAAACTTTCCGACGCCCGATTTAATTGTTTTATGTTTGACATGTGTGTCTCCACGGTCGGGTATACCTTTTGACTGACCGCCGTTGCGGAAGGGATATTACTTCCCCCCCCGATGCGAAAGTCTTCCAGCGTCCGACGTCTTGTCTCCTCGCATGTGTGAGCAATTTTTATATATACGAGACAGTATATTGGATTTTCCATTGTTTTTTAATCGCTGAAGCGCTGTTGTCGTCGAGTTGTCGATTTCCTGAGCCAGTGAAAGACCTAGCTGTCGTCCAGGTGTCAATCGTGGAGGCTGGATCATCACCGACCCACTCATCTCTCCATGATTACGTTGCATCGCTGCCAGGTAGGCCGTTCTTGCCATGCTTCTTTCTGTTCAAGGTTTTGTGTGCTGCAGTTAGGTGTTTAGCAACCCCATTTCAACCCGTCTACCCATGGTTAAGGTTGCCGTGATATTTTCTTCCTGTCCGCCCTGCGTTTTGGGCCTATATATATCAGGGGCGTTTTCTCTTTAACCCGCGAAGGTTTGTTTTGGCCCATGGTTTTTTGTTTGCAAGCCCGCACAGAGTAGATGGAGGCTTGGTGCAGGAGGCCGTTACGCCGCTTGCACCTAGCTTCCCCTTGTATGATGACGAGGTCCAGAGAGAGTTGTGCGGCGGGTTTTCTCGTGGTTATTGATGGTTCATTCTTGGTCGTTTTTTCCTTATTTTCCTGGTAGTTTGAGCCCCATCATGTATTTCCCGCGCCGTTCCACGCAGTCCATCAGGGCTCGGGCATCTGAAACCCTAGAGGATTAAAAGGGCTATGCCATTGTCACAGTTCACTAACTAAAAATAGCATGGATAGTGGTTTTAACGAAAGCGCCATTTGCGGTAAAATGACAGTACCACCCGCAGCATATAGTCAAGTTGATGTAATTATCTTCCGCGAGCAACCTAAACCATTATCGATGTTATCCCTGCTAAAGCTGTGTTACAAAAATGTTAATGTTGGAAAAATTAGGCGGCCAGCATGATCTTGATATATACAAACCCCTTTCTTTGTTTGCTGTGCAATAGACCAAATTGATGAATGCTGCACCTTGCATTGGATATACATGCATTTGCTTTACAGATTGTTTTCATGAGAGAAACGACATACTGCGAAATGTTGTAGATTTAATGACGGCTGAAATATGATTAATAAAGTTTGTATCATGCAGAAGTAGTATATTGCTCACTTTGTTGCACATGACTGAATTTTGCTTCACGCTAGTAGTTCTGATAGTCCGGGCATTTTTGGATTGTGCATGCATGCATTTGTTTCTCTACTTGCTATTACTTTGAACACATGAAAATGACACTTTACATATGGATGTAATTTATTGCATGGTTGATGGAATACTTTAATATCATACAGAAATGTTTTTCATCATACTAAGATATAGACAAGAGCGCTAAGTAGTGTGCATTTGGTCAGTCAAGTTATGCAAAACTTATATCTTAGTTTCATTGACGAATTGCTGCCATGATATACATAAAAAGAATAAAGTGCTGCACTCTGTCATGTAAATGTATGCAACTTGGATGCCTCAATTTACAATGATTTATATGGCAGGAAGAAGTCGAGTCCACCATGTCCAAAAGACATAAGAAGAAGGCCCCAGTGGTGGAAGAAGTGCCACAAGCAGAAGCTGAAACAAAGACTGAATACATATATGGAGATACTCAATGTGTTTCCAGTGTTGAACTAGAATATTAGTGGGGGGATGTCTATAGACTCATCACCAGAAGAGAGGTGCTTGATATGGGACTGGAAGAAGAACCCATCTACGCCAACATCAAAAGATCGGCACTCATGAAGGTCGCCACCAGGATGGAACTCTTCCCATGCTCGGAAGTCATAGGATGGATTCTGCCTCGGGAGGATGTCTCAATGATGATTCTGAAGGATGTTAATGATCAAGATTATGCTGCGTACAACCCTAGTTATGTAGCCTTAGCCACCATCTTCCGGAGCCTGAAGTGTTCGTATCTGATGACTGGTTGAGTAACGTTAACATGGACCTGATAGAAACCATGAAAAGAATGATGCTAACAGGGAAACATTTCAGGGCCAGAGCAACAAATGCGTATGATACAGCGAGTCTAAGGGCTCCATACAGATTCATAGCCTTGATGCTCAACAGAATATTTGGCAGAGCTCATGGCAGGTTGTTCAAGCTGGAATGGATACCTATCATCTTTTATGTGGCCACGGATGGAACAATATTCAACTGGCCTAGCCTAGTTTCTAATAGTCTATCTGCTTACTTGGCCATAGCCCTGGGGGGGGAGGCCCAAAAAAAGTCTGAGTTTTACATGAGCTCGATACTTATAGACTGCATATTGTGTCATAAGCCTTCCCTGGTCTCAGATGCATCTGGGACAGGGAAATAATGCTTATCTACACGGCCTACAAACCTTTGTGGGCACATTTTTACCACAGCCACTATAGAGAAGTATGCGAATAGTTCCTTATGCCATTGTACACCCTCATCTTTCTGAAGGAATGCGACTGTTTGTCGGAGGGGGCCATGCAAGTAATAGAAGAATACCCAGACTATTACTTAACAGAAAATGGCATGTATTTCAGAATGTTTGGTGGCTCAAGAGCCCCTTCCTTGTTGCCAAAATACGCAACTGACTATATTGTCCATAAGGAGGCGGTCAGGCAAGTTTTCATCGATGGAATAGGCAAGTACCTGTTTGAACACAAGAAGACTGCTTACCCCCCTTTTCCATTCAAACTAGGAAGCTGGAGATTTGCTAAAGTGAAACAGGCTTATGAATTTGTAACAGAATTAGAGAAATTCCATTTTGGCAGGATGCCCTTTCATAGGAGTGATTCCCAAGGTAAGGTCGTGGAACATTGCAAAGAACACAACGTTCACTTTGAGTATACTCATCACTTTGATAAGGAAGAATCTGTCTTCCGAAGTTCCCCTAACTTGTCAGCTCTAAGAAGAAGGTTCAAGCCAAAGATCACCACTAAAGGTGGAAAAGGGGCTGAGCAAGCCAAAGCTGAGCAAGCGAGAACTGAAGAAGAGGCCAAGAGGAGACAGGAGGAGGCCCAGAAGCTAGCACAGGAAGTTGCAGGATGGCTTCATAGAGAAGAAGAAGAAAAAAGAAAAGCTTCCCAAGAAGCAGTTGAGAGGGCACAAGAAGCAGCCAAAGAGGCTGAAGAAGTAGCTAGGAAAGCCGTAGAAGAAGCAAAGAGAAAGCTAGATGAGGAAATGAGAGGGCAGGAAGTAGAAAGGAAAAAGATGAAAGAGACAGGACAGTCAACTATTGAGGGGCAGACCCAGGAGACAGAAAACCCAGAGGTCCAGGATCCGCAAGTGCCTGCTTCCAGCACTCTTGTGGTCCCTACGCTCAGAATAGTTCCTTTTGTCCAGGAAAAGGGCAAGGAAATCCCTGATTTCAACACCGTATATTATGATAGGGATACCAAGAGAATAATGAAGAGGACAGAAATAAAGGTGGAAGCAGAAGGAATGGCTGGCACAATGATAACATATACGGCTGTTATGATAGGCACAGACGTGGATCCAAGGCTTACCATAAGGGCCAGAACTGCAATACTACATGCTTCAGAGGATAACATAGACAAGGTGATGACTAAACTGGAGTCATACAAGAAATATTCTGAGCAGCTGAAGGATACCCTGAAGAGAGAGAGAGAGGAGGGAAATAAGTTAAAGCGGAAATTTGAGCACTTACAGAGGGAGATGAGGACTGCTGAAGCTGAATTGCAGGCCTTACATGAAGAGAGATAGGCTCAGGAGGCTACACAAGAACACCTTGAGCAAGTGCAAACATAAGATCAAAAGTTGAAGAAGGAGAAGGAGCAGTTGCTGCGAAAGGTGGAGGACCTAGAAGAACAGATGAAGATCCTTGAGCAGGCCAATGATTTGCATTCCTAGGAACTGACAAAGCAACATCAAGAGCAGCTTGCCTCTCTGACCGCTGATCTGGAGGCAGCAAAGGAACAGCAAGTAAATCTGCATCCTTTCAAGGAACATATCCTGGCTCAGAAAGCTAAAATGCTATAGTTGCAGACCGCTCTGGAAGACGAGAGATGCAAAGTCCTTTAGATTGATAGCCGGTTAGGGGAGATCATGGAAACCTCCTCCTACTTCGTTGACAGATCCCAGGAGGTTCTTGAAGTTTTAAATGCCAGAATGACAATGTTGGAGAACAATGCGAAGATTCCAGTAGAGCACCAGCCAAGGACCATCAAGCCCTGAAAAGAGATCATGACCTAGTAGAGTTTTCCGTCAGCACCATGGAAGACTTTAAAAATACTGTCAGAAGGACGCAGGGAGCATGCTCAGAATACTTCAATAGGCTCCTTAATACATTCAACCGGTGCCAAACAGACACTAAACATAAGCTTGATGAGTTCCCAGAGCATGAAGCCTTCATGGAGATATTGCATAGTAGGTATCAGGATGCAGAGGCCAGAACGCAACAGATCAAGACCATTGATGACCTGGTTTTGAGGAATGAAGTGGGCCACCCAGCCGTTAGTGTGAAATTCTTGGAAGACTAGCTTCGTTTGATCCCAGCAAGGGTCGAGGCTATCAAGAACCAAGCCGAGAAATTTGAGATAAGCATTCAGTTTTTGGAGCCTAGCACTTTTGAAGGCATTGCAAGTGAAGATGCAGCGTGGAGGAAGTTCCTAGAAAGCCAAGATGGGTCCTCTTCTTAAGGGATGAGTCACCTTTGTATTTTGCAATATTTTGTAAAGGCGTTTGAAAAAGTAAGCGTTGGGGAAATGAAAGGTTGGGAAGCCCAAAGGCTACTTTGGGCAGCCCAACCATTTGACTCTTTTGTATAAATATAGTAGATAAAGAAGAAAGAGGGGCTTTTTCCCCAGTAAAACTGGAGGACGTATTGTAAGAAGAACTATTTCCTTTTGCAATAAAAAATTACAATTTGCTTGTTGGAGAAAGAGATGTGAAATTTCCTAATATCATGCAATGGATGGCGGAAAGATGAACTACTTTATTTTTCAGCTTGTGTCCATAAATCGTGAGATCGTTCTAACTTTATGACCTATGTCTTGTTGAATGATTTCTGATTCATTTTCTTGGAAATCTCACCACGAGTAATGTATGCTGCTTACATAACAATTAGCTTTCTGATTGTTAGAATATTTTTTCCATTAATGTGTTGTAAATATGAATGTCATCTAACTGTAAATTCTGTTTATGATACATTTATAATACACATTACTCACCAATAATCATTTTATATGGCTCCCCGGGGATAGGTGCATATATAGGTAGTTAGACAAATAGTTGGCTTCATGGCTACATATGTGATTTAGAGGTTTGAGAACCTAATACGAGAGGTAAGAACCTGCGCAGCACATTGTGTAGTTCCTTGCATCTTTATCACTCCTGCATTGTTAGTTAGGCATTTTCATTGCATACATTAAGTAAAAATTATAAAAACTCGGTGGACCGGGCCACAACTGGTAAACCCCTTTGTTTCGTTACTTGACCTATGGTAGCCGAACCGCAAACCGGACGGATTCCCTATACCAAACAGTCAACGGGATAGTTGGGAACGTTGATTGGGGAGAATCCTTTAGTGTTGTCGCCTGCGATTTTCCAGGCCCCAACAGAATTGGCGCTAGAAGGAGGGCCTCCAGTAGATGGCTGGCCGTGGAACTTGATTTCCCGAGACTACCCTACCAGCAGAGTTTTGAAACTCTCAACCTAACCCAAGTATTTATAGATTCTGGTGCTACCCTTGGAAGACTGTTTTTCCCAGCATCTTATTCGTTTATTTTTGCACATGGCTGGTAATCAACCCAACCCTCTGCCGGCATGGAGAGCTAGGTCCCCGCTGAACCTAACACCTCCTCTACATAATCTACCTCAAGCCTTTGACAAGCTCTTGCCCAAGTTTGACCCTGAGGAATGGATTGTTGTAGACGATAACCTTCAAAGCTTCTACCTAGCATTAGAAGGGCTAAGGGTTGGGGAGTATGAAGACGTAGTCTGCAGACTGTTCCCACACACCCTGAAAGGAGTAGCAACATCTTGGTATTTCAGTCTGCCTACAAATTCCATCCCTGATTGGGACACTTTTGAAAGAGTTTTCAGAAGTAAATACATAGACCAAAAAACGCACGCCTCATTGATGAAAGGTCTTGGTCGGTTAAAAAAAGAGAAGAATGAAAAGGTACATAGTTTCACTCAGAGATATTCACTGTACTTAAAAAAAATTTCTGCAGTTGACAGACCTTCAGACAAGGTTTTAATTGAGTATTACACCTCAGCCCTGGGGCCTGAGCTGGCCATGTTTGCCAAGATGAAAGTCAAGCCTACACTAGTAGAGACTTATGAAGAGGCTGAAAGTGAGAGTGTAGAAGATTATCCTGATCCACTTGAAGACAAGATTACTACAAGAAGAATCTCATTGTTGTCTAAAGCTAGAAAAGATCAATCACATGATTACCAAGGAATGATGAAAATGCTTCAAAAACTGTCCAACCAAATAATAAACCTGGAAAAGGAAAGGGACATGCAGAAAACCTATAAGCCTCACTATTCGAAAAAAGAGGATAACAACCAATGGCAAGTCCCTCATCCCAATTCGGCATCAATAAACATAACTGAAGCAGGAGGGGATAATTTCTGTACTTTTCACCAACAACCCCATTCTGAGAAGAAGTGTCCTCAATGGTTACATTCAATGACATTGGTGATGAATAAGTGGTTGGATCCTAAATTGGCTAAGGAGAGTGGCAAGGAGGAAAAGGAGAAACATATCATAAGAAAACCAGAGGATGATACTATGTTCTCATGGAATGGTATTTCTCTGTTTGACACTAAAGATGATACTCCTAAATCCGAATGCACCTCTACAAATACGAAGGACATGGGATTCATAGGCCAAGACAATGAAATGGTTTCTAAAATTAACAAGTGGCAGGAGAATGTTAAGAGATTGGATGAGGGCAAAATGCATAAGAACAATACCCTCAACCAGAGGACAGAGCCAATCACTGAGACTGTCAAACCTGTAGAAGAACAGACAGGTGTTAGTGGGGAAAGTCGTGATGAAACTCAAGAGCTAATAACGGATATACCTACTCAAAACCAACTAGGAGAAGAATACCAAGAGCCAGGTTGGAAAGAAAACCTTGACACCCCGCCCTTTCTTTTGACTCTAGAAATGTTGAATTATAATGTGCATAACTTCTTGGTGGACTCTAGAGCAGCAGTGAATGTGATTCCCCTTGAGATTTGTAAAAATATTAATGGACAGCTGGAGTCCACACCTCATGAAGTAACACAGTTAGATCGCACAGGTGTAAAAGTAATGGGAGAAATGAAGAATGTCCTCATTCGTTTGGTTGCTAATAACAAGATATGTCAATTTATTGACATTATGGTGGCTGACATACCAAGGGGATATGGTCTCATTCTCAACCGTGATTGGGCTGCCAGGTTGAAAGGTTATTTTTCTTCAGATTGGTCTCATCTGCTGTTGCCTCTCAAAGGTACCCCAAATCCAGTAAAAATTCTGAGGGAGCCATACATGAAGTATACTGTCACTAAGTTAGGAGAAAGAAATGAGTCTACTGAGTCTATCCTGGGAAACTATCTGACTGAATTTAATCTAAGACATCATCCCTCAAAAAGGGCCAGTTCTATGATGGACACTCAGCCTGAGCTCCTTCAACTCCCCAGGCTAAAAGTGATGATTGCAGGATATTAGATATGGGTTCCATTTCAATAACAGCACAGTTGGATCATGGCTAGATAACTCATGTTTAAAATCTAGCTCATTCCTTAGCTCTCTAGTTTTAAAGATTTTAAGGAGTGGGCAAAGTTTTTCTTTCTTTTGTTGTACATAAATAAATTGTTTTCTTTTCCTAATACTAGGTGCTCTTTTCTCGCTTTAATGCTTTGATGTTTGTCTTTATTTTGATTATTTGCTTTGCTGATATTTTCTGTTATTACTTTGCTATCTTTTCTTTTAGTTTTGAATAAGGAGGAAAACTTTTGGTTGCAATGGAAACATCAGGGTTCTTTATTAACTGGGATCTTGAGTGAAAAACTATGCTTTAAGAGTATAGAATATCTTCTAGTAGCAGTTTTCTAACTGGCAATGCATTCATTGAAGTCTTACTTAACCCCTGTAAATAACTTAGAAATAAAAGAGGTCTGGAATACTATTTCGAGGCTCCACCCATTTCACATCTTAAAAATCCCAAAGGAGTGACAGCAAAAGACCCATGGAGAGGAAGCAGAGTAAAACAGTGTATCATATTTAAATGATCCCATGCCATAATTTCAGGAAAGATAAAGCTCTTAAGAGTCAAAAATCCTGAAAGAAAGAAAGCAATACCTCTCAAAGCATGAATTACTAAATGGCCACAAGATCCTCTCCATCCGTGAATTGAAATATGAAGCATATTGTTCACACAAAAGGGCAATACGGGAAAGAGGATCCTGAATTAAAATTCAGTAAGAAATGCCTGCAGGAGGACTCATATCGAAAGAACTAAAGTTCAAAAGACACAAAAGTGTAGTCGGCATGGTAATGATGAACAAACGGATAATATTGTTTACACTCTGTTACAATCCGGTGGTGTCCAAGTTGGAAACTACATAAGGATAGGAAAATTAAAACTCACCTATTTGGCCTCAAAAGAGTTATTCAGACTGGAAATATCTCTGTGTTACCTTTTCCCCAAAGAATAGACTACTTCTCAATGGTTTAAATGCTTAAGTTGGCTAGCTCGAGGATAAAGACTTCTAGAAGATTTCAACTTTTGTTCAGACGGTCTTGCACTGGGAAAGAGTTAATTCAGAAATATGGGGTTCACCAAGTAGTCGTCAATTGTTGCAGCCGCAACAATTTCCCAAAATTCAAAATTTTTTTAGGACCCTCATTTGTTTTGGTTTAGCTTGATTTTTTTCCTTATAATGATTTCTCAGAATGATTGTTTTTAATGCCTGGGTTGCTCTACTACTGAATTGAATTGTTGCCTCTGAAAGCCTTTGGAAGCCTGCTAGATTGCTGCCTTTGAACGCATTTGAAAATTTGATGGAATCGGAAGTTGTTTTGTCTTAACTGTCCACCGTTGTGGGTGAATCTAAGATTTGTCTCTCCACAATTGCGGATGAGTTTTTGTTTTTGGAAAGACAAAACCTTCCAACTTCCGACCCATTTTTTTTTTACGGGTGCTTTTTGTTTGGGCGACGGATGCTCTTTTGACTCTGTCTTCCGCCATTGCGGAAGGATTTGCCTTTCTTTTTCCCCGCCGTTGTGGATGTATTTTGGTTCACGATTGTGGACGGGTGTTTGCATTCGTCCTCCGACGTTGCGGACGGGTGTTTGCATTCCTCCTCCATCGTTGCGGATGGGTTTGGGGTTTGGTTTTCAATGTTTTTGCCAACGTGTGTTTTGCCTCGGCGGAGGATTAGTTTGCAATCGGAAAATTTAGCGTTTCTCCTTCCCGTCGTTGCGGAGAAAAGTTGACTTTCGTCCTCCGGCTCAGAAACTTTTCGACGCCCGATTTAATTGTTTTATGTTTTCCATGTGCGTCTCCACGGCCGGGTATACCTTTTGACTGACCGTCGTTGCAGAAGGGATATTACTTCCCCCCCGATGCGAAAGTCTTCCAGCGTCCGACATCTTGTCTCCTCGCACGTGTGAGCAATTTTTATATATACGGGACGGTATATTGGGTTTTCCATTGTTTTTTAATCGCCGAAGCGATGTTGTCATCGAGCTGTCGATTTCCTGAGCTAGTGAAAGACCTGGCTGTCGTCCAAGTGTCAATCATGGAGGTTGGATCATCACTGACCCACTCATCTCTCCGTGATTGCATCGCATCGCTGCCAGGTAGGACGTTCTTTCCATGCCTCTTTCTGTTCAAGGTTTTGTGTGTTGCGGTTAGGTGTTTAGCAACCCCATTTCAACCCGTCTACCCATGGTTAAGGTTGCCATGACCTTTTCTTCCTGTCCGCCTTGCATTTTGCGCCTATATATATCAGGGGCATTTTCTCTTTAACCCGCGGAGGTTTGTTTTGGCCCGTGGTTTTTTGTTTGCAAGCCTGCTCAGAGTAGATGGAGGCTTGGTGCAGGAGGCCATTACGCCGCCTGCACCTAGCTTCCCCTTGTATGATGATGAGGTCTAGAGAGAGTTTTACAGTGGGTTTTCTCGTGGTTATTGATGGTTCATTCTTCATCGTTTTTTCCTTATTTACCCGGTAGTTCGAGCCCCATCATGTATTTCCCGCGCTGTTCCGCGCAGTCCATTAGGGCTCGGGCGTCTGGAACCCTAGAGGATTAAAAGGGATATGCCATTGTCATAGTTCGCTAACTAAAAATAGCATGGATAGTGGTTTTAACGAAAGCGTAATTTACGGTAAAATGACAGTACCACCCGCAGCATATAGTCAAGTTGATGTAATTATCTTCCGCGAGCAGCCTAAACCATTATCGATGTTATCCCTGCTAAAGTTGTGTTACCAAAATGTTAATGTTGGAAAAATTAGGCGACCAGCATGATCTTGATATATACAAGCCCCTTTGTTTGTTTGTTGTGCAATAGACCAAATTGATGAATGTTGCATCTTGCATTGGATATACATGCATTTGCTTTACAGATTGTTTTCATGAGAGAAACGGCATACTGCGAAATGTTGTAGATTTAATGATGGCTGAAATATGATTAATAAAGTATGTATCATGCAGAAGTAGTATATTGCTCACTTTGTTGCACATGACTGAATTTTGCTTCACGCTAGTAGTTCTGATAGTCCGCGCATTTTTGGATTGTGCATGCATGCGTTTGTTTCTCTACTTGCTATTACTTTGAACACATGAAAATGGCACTTTGCATATGGATGTAATTTATTGCATGGTTGATGGAATACTTTAATATCATACAGAAATGTTTTTCATCATACTAATATATAGACAAGAGCTCTAAGTAGTGTGCATTTGGTCAGTCAAGTTATGCAAAACTTATATCTTAGTTTCATTGACGAATTGCTGCCATGATATACATAAAAAGAATAAAGTGCTGCACTCTGTCATGTAAATGCATGCAACTTAGATGCCTCAATTTACAATGATTTATATGGCAGGAAGAAGTCGAGTCCACCATGTCCAAAAGACAAAAGAAGAAGGCCCCAGTGGTGGAAGAAGTGCCACAAGCAGAAGCTGAAACAAAGACTGAATACATATATGGAGATACTCAATGTGTTTCCGGTGTTGAACCAGAATATCAGTGGGGGGATGTCTATAGACTCATCACCAGAAGAGAGGTGCCTGATACGGTACTGGAAGAAGAACCCATCTACGCCAACATCGAAATATCGGCACTCATGAAGGTCGCCACCAGGCCGAAACTCTTCCCATGCTCGGAAGTCATAGGATGGATTCTGCCTCGGGAGGATGTCTCAACGATGACTCTGAAGGATGTTAATGATCAAGGTTATGCTGTGTACAGCCCTGGTTATGTAGCCTTAGTCTACCATCTGTCGGAGCCTGAAGTGTTCGTATCTGATGACTGGTTGAGTAACGTTAACATGGACCTGATAGAAACCATGAAAAGAATGATGCTAACAGGGAAACATTTCAGGGCCATAGCAACGAATGAGTATGATACAGCGAGTCTAAGGGCTCCATACAGATTCATAGCCTTGATGCTCAACAGAGTATTTGGCAGAGCTCATGGCAGGTTGTTCAAGCTGGAATGGATACCTATCATCTTTTATGTGGCCACCGATGGAACAATCTTCAACTGGCCTAGCCTGGTTTCTAACAGTCTGTCTGCTTGCTTGGTCGCAGCCTGTTGGGACGCGTACCCTAAGGATTATTAGCTTTGGTAACTCCGCGGTTGTTTGTAAGCGGAGTTATGGGTCAAAATAGTCTTAGGGGTGTTGGGGTAAGTCAAAACCCCTTTTTGTAATAAACCCATGGTTTAAATCCAGGGTTTAGGGTTTTGGGTGCCCATGGTTTGAAGCCATGGTTTTGTAATAGCGCGATGTATAAATAAGCATTTTTGTAAATAAGAAAAAGTTAGGTTTTACGATGTAAGAAATATTAAGGTGAGGCTAAGGATGATTTTGTAAGGAAAGGTTAAGTCCCAGCTGTGTGCGTGGACGACCTCTGCAGCTGTGTGCGCAGAGGGTTTTGTAAGAAGATTAAGGAAAGATCTGCAGCTGTGTGCGTAGAGGCCTGCTGCTGTGTGCACAGCTGTTAAGGACTGAAGGGATTTGCAGCTGAGTGCGCAGATCAAACTGTGGTTTTGTAGCAAGTTGAATAAAACACAGTTTGTGGACGTAACCCTTACACTGGGGGTGAACCACGTTATATATCGTGTTGTGGTTTCTTGTGTTGTTTCTCTTTCTGTTGTCTTTTATGCATTAATAATGGTATACATTTGATAACTTAGATCACTACTAATAACAAGCTTCGCTGTGAATTCCCTGTAGTGGGTTAAGCAAGTCACGGTTGTTTATCTATCTGCGAAGTTGTATATAAGTGAATGAAAAAGCTGTGTAATTGTTGATTAATAAGTTATTAAAGGCTAAGGTACAATAATATCCCTCTCTGCTTGTAGAAACCTGATTCTGCGGCACCCCATAGCTGTTTTGGGTGAGACTGCAACCTATGCGCAGGTTGTTGCCGAAAGGCCCAACACTGTGGGTCTTTTGTTGGTGCGACATAAAAGGATTAAACCCGGGTCTGCCCTATTGCCCAACACAGCCCTGGGGGTAGAGGCTTGAAAAAAGTCTGAGTTTTACATGAGCTCGATACTTATAGACTACATATTGTGTCATAAGCCCTTCCCTATTCTCAGATGCATCTGGGACAGGGAAAGAATTCCTATCTATGCGGCCTACAAACCTTTGTGGGCACATGTTTACCACAGCCACTATAGAGAAGTATGGGAACAGTTCCTTATGCCATGTACACCCTCATCTTTCTGAAGGAATGTGACTGTTTGTCGGAGGGGGCCATGCAAGTAATAGAAGAATACGTAGACTATTAACTAACAGAAAATGGCATGTATTTCAGAATGTTTGGTGGCTCAAGATCCCCTTCCCTACTGCCAAAATACACAACCGACTATATTGTCCATAAGGAGGCGGTCAGGCAAGTTTTCATCGATGGAATAGGAAAGTTCCTGTTTGAACACAATAAGACCGCTTACCCCCCTTTGCCATTCAAACTAGGAAGCTGTAGATTTGCTAAAATCAAACAGGCTGATGAATTTGTAGCAGAATTAGAGAAATTCCATTTTGGCAGGATGCCCTTTCATAGGAGTGATTCCCAAGGTAAGGTCGTGGAACATTGCAAAGAACACAAGGTTCACTTTGAGTATACTCATCACTTCGATAAGGAAGAATCTATCTTCCGAAGTGCCCCTAACTTGTCAGCTCTAAGAAGAAGGTTCAAGCCAAAGATCACCACTAAAGGTGGAAAAGGGGCTGAGCAAGCCAGAGCTGAAGAAGAGGAAAAGAGGAGACAGGAGGAGGCCCAAAAGCTAGCACAGGAAGTTGCAGGATGGCTTCATAGCGAAGAACAAGAAAAAATAAAAGTTGCCCAAGAAGCAGCTGAGAGGGCACAAGAAGCAGCCAAAGAGGTTGAAGAAGTAGCTAGGAAAGCCGCTGAAGAAGCGAAGAGAAAACTAGATGAGGAAATGAGAGGGTAGGAAGCAGAAAGGAAAAAACTGACAGAGATAGGACAGTCAACTACCGAGGGGCAGACCCAGGAGACAAAAAACCCAGAGGTCCAGGATCCGCAAGTGCCTGCTTCCAACACTTTTGTCCAGGAAAAGGGCAAGGAAATACCTGATTTCAACACCGTATATTATGATAGGGATACCAAGAGAATAATGAAGAGGACAGAAAGAAAGGTGGAAGCAGAAGGAATGGCTGGCACAATGATAACAGATACGGCTGTTATGATAGGCACAGACGTGGATCCAAGGCTTACCATAAGGGCCGGAACTGCAATACTACATGCTTCAGAGGATAACATAGACAAGGTGATGACTAAACTGGAGTCATACAAGAAATATTCTGAGCAGCTGAAGGATACCCTGAAGAGAGAGAGAGAGAGGAGGGAAATAAGTTAAAGTGGAAATTTGAGCACTTACAGAGGGAGATGAGGACTGCTAAAGCTAAATTGTAGGCCTTACATGAAGAGAGACAGGCTCAGGAGGCGACACAAGAACACCTTGAGCAAGTGCAAACAGAAGATCAAAAGTT
The DNA here is from genome assembly GCA_001517045.1 of Pseudotsuga menziesii. Lineage (NCBI taxonomy): Eukaryota > Viridiplantae > Streptophyta > Pinopsida > Pinales > Pinaceae > Pseudotsuga > Pseudotsuga menziesii. The sequence goes on from LPNX011134035.1 coordinate 60,948, forward strand.
GAAGAAGGAGAAGGAGCAGTTGCTGCGAAAGGTGGAGGACCTAGAAGAACATATGAAGATCCTTGAGTAGGCCAATGATTTGCATTCCCAGGAACTGACAAAGCAACATCAAGAGCATCTTGCCTCTCTGACCGCTGATCTGGAGGTAGCAAAGGAACAACAAGTAAATCTGCAGCCTTTCAAGGAACATATCCTGGCTCAAAAAGCTAAAATTCTACAACTGCAGACCGCTCTAGAAGACAAGAGATGCAAGGTCCTTCAGATTGATAGCTGGTTAGGGGAGATCATGGAAACTTCCTCCTACTTCATCGACAGATCCCAGGAGGTTCTTGAAGTTTTAAATGCCAGAATGACAATGTTGGAGAACAATGCGGAGATTCCAGCAGAGCTACCAGCCAAGGACCATCATGCCCTGAAAAGATATCATGACCTAGTAGAGTTCACCGTCAACACCACAGAAGAATTTAAAAAGACCGTCAGAAGGACGCAGGGAGCATGCTCAGAATACTTCAAGAGGCTCCTTAATACATTCAATTGGTGCCAAACAGACGCTGAACATAAGCTTGATGAGTTCCCAGACCATGAAGCCTTCATGGAGATATTGCAGAGTAGGTATCAGGATGCAAAGGCCAGAACGCAACAGATCAAGACCATTGATGACCTGGTTTTGAGGAATGAAGTGGGCCACCCAGCCATTAGTGTGAAATTCTTGGAAGACCAGCTTCGTTTGAGCCCAGCAAGGGTCGAGGCTATCAAGAACCAAGCCAAGAAATTTGAGATAAGCATTCAGTTTTTGGAGCCTAGCACTTTTGAAGGCATCGCAAGTGAAGCTGCAGCGTGGAGGAAGTTCCTAGAAAGCCAAGCTAGGTCCTCTTCTTAAGGGATGAGTCACCTTTGTATTTTGTAATATTTTGTAAAGGCGTTTGAAAAAGTAAGCGTTGGGAAAATGAAAGGTTGGGAAGCCCAAAGGCTACTTTGGGCAGCCCAACCATTTGACTGTTTTGTATAAATATAGTAGATAAAGAAGAAAGAGGGGCTTTTTCCCCAATAAAACTGGAGGATGTATTGTAAGAAGAACTATTTCCTTTTGCAATAAAAAATTACAGTTTGCTTGTTGGAGAAAGAGATGTGAAATTTCCTAATATCATGCAATGGATGGCGGAAATATGAACTACTTTATTTTTCAGCTTGTGTCCATAAATCGTGAGATCGTTCTAACTTTATGACCTATGTCTTGTTGAATGATTTATGATTCATTTTCTTGGAAATCTCACCACGAGTAATGTATGCTGCTTACATAAGAATTAGCTATCTGATTGTTAGAATATTTTTTCCATTAATGTGTTTTAAATATGAATGTTAGCTAACTGTAAATTTTGTTTATGATACATTTCTAATACACATTACTCACCAATAATCATTTTATATGGCTCCCCGGGGATAGGTGCATATATAGGTAGTTAGACAAGTAGTTGGCTTCATGGCTGCATATGTAATTTAGAGGTTTGAGAACCTAAGACGAGAGGTAAGAACCTGTGCAGCACATTGTGTAGTTCCTTGCATCTTTATCACTCCTGCATTGTTAGTTAGGCATTTGCATTGCATACATTAAGTAAAAATTATAAAAACTCGGTGGACCTGGCCGCAACCGGTAAACCCCTTTGTTTCGTTACTTGACCTACGGTAGATGGACTGCAAATCGGATGGATTCCCTATACCAAACAGTCAACAGGCTAGTTGGGAACGTTGAATGGGGAGAATCCTTTACTGTTGTCGCTTGCGGTTTTCCAGGCCCCAACACAACTGTATATTAGCTAGATGCCCAACTACCAAATGCAGTAGTTTATTAGGAGTTGGAACTATTTTATTAAGAGTTCAAATCTTACATGATTGCACACTAGCTAGATTCGTAGATTCCAAATGCAGTTAAACTAAGCCTTAAGTGATTAGAGTTTAAGTTAATATAATATTTGTAGAATCATTGGAGTTAAGCTAATAGTTCTATCTAATAGTTAAGCTAATAGTTATCCAATATAACTGTGATTAGAGTTGAAGTTAAGCTAATAGTTATAGAATCATTGGAGTTAAGGTAATAGTTGTATCTAATAATCGATGGAGTTAAGCTTGTAGTTGTATCTAATATTCGAATAGTTGAATATTAATTTTAATTTTTACAACTATCACTAATTACAATGCCCATAGAATAAATCTAGACAGTACACTTGTCTCATTCTCGTTTAATCTTGGACGATGCCCATATAATCAATCTAGGCAGTACACTTGTCTCATTCTCGTCTATAGATGAAAATCATAGATGGTAGTCCACCCAAAAATTCTAAGATATATATGCCTATCAGTGTAACCAAGTTCTTATGTTGAACTTGAGACAGGAGCTCGACCTCTTTTTTGAGTTCGGATCCACCCTGCATCAAACCTTGTTTATCCCTTTTGATAGCCACAATTTCACCTCCATCTAGTACTACTTTGAACACCTGCAAATTCTAGACTCGACTGTAAGGAGTCTCTTAATATTCACCTATTCATTGGTTTACCCCTGATATTACCATGGTTTTTACTATATATTGTCTTTCAAGACAAATCTTGTTTAAAGGGCTTTAGTATACTATTGTAACATGCCTTGGCCATGAGGACTAAGTGGTTGTGTTTGGCGAAAATGAGAGTGGAGTTTTTCCTATAGAATTTTAGAAGTTTAGAGTAAATATGTCGTGTTTCAATTATCTAAAGTTTTGGTAATCTAATCTAGTGGGAAATGAGTGAATATTCCCCAACTTCCACAATATTTATAGAAGTAATCATTCACAATATTTATAGAGGTAATCATCAAGGTATTTGACCTTTAGATATGACCTTCTGTTTACAATTCCAATGGAACTAAGTAGTCAAGCATGTTAAATTATGTACTTACTTTAAAATGGAATTAAAGGTTTACTCTATAGCTGGTTCAAAACCTTATACCGTAAAGTGAAGAAAACAAGAAAAGAAAGTGTCGCTTTTTCTTCAAAGTGTTGAAATCTGATATTTAAAAGATTTAGAAATTTTGAAAGATTTATTCCATCTTCAATTTTGTTGATTTGGAGTGATTCAGATACTGTTATGAAAGGATGAAATTACATCCTTGATTTAGTGGGCTTGCAGTTTCAGATTTAAGGTTAAACATATTCTGAAATTGTTTTGAAAGAGAACAATAAAAATAAGGAGAAATGAAGCATCTAAGTTAACACCTAATGAAGCTTATCCTGGTTTTAGTTTCGCTATTTAAATAAAAAAATACCTATCTATTTTTATAATTATATTAGTACTTATCAAAATCACCTTAGCAATTTCTACTTGCAATATCCTCCGATCTCGATTCCATTATTGTCAGAGATATTATTTGTAATGTTCTTTATTTCTGCGAAGGAAAACCATCTGGCACCTTTTAGTTTAGGAGCACCTCCACCATCACGATCACCCGTTTCTCTTAACAAACATCCACATTGCACAGCCTGTCATGTAGCAGTAAAGTGTGTATAAGAATCTAATAAAAGCTACAACAAATGTATTTTAGCAGCATATAGGAACATATATGGTGTTTCTGTAAATATATGTTATATCAATTTTCTTTTTTATTTATTTATGGATTTTCGAGGTGTGTTACAAAATGGTATCAAAGCATTGTTGCAGCATTAGGCATGAACCGACTCAACACTAAAACTGCTAAAGAAACCATAAAACTAATTTTATTTTTATTTTTTGGTTTGATTCTCTTACAAAACAGGAAGAGAAGGATAACTTTATTTTTGCAGGAAAAATATGGCAGAAGGAGGGATGTCTATGGAAGAAGAGTCTCACCCTAGAAATCCTATAAACAATGAATATGGTAATCTAAGGGATGGTGAGATATGGGTAAACTTGAATGAAATTTGAGATAATAAATCTAAACTGCAAAGAACTATTAGAAACTAATATGATAGTTAAAAACAGTTAAGGAGGATAATGAACAAATCCTGAAAGCTCAAGAGGAACTCAATAATATTTTACTAGCTAAAATACATCATTATGAAAAAGTGAGAAACAAAGAACTTGAACATTATATGCCAAAAAATACACCTTACAAACCTAAGGGAAGGAAATGAGAATTTTTGAGTCATGGGGCTGAAAATTCGAGTGAGGAATCAGTCAAACACCACACAGAAAAACAACAAGGTTCCGATGAAAGTAGTGATGATAATAAAAAGAAAAAGAGGTACAAACCATATGAAGAAATCTTTGAGGAGTTTAAAAATATTAAACCACTAATGTTTAATGGTGATATTGAAAAAGGAGAAGAGGCAGAATCCCGGTTGTCAAGGATGAAGAAATACTTCCAAATCTATAATTACTCTGACAAACTAAAAGATAAAATGACCATATATAATTTAACTTGAAAAGCGGATGTATGGTGACAGAATATAAATAAATTTAAAGGAATAACAAAAAGATACGTAAGCTGAAAAAATTTTAAAAATAATTTTAAATGGCAATACCTCTCAAAAAATTACTACGAAGAGAAGGCTACATAATTTTATGAGTTAATACTAGGAGCTATGACCATGAAAGGTCTCTGTACTAAATTCCCAAGTCTAATTCGTTACGCACCATATATAATATATGAAAAACAAAAGATACAATGCTTTCTCAGTTGTTTTCCTATCATGTTTAAAGAGCAGATTGAGTATGACAATCCAAAGATGCTAGAAGAAGCAATGATAACAACAAATTTCTGTTATGACTAGAATAAAAATAAAAGAGAAAGTGTACCAATTTGGAAGACTAAAAGGCGAGATAACTTTTATCCAAGGAAGAAGAATAATAAATTCCATAAAAATACAGGGAATAATTACAAAGGGTATCAAGGAAGTAACTATAAAAGTTTTAAACCACAGAATCTTCCAACAAAAGAAAGAGAACCTCCCACTACTTTTAATAACACCACTATACAGAGGAAACCCTTAAAATGTTGGGAATGTGGCGAGACACATTATTTTAAAGGCATTCATGAAGCTATTATAGTTGGATACATGGTAAGGAGCATGCCCAGAATCAGTGCAGTGTTGGATAATCAACAAGCATACCATCAAAATTCAATGGTAGAGACCAAAGGTATGATAAAAATTCAACATATTTCCATACTAATTGATCCAAGTGCAAGTTTGAGTTATGTATCACCTAGAATTATTGAATTATGTAAATTGCAGGTGCTTTGATTCGTCACGCAAATTTATTATTCGCAATCATCAGTTATGAATAAGGTCTGGAAAATGAGATATTAAGTGCAGAAAATTATGATAAAGAATACCAAATTTTAAAAGAAAAGACAACTCAAAATGAAAAGAACCAAATAAAAATAGATTTTAGCATGAATAGATTAATACTGCATAAAAACAGGCTGTACATACCGAATACAACATAAATCAAATAAACAGTCATGAATGTGTTACATAAACGACATTATTTAGGACATCTTGGATACAGAAGATGATCACCATGATAAAAAAGAACTTCCTTTTTCCTAAAATGAATAAAGAGGTAGCAGAGTACTTACAAAACAAGGAAGATGAATAGCAAGAATGTAATATAGAAATGTATATTTTTGTAAATATAGAAGATGAATTACATAATAGGTGCCCCTGTAATTTATACTGTAAGTGGGGAAGAGAGGTGACTTTTCAAGTTACCTCTTAGTTTAATTACATTAATTAACCTATCTTAATATTAAATTTGGCATTTGTTACAAACAGGTGCAACAAAACTTGAAGGCTTTCCAAGACAGGAATAAAAGTTATGGTGACCTAAGAAGAACTCCTAGAGAGTTTCAGGTGGGTGAGCATGTGTACACAAAGGTAAATCCCAAGAAAATCTCTTTGAGATTGGGAAAGTATTCAAAGTTAGCACCTAGGTATTGAGGGCCATTTGAAATTTTGGATAAAGTGGGGCTTATTTCATTCCAGTTATCCCTACCACATACTATGAAAGTACATGTAATGTTTTTCATGTTTCCATTTTAAAGAAATATATTCATGATGCTACTCATGTCATTGATTGGAATGTTATACAGGTGGAACCCGAAAGAAATTTCTAGGCGGGACTGGAGTGCATTCATGAGAGGAGAGAAATTTTACTCCAGAACCGTATGATCGGACAATTCAAGGTGCAATGGAAGCAACTTAGTCCGGAAGAATCCACTTGGGAATTGGAAAGTGATATGCAAAAGGCATATCCAAGAATAAATGTTTTATGCATTCTTATAGAACAATTATCTATCATGTATCAATTCTAGATATTTGTTTATATATTATTTTATACCTATGAAATGCTAGATTTAATTATTTAAGGCTTCTTGGATCGGTCATCCATACCTGAGTCAAGGATCGCTACTTATTCTTTTCTACTGTAGATTTGATTTATTTTCAAACACTCGTATCCTTAATCGATTAAATATATGTGAATTATTTTCTATTAAACTATTCCTTATGTCGTATCTTAAAATATATCTAGTTAAATTATGATTTAAGGTAGATATAAAGATAACAATCTTAACATACTAAATGCATACTATTAAAAAAATTATTAGAAATACAAATTTTACAGATTAAGGTTGATAGATCAGGATCCATCGTGATCACTGTAATTACCCTATTTTCATATATATATATATATATATATATATATATATATATTATGCATTACAAAAAGAAAATTGTAAACAATTAATTGAAATTACTGTACATGGGATGTATCCCCTATTGGTTTAAGCTACATATATATCATTAATTATTTCTTAAACCCATGTTCAAAACAAGACTATTCATATCGATATCATTAGGATCAATTTAAATATCTACAGATATCTTAATTATGAAAATCATCAAAATAGATATGCAAACAATTCATGGATTACAACATAGCTAAATTATCATATTAAGAATCGTATATACCCTATATATATATATATTATACAATAAGCAAGGAAGATCATCATATACAATAAATGATTATAACAGTTATGATAAACATAGCCTATCCAAAAAATTGATGAGGGATTTGTAAATATCATTTCTAAAATATTACATTAACAGTCAACAACCGAAATTTGAGGTAACCTCTATAATCCACATTATAGTTTTTAAATCAATATGCCAAATTATTTGCACGTACCAATCTTTCCTTTCCCAAGACCCGTAATAATCCCATCATAAGTGGTAGTTGAGTATTAATAAAGTATAGTAACCATAGATAAAAATAATATAAAACCAAATGCATGCATTACATCATATTTCCACAATATTAATGTATGAAAATCTACTCCACAGAAATCGCAAGAACCTATGGATCGTAATAGGAATCGAAATTGAAACAATGAAAAAGGTTAAACAAATATGGTTTCACAAATTTATGGCCGTAATCGAATTCAAATGGAAACCACATATGATTTAAACAATAACTCCATTAAATTTATTAAGTTGTAGGTGGTGGTAAGTCCATCTCCAATGGCTTCCACAAAAACCCATTTTAAACCCTACAACAAGCTATAACACTTTTAACGAGCAACATAACGGAATGCGTGAGAAGAGAAGTTGTAAATCCCTTTGTTTGTTAGGGTTTAAACCTAAAAGGACAATCTAGGAACACTATATCTTATCTTTCTCAAACTCGAGCCTAAAATTCATTCATGGCTCCACTTCATAGTTAACAAAGCCACCTGCATAACCAAGCGAAACAGTTAGCGGTTAAGGTAAATGTTTAATGGGTTTTAGAGAACAAACATTGTAAGAGTTTCATTGTTTTAGCTTACCTTGGTGTTCTAAACTATAGGCCTAGTAGGAGGTGACCCTATCACCTTCCTCTCTAGTTCTCTTAACCTGCAACCATCTGAGCCTCATTTAATAACCATTATAAAAATGAACTACGTAAACAAGAAATTAAAACCTTGTATTTCTTACCTTGGATGAGTTGTGGAGAGGTCCAGGGTGAGATCCTCGTGGAAGTCCTTATCTCTCCTCTTCCTACACCAAAACACAAAGAAGTATCACTTATACAGTGAAATCGCTTAATCTTTTTTGAGTTCGGATCCACCTTGCATCAAACCTTGTTTATCCCTTTTGATAGCCACAATTTCACCTCCATCTAAGACTGCTTTGTACACCTGCAAATTATAGACTCGACTGTAAGGACTCTCTTAATATTCACCTATTCATTGGTTTACCCCTGATATTACCATGGTTTTTACTATATATTGTCTTTCAAGACAAATCTTGTTTAAAGGGCTTTAGTATACTATTGTAACATGCCTTGGCCATGAGGACTAAGTGGTTGTGTTTGGTGAAAATGAGAGTGGATTTTTTCCTAAAGAATTTTAGAAGTTTAGAGTAAATATGTCGTGTTTCAATTATCTGAAGTTTTGGTAATCTAATCTAGTGGGAAATTAGAGAAGATTCCACAACTTCCACAATATTTATAGAAGTAATCATTCACAATATTTATAGAGGTAATCATCTAGGGATTTGACCTTAAGATCTGACCTTCTGTTTACAATTCCATTGGAACTAAGTAGTCAAGCATGTTAAATTATCTACTCACTTTAAAATGGAATTAAAGGTTTACTCAAAAGCTCGTTCAAACCCTTATACCGTGAAGTGAAGAAAACAAGAAAAGAAAGCGTCGCTTTTTCTTCCAAGTGTTGAAATCTGATATTTAAAAGATTTAGAAATTTTGAAAGATTTATTCCATATTCAATTTTGTTGATTTGGAGTGATTCAGAGATTGTTATGAAAGGATGAAATTACATCCTTGATTTAGTGGTCTTGCAGTTTCAGATTTAAGGTTAAACATATGCTTAAATTTTTTTGAAAGAGAACAATAAAAATAAGGAGAAATGAAGCATCTAAGTTAACACCTAATGAAGCTTATCCTGGTTTTAGTTTCGCTATTTAAATAAAAAAATACCTATCTATTTTTATCATTGTATTAGTACTTATCAAAATCACCTTAGCAGTTTCTACTTGCAATATCCTCCTATCTCGATTCCATTATTGTCAGAGATATTATTTGTAATGTTCTTTATTTCTGTGAAGGAAAACCATCTCGCACCTTTTAGTTTAGGAGCACCTCCACCATCATGATCACCTGTTTCCCATGATGTTGTAATAGTTCACATATGGATTGGATTAGAATTCATTTGAATGACATTTTGGCACAATAAAAATCAAGTTGCATGTTCTATCCAATCATTTTTCTCAATTTATTATGATGGTGACACATCACAACGGGATGTATAATCATTTATTTAAAGACAATTAAAAAAAATATGTCTTAACCCTGCATCTTAATCTTTGAAGTAATTAGAGATCACTACGTTATTTTCTTTATGTCTATGTTTACTTTTATATGAAGCCAGGGATCTAACATATTCAGTTTTATGGTTACCTGATTACATGATCATTTGGTGTTTTTGATAATTTAAGTGCCATGCAATAGATATTGTGTGGGTAATGCAACTATTTCCATAAAATCTTTTCTCTGTATTTGGCTTCTTCTACAACTACTGAGACTTTCTAGGTAAACGCCTCTCTAGTAATTGCTAGCGTTGCTTCTTGTAGATTTTGTTTTCCTTAGTATTATTATTTCAGTTTTCCTCATATTTTCTAAAACACAAGTGGGAAAATTCTACATTTGCTTCTCTACAACTGTCGGTTTTCCTCAATTTAAATTTTTTGGGAGGAGTAACTCAATTTCACAAAAATTGTCATTTATCTATTTTACAAGCTTGTATTTTTGTTCCTATGCTTGAATACCATGGCTTGTCTTGTTTTCCTTATATATTAGGTCTAAATTTTCTTGTTTTAGGGAAAGTGTTCTCTAATAGATAGGTCATTTGAAGATTTTATACTCCGAGGTTTAATTTAGAATAGTAGGAATGTTACCAAAAAAAATAAAGATAATCTTTGGTATAAAGAGTAAATCCATAAAACTACAATAATGTACAAATCATCAACCAACAAAACTACAGAACAATAACTTGATGTTATCGCTGCGCACCTGGGATTTCCGTTCCACCCGGTGGACCGCCGAGCCCTGGAGACGGCTAGACCCCAGGAGTGGACCATTCACTGCGGCAAAGAGGACATCGAAGGTTTGGAGGAGACTTAGAATTCAATAGGCCCCATGCTTCCTTCATCGACGCTAGTGTCAGGCCCATAGCATCATGCTGTCGGGAGCCCATCTGCTGCAACTCCTCGCTGGAGCTCCCTCCCATCTGGTGGGATATGACTCCTCTTACCAGTCAGTGTTTTTCTGGTTGTCTTCCTTGTTAATATTTTTCTGATGCCTCTCAGTATTTATAGGTTTAGCCCGTATTCTATTAGGAAATATGTGGGTGGGGAAATATTCAAAGTAGGATCACGACTTACTTTAGAAACAAAGATACCATGGGGGGCAAGAGGATGTTGGAACTCACTGTAATTTTTTGGCCAATTAGTTCTGATCAAGTCCCGGCTGGGCTCCTGGTGGATAGGACTAAGGCCCCCCTATTTTTGGGCTGACCATAGTTGTTTTTCTGCTCTGTAATATGGATTTTGTACAGTAATATATGCTTTATTGACAAAAAAAACCAAAACTACAGAACAATATATGAAGGTTAACTAGCCCACACTTGTCAAATAAACTTATATATATACTCAGTATGAATCTAAAATATACTAAGCTTAATTATGGTGTGATTTTTGAATGGGATAAGCACCACCATTCTGATGTCTTTAGCTCAAAGACTATTTAGGAGGATAGTAGTTTCATTTAGCTATTAGGTTAGTATCAATGCATTTTTGAACAAAGAGTAGAATCTGCTCTACATCTACATTTGTTCCCAAAATATATTTTAGTATGGGATATATTTTTCATGAATAAAAAATATCATATAGACTTATAAAATAAACTTAAAACTAAAAAAACTTAAAAGAAACATAGATCTAACCATAAAAAATATTTAAACCAACTTAGAGTTGATAAATGTTAAGCATAGTATATCTTGTAAGTATTTGTACTCCAACATACCTTGGATTAAGTGTTTATACTCCAACATACCATGTATTAAGTATTTACTTAAGATATAAAATCACATCAAGAAGAGAATTTAAAAAATGGATAAAAACAAAAAAATACCTTGGGAGATTGCACAAGACCTCGAATGGCACATAGAAGGATATGGAGGTGTGTCTCTCCCATTCTAGGGTTAGAATTAATGAAGAGTCCGAAACTGGAGGGTCCTCCTTGTTGACCTAGCGCATAGCCATCTGAACTTAACAACATTGAATTACTACTACTAGACATGGTAACTTCTAGTTAGAATTATCATTCCAGTTCAGTCTTCCTTCCCCTGTTCTAACTGCAAGTTTCATTAACTCATTTAGTGCTATGGATTTAAATGAGTAATATTCGTATTTTTCCATCCCATTATTGTGCAATTTTTTAATATATCTATTATTGGGGTTTGGTGTAGTGTAATGTCCCCATTCAAATAATTGCATAACCGGAAAATTCCATCAATCCTACTAGTTCCCTAGGTTGGGTGGAAACATTGGAAAATTAATAAGGGAGATAATAAATGGTGTTTAGAAATTATAAGGAATAAATATTTATTTAATGTATTTAATTAACTGAATGCAAGTTAAAAATTAAATGGCTATGGAGAATGGAGACACATGGAGACTATGGGGCCACTCAAGCTAGAATTCCTGTGTTAAATGGCATCCTCCTCTTGTAATATCGAATCTATGGGAAGCCTAATGTTTTTGGATGGATTATAAGGTTAATATACTTGTCCATATACTTCATAGGTATAATTTGGGATTAATTGTAACTTAAATTGGGAGAGTAAGAACCAAATGGGAGTTTCATGGACACTTGGCTAGATTCCCCTTACATTTATGACATCTATGACACCAATGATGGAGATTCTATGACAGTTATGAAAAAAGTAAGATATGAAGGCTAACATTTGAAATATATGAAATTTTAGGCCTGAATAGAGGATCTTAGAGGGCGCTCATGGGAGTTGGAGAAGGCCAAGAGGCTCCTACTCGAATTTGGGAGAAGAGGGAAGGTGAAGAGAGAGGCCACATGGCATAGCATGAGCATCCATACCAATTCGACTTGGATTTGGTTTATGGATGGATTTGGAATCTTATAAGACCAATAATGTTTATAAAATTCATGGATCATCCATGATAATATCCTTTTTATCATTTGTGAAAATTGTGATTGTGAAGAGAGAGAGATACTAGATGACTAGTTAATGCCTTAGCCAATTTTGAGGGTGAAAGATTCCCATCCTAGTTGGTGTTTGGAGAGGCCACTCAGGTATTTCAAGGAGATTAAATGGATTCATAAGTTACAACTAAAATATACAAAATCTCATGGACATATCAATTTCATCTTGTTCTTCCTTTCATCTCAAGTTTTCTCACCATATTTCAGCTCTATGGATTGAGGCACACTTGGTGAACTATTCATCTCTTTGAGGGATCTTATATTACTCCAATATTTTCTATTATTATGTAAATTATATTTTATTTAATTTCACAAATCTTTCAGGTCTAAAGGACAAGAAATCTCATGTATTATTGCTCAATAATGAAGAAACAATGCCATTTCCCCACTACCTTGTTGTAAACTCTTGTAATCTTGATGGATTCGAATGGATGTATAAAATATTGATTATTTATGAATGAATGGAATTTAATTAAAGTATATTATGGTTTTCATGTTTAGTAACTTATAATTTTTTTCCATTGGGTCGAATTTCATAGCAATTGGAGCAAACTACACGTCATTTCCCCAAGGGTCCAAAACTAGTTTTTTACATCTAATTAAAAGAATTGATAATAGACATGGGAAGTTGATTGAATATGAATATGAGTCTCTGATAATGTATTATACACATCCCCTGATTCAATTTAATAATTCGAGTTGGTTTCTGCACATTTGGGAAGCCATTTCTACAACTTACCCCGAGGGGGATTTGAGCACAAAATTTTCAATAAAATCCTCTATCTTGTTCAGAATTTAGCACAGAATTCCATAAGTGATGCGAGGGCCATAATACATCCCTGAACATAATAATTAAGTTATTATATCATTCATCCACCTTCTCTAAATATTTGGAATCAATTGGGCTGATTTGGAGACCAAGACACTAAAACTAGTCAAGAGCCAAAATTGTGAAAAAATTGGAAAATTGGGCATTTTGGTAAAATTTTTAAAAAGGGACATTACAATGGTATTAGAGAATGATATTGGCACCTGATGTGGTCTGATATTTATGAGTACAATAATTAATCCACCACCTTTATATATTGAAACCCAAAAGTGCTTTTGTTGAAGATGAAACTATGACTAGAGATGAAAAGGGAACCTCATATGATGGTTAGGAGCATATAAAATTCATGGAACCTATATTTGATGAAATGAACAAGAATATAAGAAAGGATTTAAATTTTTGGATATCCAAGGTTGGGAAAATATATTGATTTTAAGAAAACAAAGGGGGAAAATGCATCAGCTTTCTTGAAGAAGAAAAAGGAGGAGACCCATGAACCACCTAGTTCTGAAATAGGTGAAGTAGAAGAAGTAGTACATGAAGAGGATCGAAATTCACTGCCAAGTGACTCTAAAAAATATGAAGAGAAATCACATGAGTATGAAGAAGTTTCTATTGAAAATAATGAATATGAACTTGAAGAGCTCCAAACACTTGATATGGTGGAAGAGGAACTTGAATTGTCTCTTGATGAAGGTTATGCAATTTTGAAAGAAGAGCATGATTCCTCTACATTGGAACCAATATATGAAAAATGTTTCACACTTTTGAAGGAGATGAATGATACTTCTATACTTTTTGATCATTTGGGTGAGTTGGTTCATTCTCCTGCATCCTACAATTCCATGTTTTGCAGCATTAATCTCAATGAAGTATGGGTGAAAGGGTTCTTTTTGATGGTGCCACATGAGGAGTATGGAACTCCTAGATTTACCTTTTATGATGACATGGTTGGAGAACATTCTAATTCAAATTTGCAGCAGCATCCTTTGTTACTTTATGATGATACACATCTACATGGATGCACCTATGATATGTATTTGAGTCACTTGAAGACTCATGGTTTCTCTTGCTCAACACTTGGTTCATTTGATGTTGGAGGAACTTCATCCAACACTGTGGTGAATAGATTTATGATTGGAGAACATTTTTTTTTCCAGCCACATACTTTGTTATATATTTATTATCCTCTCATTCATGGATGTATGGGTGAGACTTATTTGAGTCATTTGAAGTCTCCTTGTTTCTCTTGCTCATTATTTGGTTTAGATTTTAGTGGAGATTATTCATTCACTTATTTGATGAACGAATACATGGCTGAATATTTTGATGCATATCACATCCTTTTGGAGTAGAATTATAGGACATGGGATCCTCACCTATGGCATTGGAGAATATTTGATTGGTCACTTGAAGCTTGTATGCACTTGGAAAAGGGTGGTCTAAGCGCTTTCATGAATTTTTGATGAGGCACCTCCTTTATGTACTTTTTAATTATTTTGTTATGTACTTTGATGATATATATTATGTAATCATGATGTTTGGAAAAATGCATACAAGAAAATGGGATCCCAGAATTCTCCTTCCTAATGGTATGGGTTAGAGAGCACTCTTAATTGTTGGAGTGCAATACAAGCAACATCTAGAGATTGTGTTGAAAAATTTGCAAGAACAGTCTTTGTATGCTAAGATGTATAAATGTGAATTTGGGATGAAATAAATATTATATCTTGGGCACATTATTGGGAAAGATGGAGTGAAATTGCACTTTGAAAAGATGAGGGCTATCTTAGAATGGCCGCTCACCAAAAAACATCACAAAAGTAAGAGGCTTAATTGGAATATGTACATAGTATAGGAAGTTTGTGAAAGGGTTCTCCAAGTTGACTTCTCCACTCACTGATTTGACTAAGAAGGATTCTATCAAGTGGAATGAAGAGGCTTAAAAGGCCTTCCAAAAAATGAAAGAGGTAATGATTAGTTGTCCCATACTTGCATTACTTGATTTTTCAAAGCCTTTTGTTGTTGAATGTGATGCCTCAGGTGGAGGAGTAGGGGCTGTCCTAAATCAAGCCCAACACCCTGTAGAGTTTGAGAGAAGAAAGTTGTAGCCTCATGAAAATATTTACTCCATATATGACAGAGATATGTTGGCCATCATGCATGCCTTGGCCAAATTCTGTCAATACTTGGTAGGCAACAAGTTTGTGGTGAAAACTAACCTCAATAGTCTAAGACACTTCCTTACCGAAAATTATCTAAATGAAAGGAAACAAAAGTGGGTAAGAAAGATCCAATATTATTATTTTTATATTGAATATGTGAAATAAAAGAATAATATTGTAGCAGATGCATTATCTCAAAGACCTTCTTTTTCTCTCATGGACATTACTAAAAATTGGAAAGACATGTTTCTAGTTGAATATGCCAAAGATAAGTTTCCTTATGATGTATTAGATGGACTCATGGGAGATGATAACTATATAATTTTGAATGGGATGATATACTATAAGGTAATAATTTATTTGGCTCGAGATTCAGATCTTAAGTACAAAGTTTTGCAGGAAGCACATGATTCTCCACTAGCAAGCCATCTGGGGATCTTCAAAACCTATAGGAAACTAAGGAAAAGGTTCTACTGGAAGGGGATGAAGGAATATGTTCATAAGTATGTGAATGAATGTAAGGTATGTCAAAAAAAAAATCAAAAGTCACATAACCAGATGGTTTATTACAACCATTTCCCATTGCAGAGCAAAAATGGGACAGTATGTCGATGGATTTCATCACCGGTATGCCCAAATATTTGGGAAAGGATTGAATATATGTGGTAGCAGATAGATTGAATAAGTTTTACCATTTATTTTCAGTTATATCCTATTTTAGTGCTGCAGAAGTGGCTGACCTTTTATTCAAATAAATCTTCAGACTGCATGGGCTCCCCAAGAGCATTGTGAGTGATAGAGATGGTAGATTCATGAGTGCTTTTTGGTAGGAAATTTTCAGATTGGTGGGAAATCAGTTGAATCCAAGTACAAGCTACCATCCCCAAACTGATGGAAAAATAGAGAGGGTCAATCAATGGTTGGAAGGGTACCTCCGAAACTATGTGTGAGAACAACAAAAAACTTGGACAAAATGGCTACACTTGGGTGAGTTTTGCTACAACACCACCTTTCACATGTTAATAGGGATGTCTCTTTTTAGAGAATTATATTGTTATGATGCACTTACATTTTCTGATATGATATTTGGTGATAATAGAGCTCCAAAAGCTAAATATTGGGTGGAAGAAAGCCAAGAAATTTTAAAGCTTTTAAAAGACACTTTGCAGGTTGCCCAAAATTAGAAAAAACAATATGCAGATAAACATAAAGAGGAAATGACCTTTCAGGTTGATGATTTAGTGTATTTGAGGTTTCATCCATACACAAAAACATTTCTATAAAGGAATGGAGCAGAAAAGAAAAATCCAAGATACTATGGGCCCTACAAGGTAATCCGGAAGATTGGAGAAGTAGCATATGAATTGGAACTTCCGGAAGGGAGTAAAATTCATAATGTATTTCATGTTTATTGTCTCAAGAAATATATTGGCCACAAAATTGTCATTTCATATACACTTCCTCTTTTGGATGATGAAGGATAACTCCCACTTATTCCGGAAAAGGTTTTGAAGACAAGGAAGAGAAGACTGAGGAGCAGAACAATCAAAGAAGACTTGGTACAGTGGAAGGATATACCAAGGGAAGATGCCACATGGGAAGAGGAGAATATTTTGCAGCATCCAAATCTGAAATTTATTTAGGACAATCAATATTGGGTGGGGAGTACTGTAATCGAATAGCAGGAAAATTCCATCAATCCTACTAGTTCCCTAGGTTGGGTGGAAACATTAGAAAGTTAATAAGGGAGCTAATAAATGGTGTTTATATATTATAAGAAATAAATATTTATTTAATGGAATTAATTCAATTAATTCAAGTGAAAATTGAAATGGCTATGGATAATGGAGAGACATGGAGAATATGGGGCCCACTCAAGCTAGAATTCCTATGTTAAATGGCATCCTCCTCTTGCAATCTTGAATCTATGGGAATCCTAATGTTTTTTGAAGGATTATAAAGTTAATGTACTTTTACATATACTTCTTAGGTATAATTTTGGATGAATTGTAACTTACATGGGGAGAGGAAGAACCAAATGGGAGTTTCATGGACACTTGGCTAGATTCCCCTTACATCTATGACACCAATGATGGAGATTCTATGACAGTTATGAAACAAATCAGATATGAAGGATGAAATTTGAAATATATGACATTTAAGGCCTTAATAGAGAATATAATAGGGCACTCATGGTATTTGGATAAGGACAAGAGGCTCCTACTCGAATTTTGGAGAAGAGGGAAGGTGAAGAGAGATGCCACATGGCATAGCATGAGCAGCCACACCAATTCGTCTTGGCTTTGGTTTATGGATGGATTTGAAACCTTATAAGACTAATAATTTTTATAAAATTCAGGTATCAGCCATGATAATATCCTTTTGATCATTTGTGAAAAAATTTATTATGAAGAGAGAGAGCTAGTAGATAACTAGTTCATGCCTTAGCCAATTTTGAGGGTGAAAGATTCCCATCCTAGTTGGTATTAGAGAGGCCACTCAGGTATTTAAAGGAGATTAAATGGAGTCATAAGTTACAGCTTAAATCTACAAAAACTCCTTGACATATCAATTTCATCTTGTTTTTCCTTTCATCTCAGGTTTTCTCACCATATTTTAGCTCTATGGAGTGAGGCGTACTTGCTAAGATATTCATCTCTTTGAGGGAGCTTATATTTATCCATTATTTTGTATTATAATTTAAATTATATATTATTTATGTTTATAAATATCTCAGGTCTAAATACCAATAAATGTCATGTATTATTGCTCAATAATGAAGAAATAGTTCCATTTCCCCACTACCTTGTTGTAAACTCTTGTAATCTTGATGGATTCAAATGGATGTATAAAATATTGATGATTTATGAATGAATGGATTGTAATTAAAGTATATTATGGTTTTAATGTTCATTAACTGAAAATTTTTGGCCATTGGGTCAAATTGCATAGCAATTGGGGCAAACTACACCTCATTTCCCCAAGGATCCAACACTAGTTTTTTATATCTAATTTAAAGAAGTGATAACATCCATGGGAGGTTTATTGGTTATGCATATGTGTCTATGATAATGTATTCTACACATCTCCTACTTCAATTTAATAATTCTAGTGGGATTCTACACATTTGGGAAACCATTTCTACCACTTACTCGAGAGGGGATTTGAGCCCAAAATTGCCAATAAAATCCTCTATCTTGTTCAGAATTGAGTACACACTTGCATAAGTGATTAGAGGGACTTAATACATCACTTAAAATAATAATTAATTTATTATATCTTTCATCCACCTTCTCTAAATATTTGGATGCAATTGGGCTGATTTGGAGACCAAGACACTAAAACTAGTCAAGAGCCAAAATTGTGAAAAAATTGGAAAATTGGGCATTTTGGTAAAAATTTAAAAAAGGGACATCACAATGGTATAAGAGAATGATATTGGCACCTGATGTGGTATGATATTTATGAGTACAATAATTAAGGGACCACCATTATATATTGAAACCCAAAAGTTCTTTTGTTGAAGATGAAACTATGACTAGAGATGAAAAGGGAACCTCATATGATGGTTAGGAGTATATAAAATTCATGGACCCTATATTTGAAGACATGAATAAGAATATTATGAAAGGATTCAAATTGTTGGCTATCCAAAGTGGGGAAAAATATATTGATTTTAAGAAAACAAAGGGGAAAAATGCATGAGCTTTCTTGAAGGAGCAAAAGGAGGAGACCCATGAACCACCTAGTTCTAAAATATGTGAAGTAGAAGAAGTAGTACCGTGAAGAGGATCGAAATTCAATCCCAAGTGAATCTGAAAAATATGAAGATACATCACATGAGTATGTATAAGTTTCTATTGAAAATATTAAATATGAACTTGAAGATATCCAAACACTTCATGTTGTGGAAGAGGAACTTGAATTGTCTCTTGATGAAGGTTATGCAATTTTTAAATAAGAGCATGATTCCTCTACATTGGAACCAATATATGACAAAGGTTTCACACTTTTGAAGGAGCTGCATGATGCTACCCATATGGATATTTCCCATGATGAAACTTCTACACCTTTTGATCATTTGGGTGAGTTAGTTCATTCTCCTACATCCTACAATTCCATGTTTCACAGCATTAGTCTCAATGAAGTATGGGTGAAAGGGTTCTTTTTTATGGTACCACATGAGGAGTATGGAACTCCTAGATTTACCTTTTGTGATGACATGATTGGAGCACATTCTTATTCAAATTTTTAGCAGCATCATTTCTTACTTGATGGTGATACATATCTACATGGATGCACCTATGATATTCATTTGAGTCACTTGAAGACTCATGGTTTGTCTTGCTCAACAATTGGTTCATTTGATGTTGGAGGAAATTCATCCAACACTGGGGTGAATAGATTTATGACTGGAGAACATTTTATTTCTAGCCACATAATTTGTTATATATTTATTATCCTCTCATTCATGGATGTATGGGTGAGACTTATTTGAGTCATTTGAAGTCTCCTTGTTTATCTTGCTTATTACTTGGTTCAGTTTTTAGTGGAGATTATCCATTCACTTCTTCGATGAAAGAATACATGGATAAATATTTTGATGCATATCACATAATTTTGGAGCAGAATTATAGGACATGGGATCCACACCTATGTCATTGGAGCAGATTTGATTGGTGACTTGAAGCTTGTATGCACTTGGAAAAGGGTGGTCTATTTACTTGGAGATATAAGCATTTTCATGAATTTTTGATGAGGCACCTCCTTGATGTAATGTTTTATTATGTTGTTATGTACTTTTATGATATATATTATGTACTCATGATGTTTGGAAAAATGTATACCAAAAAATGGTATCTCATAATTCTCCTTCCCAATGGTATGGGCTGGAGAGAACTCTTAATTGTTGGAGTGCAATAGAAGCAACACCTAGATATTGTGTTAAAAACCTTGCAAGAACAGTCTTTGTATGCTAAGATGTGTAAATGTGAATTTGGGATGAAAGAAATATTATATCTTGGGCACATTATTGGGAAAGATGGAGTGAAAGTGTACATGGAAAATATCAGGTCTATCTTAGAATGGCCGCTCACCAAAAAACATCACAGAAGTAAGAGGCTTCATTGGAATATGTACATACTATAGGAAGTTTGTGAAAGGGTTCTCCAAGTTTACTTCTACACTCACTTATTTGACTAAGAAGGATGCTTTCAAGTGGAATGAAGAGGCTAAAAAGGCCTTCCAAAAAATGAAGAGGTAATGAGTAGTTGTCCCATACTTGCATTACCTAATTTTTCTAACCCTTTTGTTGTTGAATGTGATGCCACCGATGGAGGAGTAGGGGCTGTCCTAAAGAAAGGCCAACACCCTATAGCCTTTGAGAGAAGAAAGTTGCAGCCTCGTGAAAATATTTAGTCCATATATGACAAAGATATTTTTTCCATCATGCATGCCTTGGAAAAATTCCGACAATACTTGGTAAGCAAGAAGTTTGTGCTAAAAAATGACCACAATAGTCTAAGACACTTCCTTACCAAAAAAATCTAAATGAAAGGAAAAAAAAAGTGGGTAAGAAAGATACAAGCTTATGATTTTGATATTGAGTATGTGAAAGGAAATAATAATATTGTGGTAGATGCATTATCTTGAAGAACTTCTTTTTCTCTCATGGACATTGCTAAAAATTTGAAATGCATGCTACTAGTTGAATATGTGAAAGATAAGTTTGCTGTGATGTATTAAATGGACTCATGGGAGATTGTAACTACATAATTTTGAATGGGCTGATATACTATAAGGGAATAATTTATTTGGTTCGATATTCAGAGCTTAAGTACAAAGTTTTGCAGGAAGCACATGATTCCCCACTAGCAGGCCATCTGGGGATCTTCAAAACCTATAGGAAACTAAGGCAAAGGCTATATTGGAAGGTGCTGAAGGAATATATTATGAATTATGCGAATGAATGTAAGGTATGCCTGCAAAAAAAACTAGAACTCACATACCTAGCTGGTTTATTACAACCCTTTCCCATTCCAGAGAAAAAATGCGACAGTATATCGATGGAGTTCATCACGGGTTTGCACAAATATTTGGGCAAGGATTGAATATATGTGGTAGTGAATAGATGGACTAAGTTTTCTCATTTATTTTCTGTTACATACTCTTTTAGTGATGCATAAGTGGCTGAACATTTCTTCAAATAAATCTTCAGATTGCATGGGATCCCCAAGAGCATTGTGAGTGATAGAGATGGTAGATTCATGAGTGATTTTTGGCAAGAAATTTTCGGATTGGTAGGCATTGAGTTGACTCCACGTACAAGCTACCATCCCCAAACTGATGGAAAAACATAGAGGGTGAATAAATTGTTGGAAGGGTACCTCTAAAACTATGTGGTAGAGCAACAAAAAGCTTGGACAAAATGGCTACACTTGGGTGAGTTTTGCTACAACACCACCTTTCACATGTCAATAGGGATGTCTCCTTTCAGAGAATTATATGGTTATGATGCAATTACATTTTTGGATATGATATTTGGTTATAGTAGAGCTCCAAAATGTAAATATTGGGTGGAATAAAGCCAAGAAAGTTTAAATCTTTTAAAAGACAATTTGTAGGTTTCCCAAAATTAGAAAAAAAATATGTAGATAAACATAGAGAGGAAATGGCCTTTAAAGTTGATGATTTAGTGTATTTGAGGTTGAATCCATACAAAAAAACATCTTGCAAAAGTAATGGAGCATAAAATCTAAATCCAAGATACTATGGGACCTACAAGGTAATCCGAAAGATTGGAGAAGTAGCATATGAGTTGGAACTTCCGGAAGGGAGTAAAATTCATAATGTATTTCATGTTTCTTGTCTCAAGAAAGATATTGATCATAAAAGTGTCATTTCATATACACTCCCTCCTTTGGATGATGAAGTATATCTCACACTTATTCTATAAAAGGTTTTGAAGACAAAGGAGAGATGATTGAGGAGCAGAACAATCAAAGAATACTTGGTGTAGTGGAAGGATCTACCAAGGGAAGATGCCACATGGGAAGAGGAGAATATTTTTCATCATCCAAATATAAAATTTATTGAGGAAAAGAAATATTTTGTGGGGAGGGAAATAATGTCCCCATTCAAATAATTGCATAGCATGAAAATTCCATCAATCCTAGACTAGTTCCCTAGGTTGGGTGGAAACATTGGAAAGCTAATAAGGGAGATAATAAATGGTGTTAAGAAAATAGAATCAATACATATTTATTTAATGGATTTAATTAAATTAATTAAAGTGAAAAATTAAATGGCTATGGAGAATGGAGACACATGGAGACTATGGGGCCCACTCAGGCTAGAATTCCTATGTTAAATGGCATCCTCCTCTTGCAATCTCAAATATATGGGAATCCTAATGTTTTTGGATGGATTATAAGGTTAATATACTTGTCCATATACTTCATTGGTAGAATTTGCGATGAATTTTAACGTACATGGGGTGAGGAAGAACCAAATGGGAGTTTCATGGACACATGGCTAGATTCCCCTTATGACACAAGTCAGATATGAAGGCTGAAATTTGACATATATGACATGTAAGGAATAAATAGAGCATATTATAGGGCTCTAATGGGATTTGGATAAGTGCAAGAGGCCCCTACTCGAATTTTGGAGAAGAGGGAAGTTTAAGAGAGAGGCCACATGGCATAGCATGAGCAACCACACCAATTCGACTTGGATTTGGTTTATGGATGGATTTGGAACCTTAGAATACCAATAAATTTCATAAAATGTAGGGATAATACATGATAATATCCCTTTTATAATTTGTGAAAATATTTATTGTGAACAGAGAGAGCTAGTGGATGACTAGTTCATGCCTTAGCCAATTTCGAGGATGAAAGATTCCCATGCTAGTTGATGTTTGGAGAGGCCACTCAGGTATTTTAAGGAGATTAAATGGAGTAATAAGTTACAACTGAAATATTAAAAATATACTTTACATATAAATTTCATCTTGTTCTTCCTTTCATCTCATGTTTTCTCACCATATTTCAGCTCTATGGAGTGAGGCGCACTTGCTCTTGGTGAGCTATTCATCTCTTTGAGGGAACTTATATAGCTCCAGTATTTTGTATTATGATTTATATTATATAATATTTAAATTCATAAATATATCAGGTTGAAATTCCAAGAAATATCATGTATTATTTCTCAATAATGAAGAAACAATGCCATTTCCCCACTACCTTGTTGTAAACTCTTGTAATCTTGACGGATTCGAATGTATGTATAAAATATTGATGATTTATGAGTGAATGGAATGTAGTTAAAGTATATTATGGGTTTAATTTTCATTAACTGAGAATTTGTGGCCATTGGGTCGAATTGCATAGCATTTGGAGCAAACTACACCTCATTTCCCCAAGGGTCCAAAACTAGTTTTTTATATTTGATTGAAAGAAGTGATAACAGCCATGGGAGGTCGATTGGTTATGAATATGAGTCTATGATAATGTATTATACACATATCATGCTTCAATTTAGGTATTTGAGTGGTTTTATTCACATTTGGGAAGCCATTTCTACCACTTACCCCGGGGAGGATTTGAGCCCAAAATTGCCAATAAAATCCTCTATATTGTTCATAATTTTGTACAGACTTGAAGAAGTGAATGGATGTCCATAATACATACCTTAACATAATAATTAATTTATTATATCATTCATACGCCTTCTCTTAATATTTGGAAGCAATTGGGCTGATTTGGAGACCAAGACACTAAAACTAGTCAAGAGCCAAAATTGTGAAAAAATTGGAAAATTGGGAATTTTGGTAAAAATTTAAAAAAGGGACATTACATGTAGGTTAAGAAAGAATTTGTGGTTTCTTAGGAACTTGTTTAAGAGTGCATTGTACAAGAAGTATGTGAGGTGTACGGGGTGGAATAAAATATTTTTCTTGTTGTACTGTAGGCCTATAGGATGATGCAGGATTAGACCATTCAATTTGGGGTTGTGGGCCAATTTCTTTCCATAAACGAAGGACTACATTAAACTAAAATTTTCCACACCAACCTCAATTAGATAATATATGTGATGAGCATGTGTTCTCCCTAAAACAAGATTTTATCACCTCTTCTTCAAATGGGAGGGGAGCTACTGTTAGAATAATCAACCCATAGTTAGCTACCTTAGACATTAATTAATCAATTTTTGTCTTATTTGCCTAGTTTCCAATATTCCACTCTATGCAACTTGTCTTCCACATGTCCTAGAGTAAAACTTGCTAAAATTGAGTCATGAAGCACTTTGGAAACCTCCTAGAATCCATATTTAGCATATCTACTTTATTCCAGATCCTCCCTAGCGCATATCTACTTTTTCTGCTAAGTTGCCTGCTTTATTGAGATTTATGGCAAAAGGGAAAGTAAGACTAGGTGTAGTTGAATTTTTTTTCCCTCATCATCCTCAATTATTTTCTCCTAATAAAAGCATGTATGAGTTTTCTTTCCATCACTTATTATCTTTCCTACTTGACTTTGCCAATTCATGAGCCTCTACGTAGATTTGGAAACTGCTTTATGCACCTATGGGGGATTTGACTAGATTTAGTAAGCCTACTTTTTTACTATTTCGAATGGAATCCTTATGCATTTGAATCTCTCATGTAATTATATATTGTAGTAGACTATGACTTCATAAGGTTGTCTATTGTACACTTATTCAATATAGATTAGTGTTATGCTCCAATTTCAATCTGCTTTGTGTGTAAATTTGCATGCCTGATTAGCAATTTTTTGAGTGCAATTGTTCTATCACTTGGGTTCAATTTACACATGGTATCAGAGCCTTTGTATATCGATTTATCTCCTTTCATATTGCTATTATAGGTTCAGCATCTTGACTGGGAGCAAATTCTGCTGGTTGAAGGGCACAATTCAGATCTATGGATCAATCTCAGAAGATCATCTTGACTCCATTTAATTTCTTTGAATGGAAATCAGAGATGGAGATACTGTTGAGAGAAAAGGGTCTCTACAGGGTGATTATGGCAATTGAGTTAGAGCCCAATGCAGCTGTAGAGAAAATTAAATGGCACAACAGGAGGGATGAGGCCTATGGTATTATGTGTCTGAGCATATCCAGAGACCTCCTATTCCATCTTGATGGATTGACATCACCTAATGAAGTGTGGGAGAATCTTGTAGATATTTTTTGTAAGACAGATTAGATGAGAGGACATCAAATAAAGAATTAATTGATCTCTTTGAGTCCCAACAACTTCTAATCCCTGCAACTCTACTTTTCCAAGTTTAAAGCCCTTGTTTTGTAGCTAAAACAGTGTGGAATTGAAAAGAAGGAAGAGAAGCTATTTTTGGCCATACTCTCAAAGTTTGGACCTAACTATTCAGTGTTTGTTTCGACCTTCGATGCCACCAAGTTGACATCTCAATCTTGGAAGATGCCCGAGCTTCCAAAGTTCATGGAATCCCTCACACAAGAACAGGATAAATTGGTGATGATGGGCACCATCAAACCTTCCAAAGACCAAGCTTTGGTTGCTGGAGATTTGAGGGTGGATTCAAAAGGAAATAACAAAGCTAATAAGCCACTTGAGCAAAAGAGAGACAAGAACAAGTCTCAAGAGGAGCCCCAAGGCTCCAAGAAAAACTTCCAGAAGAAGAAGAACAAAGGATAAATGAGTAAGTGTGCATACTACAGTAAGGGATATCATCCTGAAAGCTACTGCATGAAGAAGCAAATTGACATGCTGACCCAACTCCTAGAGAAGAATAACATCTCCCTTCCTAATTGCTCAAAGAAGAGGGAAGGAGGATCAAATTCAGAGGACAGAGAGAGAGTACATGCATTGGTTGCTTGCACATCAAGCTCACCTAGCTTCATCATAGACTCTGGAGCTTCAAGACATATGGTTTCAACCAAGGAGACATTCTCCTCTCTTGACATGTTGAAAGGTCTAGCAATAGTGCTTGGAGATAACTCTCTCACTGATAGTTTGGGAAAATGAAGGATTGATCTTGACCATGGTAAGTTCAGTAATGTATTGTATGTTCTAGGTCTTGCCTCTAACCTCTTATTAGTGTATCATCTAACTCACACAAGGTCTCCAAAGAAGATCATATTCTCCCTTGATGATGTTGAGATCACAGAGATCTCGAATGGTAAATTCATTGCAAACGAAGTTGTAGATCAACTTCGAAGTTATACATGTTTTCACATTTTCTGCCCTACTCAAACCCCTCTGCTCTTATGATTCATGCTAATGAGGCAAGCAATATTTGGTATGAAATATTTGGCCAACCTATATGATTAAGATTTTGCCACAAAATTTTTGGGTTGAGGCTATAAATTGTGCATCCTATATCTAGAATAGGGTGCCTCATAAACATCTTGATGGTATGACTCCTTTCGAATCTTGGAGTAGGCACAAGCCAAATGTGACCCATTTTAGGATTTTTGGCTCGAAGGCTTGGGCTAGAATTCCAACAGAAAAGAGGAAGGCTTTGCAGCCCCAAAGCCAAGAGTGTCTATTTGTTGGGTACTCTGAAGATTCAAAAGGGTACCAGCTGATAAATTTGAGAACAAACAAAGCCTTCATTGAAAGGAGTGTTCAGTTCCAAGAAGAGCCTTTAGCAGTAGTTGAAGTTGGAGAGTCTTCTTCACCACCAGAACCATTGAATGTAAGTGGATACAAATGAGTTTGCTGATTCTGTTATGTCTAATAATGATGATTTAATTGCATATCCTGATAGTCCTACAAGACCAAAATGGGAAGCAAATACCATTCATGCAGTTGGGGAACTAGCTGAAAATCCTAGTGATCCTAGGAGGACTAGATCTCAGTTTGAGAGTGCCCTGTGTAAGAAAGACCATTTGTTTGTAGAGAAGTGCTATCTAATGGTTGAATTATACCCACAAACATATGAATATATAGCACATGATCCAAGATGGAAAACAGCCATGAAAGAAGAATTCATCTCACTCCAGAAGAACAACACTTGTGAACTCGTTGATCTTTCCCCAGGGAGGAAGCTAGTTCAATGTAAGTGGGTTTTCAAAACTAAGTTTTCTGCTAATGGTTCACCTTTGAAATATAAGGCAATATTGGTAGCCAAGGGATACTCATAGGTACATGGTATTGACTACAATGAGACCTTTGCACCAGTGGCAAAGATGGACTCCATCAGGCTAGCCTTAGCCATTGCAGCTTCGAAGTAGTGGGAGGTACATCACATGGATATGAAGTGTGCTTTCCTGAATGGAGATCTTACTGAAGAAATTTACATGCAGCCACCTCAAGGGTTTCTGTCTAATCCATCTTTTGTGTGCGGTTTAAAGAAATCATTGTATGGGCTTAAGCAAGACCCAAGGGCTTGGTATGCCAAGATTGATGGCTTTCTGCTGTCATTGAGTTTTGTTCGATGAAATTCTGATCCCAATGTTTATTTGAAGCTGATTCATGGTTCTTTGATGATTATTGTCTTGTATGTGGATGACCTTTTGATTACAGGAAGTTCAAAGAAAGAAATTGTCTCCTTGAAGGATGCAATGAACCATGCATTTTCTATGACTGATTTGGGCTTGTTGAGCCAATTCTTGGGTCTCGAAATTGCTCAATACCAACATGGAATGAAAGTACATCAGTCCAATTATGCTGTAGATTTGTTGAACAAGTTCAACATGAAATATTGCAAGCCAAGCAAGACTCCCTTGCTTTCAGGAGTTAAGCTCGAAGAAGCAGGTTCTTCTCCTATGGTAAATAATACAATGTATAGGAAATTGATTGGGTGTTTTCTGTACCTTACACACACTCGACATGATCTTTATTTTGCAGTAAGTGTGGTGTCAATATACATGGATCAGCCTCATGAGATCCATTGGAGAGAAACCAAAAGGATCCTTAACTTTGTTCAAGGAACAAGAACTCATGGGATCTTCTACAAAGCTAAATATGTTCTTTATTTGATTGGGTTTACTGACAGTGACTGGGCAGGTGACAACACAGATCAAAAGTCAACATCAAGATATGTGTTCATGATTTCTAAAGGACCAATCAGCTGGTCAAGTAAGAAATAGAGTGTCATAGCACTCTCATCTACAGAAGCAAACTACAGAGGAGTTGTAAATGCAACAACTCAATGTTTATGGTTGCAGGGGATACTTGGTGAGTGTGGCTTCCAATCATAGTTTTCAACTATTATCTATTGTGATAATGAGAGAACCATTCAAATTTGCAATGATCCAGTTCAGAGATAGAGAACCAAACACATTGAGATCCATATGCACTACATCAGACAGCTTGTGCATGATGGCACCATTCACCTACTCTTGTGTGCATCTTCAGAACAAGTACCACACATCTTCACCAAAGTTTTTTGTGAGAATACATTCAGCAATCTCAAATCACTGCTAGGGATTGTTGATTAGGCTATGAAGCATGATTGATGAGAAGAATTTCAAATTTTGTTTTACTGTCCATGTTTAAGGGAGGATTTTCCCACTGGGTTTTTGCCTCTTTCCTTGGTTAAATGGACATGTAGTATGTAAAGGGTGACTAAGCCTTGTTGCTAGGCCCTATATTTTTTTGATATTTACTCATAAATTTAGGCTTAAGTGGGTGTTTTATAATAATCAACCCATATTTAGCTACCTTAGACATCAATTAATCCATTTTTGTCTTATTTTCCTAGTTTCCAATATTCCACTCTATGCAAGTTGTCTTCCACATGTCCTAGAAGTCAAACTTGCTAAAACTGAGTCATGAAGTGCTTGGGAAACCTCCTGGAATCCATATTTAGTATATCTACTTTATTCCAGATCCTCCTTAGTACATATCTACTTTTTTTGCTAAGTTGCGTGCTTTATTGAGATTTATGGCAAAAGGGAAAGTAAGACTAGGTGAAGTTGAATTGTTTTTTTCCCTCATCATCCTCCATTATTTTCTCCTAATAAAATCATGTATGAGTTTTATTTCCATCACTTATTATCTTTCCTACTTGACTTTTCCAATTCATGAGCCTCTACGTAGATTTGGAAACTACTTTATGCACCTATGGGGGATTTGACTAGATTTAGTAAGCCTACTTTTTTACTATTTCGAATGGCATCCTTATGAATTCCAATCTCTCATGTAATTATATATTGAAACATCCCATGACTTCATAAGGTTGGCTATTGTACACTTATTCAACACAGATTAGTGTTATGCTCCGATTTGAGTCTCCTTTGTGTGTAAATTTTCATGTTTGATTAGCAATTTTGTGAGTGCAATTGTTCTATCACTTGGAAATATTGTAGATAGCCATTCTAGTCTTTAATTGGTTAGAATAGTTATAAATCTGGAAGTACTTCTTCATCCGAGATAACCAGGATTCCGCTTCCTCCCCCTTCTCAGTCTCTCCATTAAATGTTGGTGGTTTAATCTTTTTAAACTATCCAGAAATTTCCTCATAGGGTTTATATTTTATCTTTTTAGTATAATGGTTGTCATCACTACTATCACTAGTGGAATGAAAATTATGTCGATAACCAAATACCTCTGAAGATGAGCTGCTTTCATTTTTAGTCTGTTTAATCTTTTTATATTTATGTTGATGACTTGTATCTTCTAAATTAGCTCTTTTTCCCCTTCCCTCAGTTTGAAATCCTTCTGGTAGGATCCGATTCAGCTGCTCATGAGCCCTCAGAATCCTTTCATTATCTCGTTTAACAGATTCCATTTCAGATTTTAAGTCTTTTACTCTCTGTAACAGTTCTAAGGAAATAATGGTTAGGTATTCTTAAATAGGGTCTCTTGGTAAGTTTTCTTGTTCAGTAAATGGAGATTCCTCTTCCACATATTCCTCCAGCCTTTCCATACCTGTTGTTAAACTTCAGAAACAATTTCTCTGTTTAATAACATTTAAAAGAAAATAACATCTGCAAAATAATTTAAATTCACTATTTTATAAAATCAAGTTGGGGTTCATCAAGGTCTAGTGTTTGAACCTTGTGCTCTCATACCACATGTCATAACCCCATTTTTTTACAAAAATTAAATTTTTTTGATGTAACATAAATTGTCTAGAGTCGCAGTTTGATAACCACTAATGGCTAGTGGATAACAAGATAGTCAACCTAAATAATAATTAACTTCAAACATATAAGAACTAATACACATTACTTTTTGATATGATAAGTGTATGATCTGCATTTAGTTACTTCTATTCTACTCATGAATTGATTTTTTCAAGTAGGTGAGAAGTTACGTTCTAACTAGGGCTTACTTAGAGATTGCAAACTTAGCTAGATTTTCTGGATCTTACAGGCTTGACAGGTAAATTTTGAATGAGTAAGAGTTTATAAAGGCGTTAATCCACATATATTTCTTTAGCATAAATATACTGCTAGAGTAAAATTTGCTTAATATAATTTAAGGGTACTACGAGGTAAAGTATATTTCCTTTACTTGTTTTGCAACTAAGATAGTATTTTAAATTCATGTCGTAAAGATCAATAACTTTTCCCTACTGATTGTATTTTATCAGATTGACTGCTACTTTAGATAAATCTTCTTTTCATCTATACGCTAAGTTATTTAACAGTTCTTCATAGCACTTATGATTTAGTATATCAACACTCTTACTAAAATAAGAGTTTCCTACTGTTGTTATTTCTAAAATTTAGAACACTGCTTTAGTATGGAGATAGACCTAAGGCCTTTCAAGACCAATTTTACAAAAGAACCATCAACTCTACTTTTAATTGAGCTTCAGTAGAGCAAATTTAATAGCTTATTATTGTACTATATTTATAAATGATCATTTGCACAAATGTCGTCAAGTTGTGGTTTCTATCTTCGAAATTTATTCATGACATAAGTAATGTGATGAAATTACATTATCATATTATTTATAATAACAAGTGATACTATATTTATTCTTGAATAGTTTTACTATTCTTT